>OZ023265.1:139788806-140245719 GCA_964006375.1 Tillus elongatus | reverse complement strand
ATACTATTTATTAATGAAGCGTGTTTTTAAAAGGAAACGATAAAAAATTCCCATGACAGTCACTTATTGGCCGAAGAGGTCTCACATGCTATTGTAGATAGTAACCACCAATATAATTTTTGCGTGAATGGATTGGAATCACTAAAGACTTTTTAACTGGACCGCACATATTACCATTAATAAGCCTGAATGGTGGCTCATATTTCAATTTTTTTAAAGGAGTATCTGCATAATTACTTGAAGGTGTGTGTACTCCCGTGTGTGTACTCCCGCACATTTTAGTTTGGCCACCCGTTAGCACTTTCGCGTTGTATATCCCGAAAACTGAGTAAGACAAGGATGACTCAAATATCGGCCTACTAGGTCTCCAGATTAAAATCCATGGATTTTTGCATTTGTGGACACCTCAGGTCTATGGTTTATACTTTTTTGTCGGGTGAGGAAACTCATGTTCGTACCCCTGCGCTCGGATTCCAACGCGACAGAGCGTGTTGGATCCAGAGTACTATAGGTGCAAGTCTCTACCTATCCACCAAACCTCACCTAATTTCTTTACCACACCTACCGAAACCAATTTTCGTAAATCTTCAGTAAGTAGGGTGTCTTTACAATTTATCTCTTTTTAATCCGCTCGGCGTCTCTCCGCTACTTCTTTAGTTTTTAGGACATTTCGGACATCAGCTGTTGATTTTCTCCCATTTTTCAAAATTTTCCATCATGCTGTACATGGTCAGGTCAGTCTTCATACACTGCCTTTGGGTTTCACACTTGTTCTCCCATCTTGCGCAGACAAATATGGTGTGTGTTACCATTTCTGCCTTCGCAGAGTTAAAACAAGCATCGGTTTCTATTCTTCCTAAACAGATTAGCTATTCTGTGAAGGAGCCATGGCCTGTAAGCATTTGCGTCAGGAAATAATCAGTTTTTCTGTGCTTGCATTCAATCCATCTTTTCAGATCTGGAATATACTTGGTTCATTCAGCGACATTGGTTGTATTATCCCACATCTCCTGTCACTTTTGCAGAGTGCTGGCCCTTCCCTCTGCTTTTGCTTTCGGTGTATTTCCGTCCATTCTGTGATATAGCCTAGATCTTTCTTCTACCGTAAGCTCGATTGATTTTGTACCAATCGAGCTTACGGTAGAAGAAAGAAGGATTTGTCCTGCGACCATCTGTACCGCCCTTACCGGCGCAGTGCGGTATGCGTTGGTAATTCTTAGCAACATTCTACGTAGAACTCCTGTAGCCTATCTCTTATGTGTATCTTTTTTCATATCTCCGGACCAGATATGTGACCCGTATAAAAGGATTGATTGGACCACTATGGTTTATACTGCATCTGCTGAAGACGTCGAAGATCTGCGCAATATAATTATCGCAACATGCTAAGTTTTCAGAACTAAGCCTGGGATATTCAAATGGATTTTAGAGTCAATGGGGGGAAGATTGGAGGGGAGTCGGTCGGAAGTAGTCATTATCAACGAGTTTAATAATTTCACACTGTTTTATTTATTATGGCCATTTAAGAACAGTTAACTGTCAATGAACTTTTGTTGTAAATACAGCCCTTAGTTCGATACCACCAGGTGTCTGAACATTAGATTTTTAATTTTTATACGGAAATCTGGCTTCAGACGAAGAAAAATCGCTAAATCAAATTTGAACAGCAATGTATGTGGATTTAAGAAATAGTTTGTTTCAAGAGAAAGTAGTGGAGTACATTTTTTTAGAAATACCTCCAGCAAATACGGACGTGAATGCTTTTTCTTCCAGTTTTAGTCTACTTCAGCCATTTTTCTACAATTTCTGATCGTTCTGATGAATTTATCAAACTATAACGTAACAAGCAAATGTGTTTTTTAAGTTCCATTACGCATGATAAAAGTGGGCACTTCGGTTGATTAAATTTTTTTTACACTTAACGCCGCTCTGATTATCATGTTCTACAATTTGCTAAATAAAATGATAACTTTAAAGTGTTTTAGAATGCGTTCGGCTGATCAAAAAACTATTTTTAATATGTTTCTATAATCCCTACAATTATCTTTAGGGTTGATTCGGGTAGATTATTAAAGCGTGTCTAATTGATTACATAATATTTAATTTTCTTACAATTTAAGTTTTATTTAAGTAGTATTATTCAGCTATTTTTTTTTCAACATAATATATTTTGATCTTGTTAGCACATTGTTCCTTCAACAGGTAGGTAGTCGTCTGCGGGAACGCTTTGACGGAGCCTCCAAGGTGATTCCAGGCAACGACGGTTACAGCTTTCAACCTGAAGGCGACACCATTAAACCTCCTGGAAGAACTGACCTTGTCTACTCAGAAGAATCTCCAAACTACTGCTTACCAAACAACACATTGGGTTCATTTGGTACTCAAGGTCGCATATGTGACGAATCCTCAGAAGGTGAGGAAGGTTGTGCCATTCTGTGTTGTGGCAGAGGCCACACCAGTCGTAGTGTGACTGAAATTCAAAACTGTAACTGCAAATTCGAGTGGTGCTGTGAAGTGAAATGTGACAAGTGCCAAGTTACACGTAAAATCAGTACTTGCTTGTGATTTCACAGAAAGTGGTCAAAGATTAATACGTAGCTTTTGTTGGTTGGATAACTATTGGAAATCTTATTTTTTGTTTGTCTTTTATAGCGCAAATAAGAAAACACTGCATCAAACACATTATTGGGGGCATCTTTTACACATTTTCAACATTTTCTAATATTTACAGTTCTAAAAGATTCAACCTCGAATGTTTAATAAAAGATGTTCCTTTTAAAACTGACTATTTACTAGATTTATTTTGACCATTTGGTGGCTTCAGTGGAAAAGGGAAACGTGGCATAATTTATTTTTTTAAAGTAGTCGTTAGGGTCCAAATAAAATTCATACAATTTTGACAAACTACTTCCGAAGGGTGAAGTGGTTTGGTGTTAGATTCGACCAGGAAAAGTTTTCCAACTAGAGCGCTACCACTTTGGTTGGAATTTAAAATTTGTGCAAAGTGGAAGCCATAGATAAGGGAAGACAACGGCAAGCTAGCATCTTCAGGTCATCGTATGAAAGCAACGGACCTAGGTAAAACTTTATCTAATGTAGGTAGCTATCTCCCATGGGTATATCCTCAAATATGAAACTTAGTGACAAGATATATAATATAAAATAAATAAGTAAATATTTATTTTGATTTAAAATATATACAAGCAATATACAAAAAAAAATATGTAAATAATAACAACAGTATGAAAGAATAAGGATTAAGGAGAAATATATAACGGCTCCAGCCAGATCAGGTGTATGCGTAATGTTATTTGTATTCAAAAACATATCGGTTTTTATCAACGGTTTGTTCAGACACAAGTTTTCCGTAAAACCTTACTCTCGGCTTTTACTACTTCTTTCTAGCTAAATCGGCTTCTGGTTACTAGGCAAATTTTATTTGTCAACGAATATTAGCAAGGATAATACAGAACCGCTATTATGTCATACCACACTACTCAGGTCACCCTAGGAAACCAGTGAGCACGAGCACACGGTATAATATTTGGGGTCTCTTGGAGTCCAAGATACTTCCAACAGGTATTGCCATCTAGTGGCCTTCTATCGCAGAATGAACCGGATCGGGAATATACAATAATGTATATTACTAAGGGCTCGGATTTATATGTAAACTTTTTAGGTGAAATATGCGCATATATATGCAGGAAATTTGAAAAAAATGATGCACCAACTTGAACAAAATATGCACAAAAATATCGATATATGCAATGCATAAATAATCATAGTATACCACTAAAACAAGTTTTTAAAGGTCTAAGCTATTAGTTTTATTCACAATCAATACCACATAGGACCCTAATTATATTATTAATTTGTTTGTTAATAATATTATTATTGCAATTATTACTATTAACAGATATTATTAAGTTTCACTCTAAATTATCTATTTTGAAAGATTGCCTTCTCTCAGTTAGTAAGTTTTTATACGAAGAAAAGCTCCGTTCTACGTCTACTGAGGTAATTGGAGCATATTTTAAGCTTGACATTATGGTAGAGCCTACATTGTTTAAATCGGCTGAAAACTCTCCATCCAGAGCTTTTGCAATCTGCGTTAACTTGGTGAAACCCTCATTTTTTTGTGGGTGTTTCTGATCATTTTTTTGTTTTTTGTTTTGCAACAGTCCCATTTGCTGTATCAATAGTTTCTTTGAAATGTTGTATTAATTTAACTGATTCAGTTAGCAAAACATTATTCTGTTGAAATTTGTTTATAGTTTCTGTAACTATTTTAAAATTACTGTTTTTAAAATATAATTGCTGGCTCAATTTGGAGTCCTTTAAAATAATTTTTGCTTCTTTCACTGACGCTTCATCTGCAAATTTAAGCATTACCTCCGTGATTTCTCTAAAATGTTCAAAAAAAGCACCCTCGATCCAGGTTCCCCATCGCGTGATTACAGGTCTAGGGGGTAATGGTACCCCAGGCAGAAGTTATCTATATCTTGGGACTCTTAAGGGAGCTTTGACGAACACTTTTTTCATATTATTAATAAATTAATTGACTAAAGGAAATTGCTGTTTAGTTTCTTCCGCTACCCTGTTTAACCAGCGAGCCAGGCACGTACAATGAAGTAAGTTGGGATAAAATATTTTAAAGTCAATTCCAACTTTGACCATATATGAAGCAGCATCGGTAAGCAGTAATAACTTTATCAACTGGTACAGCATTTGGTAAAAACACGTTTGATAGACCCTCTTGAATAAATCTTGTTATAGTAATATTATTTGTTTTTTTCTTCTAATTTTTGACTGCAATTAAATAGGGCCTAGATGAAAAAATTTCAGTTAAGGTGCCTATTATTAAATTAGCAATATATCTACTACAAACATCTTGAGTGTCATCTACTACAACGTAACAAAAAATATTTTTATAAGACTTTTTACTTCTGAAAAGTTTCTAAATAGCATTTTTCAATCTTTTTTTTTCTCAAAGTATTTTCATCTGGTATAGACTGTTTACAATATTTTTCCAAAAATGACTCAAAGACAGTGTTTTTTGATTTATTCAGTGGACTGTTAGAAGCAACCATTCCCTTGCATAAGTCAAATTTAAAGGTATCCTCTTCTGCTTTCTTTGTTTGGTTTCCCAAACATTCGCGTATTGATGCTTGGGATGTATTATTTGAATTTCGTTTTTCACAATTTCTTTGATGCAGAGGTGTCTTACAGTGTTGGTCTATGAGATATCTCCTTGCGCTTGAAATCTGTTCGAAAAGAAATCAATATGACTACAGGCATCAACATTTTTTTTTGTTGGAATAAATAGAAATGTATTATTGTTTTTATACAATATCCGCGAATTAAGTATTAAAAATAAAGAAATATATTTTTAATTTGTATTTCAGTAATTTTTTAAGAACTGCAAGGTATTTTATTTAATTCTTTATTTTGATTGAATTTTATAATTTTCGATTATAAAAATCACAATGCGCGAAAATTTAGCTAATACTGGGCTGATTAATGCCGAAGGTTAGAAAACCAAAGAAAATAGATCATTTGCTTAAAATAAAAAGTAACTTACCACTTTCCCGAATGGTTTACAAAAAACGTTGTCACCATCTAGGGAAAGCCCTGAGTGTGGCCGTATCCAGCTTGGCAATTTGGAGCACATTTTTTGACAGTAAAAAATAATAAAAACAACCCTAAACTAACACTGTCTAAAGATGAAGTACATTCACTGTGCGTGCAACTAAGCACAAGCAAACTAAATAAGAGAAACAAATTATTTAAATTCTAGACACTACTGACGTGTAAATAAATCACCCCTAATCCCTTTTAATGTCTTCTTACGAGACTTAAGATACGAACAAAATTACCTAGCTGTCAGTTCTTTCAATACATTCTGCAGTTATTATTGGGAATTCTAGACACCGTTTTTATAATAGCCAAGCGTAAAACCCTAGTTCTTACGAACTTTAGATTTATACGATACGTACAAATTGCATTTTGCTATTTATTTCACGTTGGTGTAAAGTGCAAAAAAAAGTGCCACTACCGACAATCCTTCCAAGAATTTGTTTTTATACTCTCACCTACTAGCTACTAGTTTCATTTAGGTATAGCACGTACAAATCTAGGAGGCGGTAGATTCTAAGAACCCAGAGTTAGCTCACCCTGTCTAGCATACTGTCTTATATCTGAGTCAAGTGCTCGAACTATACAATACCAGGAATTTGGAATCTCCTTTCCGCCAGCTACATTTGAACGGCCTATAAATTTACCTTCGCAATTGCTTACATTGAGACAAGTATATGGCTTTTGTTATTTACGGAAACCCCTAAAAATTGTAAAATATGCGAATAATGCAAAATATATGGAAATATGCAATTTAGGCAAAATACACTAAAATATAAAACTTATGCAAAAAATATGCGAATTTCATATAATTCGAGCTCTAAATAACCAAATGGACTGGAAAAGAAATGCAACTAATTCGATTTAAAATTTCTCTATTAATATTCGGGTATATGGACAGACTAGAGGAAATATTAAGGTGAAATACTCTGACTATTTTCACATGGCAATCCATAAACTACTGCTACGCACCTATGTATATACATATATATATATATATATATATATATATATATATATATATATATATATATATATATATATATATATATATATATATATATGTATATGTATAATTACAAACTAATACTACAAGGTGCGAAACAAAAAGATTTAATTGACGTGTCCAAGCGTTTTTCATTTTCATTATATAATGAAGAACGCTCGGACACGTCAATTAAATCTTTTTGTTTCGCACTTGTAGTATTAGTTTGTAATTCTCACCACTTACCATTACACCCTCAACACTTGTTCATTTTTTTTTAATAGCAATTTTCGACGTCAATTCAAAGAGCATATTTTTTATAGTAGTAAAAAAAATTGGGTCCAAAAGTCATAGCCCGCTACACAGGGTGGAAATTCAATGACTGACAATAAAACTTAAACCGTGTATATATATATATATATATATATATATATATATATATATATATATATATATATATATATATATATATATATATATATATACCCAATTTTGGGTGAAAACTCATTAATTTCTCAATTTTGCTAAAGACAGCATACGACTTTTTAAATCTTAGTTTGGACGTGGCAATAAAATGATCAATAATGAATTAATTATTAAAGAATAAGACAAAATATCAATGAATGAAAGAATGTTATTTAATTAAATATTAAATTTTTTTTCCCTCCGATGAAGTACAATAATAAAATTTTTGCTTCACTTCCGAACGAACATGTCGAAGCATTTCGGGCGTTATCTGACTATGTTCTTCAACAATTCGCCAACGAAGCTCCTTGAGTCAGTTTGGTCGTGTGGCATATATTTTCGATTTCAAATGTCCCCATAGAAGCAACGATTTTATAATTGTATGGAAGTGGAGGGAAAACATGTCGAACATTTATTACTATTATGATTATTATTATCACGATTATTATTATTATTATTACGTTTATTCAATTAAACTATACAATATGTATTACACAATAAGTGTAAGACTTGCTGTGCTTTACAAAATTTTACGGGTTCATCCCAGAAATGCTTGACAATAGACAATTTAAGTACACTTGGAGAAACCCAGATCACCAAAACACATAATTCAGAGACCTTATGATCGTTTCGTTGACAACGTCAACATCTTCAGAGGAAGAAAAATTCTAAACTGAACTGAACTGATTTCCTCTGAAGATGTTGACTTTGTCAACGAAACGATCGTAAGGTTTCTGAAATATGTGTTCGGTGATTTGAGTTTCTTCAAGTGTACTTATTAGTGCTCATTACAGGTTCCAGTTTTCACATAGTGAATAGACAGTTTAACTGGATGTTCCATTGCATGAATTTAACATTTACCTAATAGTTTTTCATACATAGAACCTTACTACATGAATGAAATTATCCAAAAACATATATAGTGGACAGAAAAAGACTTTTAAAATCAAAAAATTTCGAATACTTTTCATGTGACCGCCAACGTTCCGCTATTTGTCGTGACGTACTTGGACAGTGAATAAATGACGTGTTTATATTTACCCTATGGTATGATAAGTACGGTCGCTTGTTTCTCAACATCGTGGTGATGACAGAGAAACAAGATCATTGTCATTGTGACATTACCGTCCAGTGACGTCACATATTATGCCGACAAAATAGTGGTGTTTGAAATAAATTATAAAATTCGCATTTTCAAATATTTTTTTGCCTAGTTATTTTTATAGTATGTGAAATGAAAAAAATATTAAAAATCAAATTTAATTAATTAAAAATTAATTTACCTAACTTTTTTGTCTTTCAACATAGAAATCTATGTTTTGGTACGTAGAATACTCTAAATGACTGAAATCAGCGAACAAAATTTGGTTGTCCTTGCTTTGTTATTTCCGGAGATATAAATTTTTTTGTAAGAAAACACAAAATGTTCCGATTTTCCTGACTAACGAACTTGTCCAAGCCACTTGCAGAAGGAAGGTATGTACCAAACTATCTGATTAAATAACATTACTTCATTCATTGTTATTTTGTCTTATTCTTTAATTGATGACCTTATTACCATAGCCAAACCAACATTAAAAGTTCTGATATTTTCCAGGTGGAAAGTTTTAATGGGCATACCCTGTATATTTCAAAATAAAATTCCTATCATTAGTACACAATTTTTACTCCTTTGTTTTTGAATTACCAACAAAGACTACGTATTAAACCAACACATCTTCAAGTGTCCATCATAATTTGTGATTTTACCTATAGACTATAAGTATCATTATTAACCACAAAACTTAGTAATCGTTTGTGATTTAGCTATTAATAATTAAAACTATAATCCTCCCTGTGCTTTATAAAGACATTTTGTCTCACCGCGTACCATATTGTAAAATAACTCCTGTACATAGTTGTTATTAGTTGATAAAAAAATATATTTTTGTAGATTTATAAAATAGCTGTTTATTTATATTTAGTTGTCAACGTTTATTTATTCTTAAATAAAGCTTTTACCTTGTATTATCTTAAGTATCATCACTCAACAATTTTATGCGCCTTCTGGCCTCCTTTATGGATGTAAATGGTTCGACGATTGAGGTTGACCACAAATGTAAGGTAAGTAGAGTAACTATAGGTTTAGATTGCCAATCAATAAAGTAAACACCCGTAAAATCTATTTTCATCATAACGTGTCAACAGTTGAAATTTATACAGTCTTAAGTATCCATAAAATCATCGAAACACTGTTACTAGTTTTCTTATTTATGATACATTGGAATTTCTATCTAGTAAAAACATGCATGACAATTTTGTAAACAGAAAATTGAGTAACTTGGAATGAATAAATAAACTGATCGAGGCAGGACTATTTTAGGTGTATTTCAGTTTATCAAAAATGTTTAGTTATTGAGCTTCCATTAAATAAGTGTTGCTGCCCTTACATAGTGAAACCGCTTTATATCGAACACAGATGTAAATACTTCTTCTATGTCTTTACAACTGCTTGTTTTCATTATCGCCCCTGGCCTTCACGCGATCCCAGCAATTGTTCTCAAAAAATGCGCACCAGAACTTTCTCCTATCCTCACACGCCTGTTTCAGACATCTTACAATAGAGGCGTATTCCCTAGTAACTGGAAAACTGCTCGAGTACAACCCGTCCCCAAGAAAGGACCCAAAGCGCTTCCTAGCAACCACCACAGGCCTATTTCTATCCTTTCAGTCGTTTCCAAAGTGATGAAAAAGTATATAAACACCGAATTACTAAAATTTCTTGAAAAACAGTCTAATCCACGACAGGCAGCATGGATTCTCTCAGCGCAGATCAACTGCAGACCTCCTTTCCTTTGTCACCCATTCTTGAAATAAGTCTATGGAACTACACGGTGAGTCCCAGATTGTCGCTCTGGACATATCCAAAGCATTCGACCAGGTCTACCACCAAAACTCTGTACCTGGACAGCAAATTTCCTCTCCAACCGGAGATTTTCTGTTGTCGTAGATGGCCATTCCTCTAAACTATATCCAATTAATGCAGGAGTCCATCAAGCCTCAGCTTTAGCCCCTACTTTGTTTCTTCTCCACATCAATCACCTCCTCTCTAGCACATCCAACCCAGTTCACAGTTACGCGGGCGACAGCACCCTCCACTCAAATGTACAATATTCCAAGCCTGTCTCTTTTTCCCAATTGGATGAGGATCACAGACTCATGGAGGATTTTGTCCCCATGGATCTCCAAAAAATATTAGACTGGGGAAGTATAAATCTTGTACAATTCAACCTCATCAAATCTCAGTCTTGCTTTCTTTCTCATAAGAGATACACAAGCCCTAGACCCATCGCAATGAACAACCAAGTTATTCAAAGTAATGAGTCCTTTTCACTTGTTGACATTTCTGTGGATCGAAATCTCAATTGGCACCAACATGTCACATCAATTGCAGAAGCGGCTGCTAAGAAATTAGGTTTCCTCTTCCGGGCCCGCAAATACTTTTCACCAGCTAATCTCTATACCTTATATACTTCACAAATAAGGCCAAACCTCGAATACTGCTGCCACATCTGGGGTGCTGCTGCCGCTTCTACACTCGCTATCCTGGACTCCATTGAGAAGAGAGCTATAGGTCTCATCGGTGACCCTACACTTACCCAAAGGCTGCCATGCCTTGCCCACCGACGTGGCTTTGGTGACCTCTCTCTCTTTATATATATATATATATATATATATATATATATATATATATATATATATATATATATATATATATATATATATATCTGTACAGAGGAGCTTTCTTTCATAGTTCCTTCACATGCTGCCCCCAACAGATCTACCAAGGGAACAGAGCGAATGCACCCTTTTACTGTCCAGGTCACCAGATATAGAACATCTTGTTATACCCGCTCTTTTGTCCCGAGGACTTCCAAGTTGTGGAATTCCTTGCCGGCGCATATTTTCCTTCTCCTCCGAACCTCCAAACCTTCAAGTCCAGCATTAACAAGTTGCCTCTTTCCTCCTTGTCGATACCCACGGTGCAATAGTATTTAAGCTGTAAGCCCTCGTGGTGTGTTGTCGAAATAAAAAAAATTAATTAAAAATGCCGTAAAAGGGCGAAACCGGTTACAGAGAAGGTAACAAGCAATTGTGGAGCCAAAGAAGAAATCTCTACATCTAAATTTAATTAGCTTCAACGATTGTAGTAACTGAAGAAAGCCAATGATTTAAGTTTGTGTCTTTCAAGGCCGGGACTTTAAGTAACATAATGTAGGACACATTGTTGTCACATTATTTTGAGTCGATGGATATCTTATACTTTGGAAAAATGAAAAAGGAAAATGGAATATCACATATTTCGTATTTATCTAGATAGCTGTGTATGCCGCATTACCCTTGTAAGTGGCTCAACATGTCTTCCAGAACTGTTGTTGATTTGATTTCCTTGGAGCTCATTAACAATTTATGTTTATTTATTTTAACTAATTTTAAAGCTCTATATAACAGTTGCACTGGTTGCCTTAATAATGATTTTTTGTTTGTAGGAAAAGTAATTTTTTATTTGAAGTGATTATCAGAAATATTTTAACTATCTAAAAATTAACATGTTTTATATTTTATATTTTTCACAAGACTTATTATCACTATTGTTATATGTTACATTCCAGCATGGACTACGAGGAGGTATTTTAGAACCCTCGCCAACCTGAAACAAAAGAACAAACAGATACGCGCAAAGACAAATTTTAACAAACAAAATTACAGATATGTTTACATCTGTATATAAATAACGAGGAGAAAATTAAATATGTATACATAGAAACCTAAAATTGTGTCGCAAAGTTGTAACGTAAAAGGCATAAATGTATCTATAAAAAGTCTGGACGCAGCAAGTGCGTTATGGAAGTGAATTTTCTCAAAACGTTTTTAGTAGAAAATATGACTCTTTAATACAAGCAGGAATCAATTTGGTCACCGGTATATCCGGTATAGTAGGAACAATCTACCATATTTTACCAACATAACTTGTTTGAAAAGGTACAGAAATTTTCCGAAAATAAACTTAAAACATTTCCGAGAAAACTCATTTCCTAGCTGACGAACCTCAGGTTAATAGCAAAATGCGTTATTGACTTTTGAATCGTTTAATGGAAATTCGCTACTAAAACGCATTTACTGCGTCTCAATTTTTTTTACAAACATGCATCATATTTCGATGAAAAATACAAAAATGCAATAAGGAATTTAAAAAAAAAATGTAGGTATCACCAACGACTTAAGAGCCATCCTGTGGTTCTCAAAATAATTTTATAAGATGCAGCTCAAAACACCCTAGAGGTAACGTATACAATTTTTTCTCGTATCTTGTACAATAGCAATTATATTGAGCTTTACCGTAGAAATGCGTCACACTGTATATATGTAAACAGAAAGTAAACCCGGATATGGATTATAGGGGGCCTAGTTTGCGCTCATTTGAAGAAATCTTTTTAGAATTCAAAAGCCGCGGCTTCATCAATAACGAATTTTTTCTATGAAAATAAGCAAAAAATTGATAAAAAGCAAAGTCACTAACCAGGATTAGAACTCGTCACCTGGGAGTCGATTATACGATGTAAAGTGACCACTGTACATCTAGCCCACTGAGCTACGCCCTATGTGCATTTACCAGCAGGAATATCCTATTGTTCAAGGTTTTACAATCTACATAAAACCATTTTGTTTTACAATGGATTTGTTGCTTATATTTTAACCAAATCAAGAAAAATAACGACTTAGACACATATTTAGGAGCTTGTTGGTAATTTCTTGTAGTATTTTTCACCCACATTCTGATCAATAAATTTTCTTGAATCTGATTTAATTAATTAAAAATTAATTTACCTCTAACTTTTTTTTCTTTTAAGGTATAAACCTGAATTTTAGTACATGTAATACACTTTATGACAAAAACTAGCGTACCAAATTTGGTTGGCTTCACTTTATTATTTTTTGAGTTATCGGTGTGATACACACACACATATATATATATATATATATATATATATATATATATATATATATATATATATATATATATATATATATATATATATATATATATATATATATATATATATATATATAGAGAGAGAGAGAGAGAGAGAGACAGAGATAAACATACAAAAACTGAAACTGACCCTGGATATGGGTTCTAGGGGACCTTGTCCGCGGTCATTTGAAATCTTTTCAAAATTCAAAAGTCGGGATCTCCTCATTAGTGTTTTTTTTTTTTGAAAATTCACTAAAATGATATAATCAGTATTTAATTATTATTGTTGTAATTATTAGTATTTATTTGAGATTATAATTATGGTATAATTATTTAAGAAAGTATTGCCTTAAATGTTCAAAAAAATAAAACGTTCCTGAAATAAAGAGGTAGTGAAAGTTAAAATAAAATAATTTGAATATATCTATACAAACGATAACTTGATTATTTAAGATAGCACTTTTCTAAAGCTGTAAAAGTGAGTATTAGTTTCCTGAAAGAAAATAAAGTTATTTGTCTGAAGAAAGAATCAAGTCAGACCTGGATAATTATTAATTATTAAAAGAGTAACTGCATAATTGAATACAATTAATATAAACGCACAATAAAAATGTAAAAATGCAAATATAACATACATCCACAAAAACTTACTAAAATAATTGGTACCTATAATTTTCCAGGAGATAATTTATTAATTTACTGAAGGCTCTTTTTTTATTAAATAAAACCTGCATCAGCCTTTACGGCCATTAGCAGGCTGACATGTACATTATAATTCTATAATTTATCAACTTGATGAATATCATAACCACATTTAATATTAAATATTATATAAAACTATTAGATTACATCAAGTGTTCATTCATTTGTACATAGTTATATACATCATAGCAAGTTTTATACTTGATTGAATAGGTTGTGACTGAATTAGAAAAATCTGTGGCTAATGGACTTCCATTTAACTAACTAACTGAATAGGTTGTTGTCCTTTAGAAAATTACACAGGTGCTGTACCTTCAGTGTAAGGCGCAGTATATTCGTAATTCTCGTAGATACTGGAATTTAGGACAATCACATAATATGTGTTTCACCGTTCACCGTCACTATGACATAACAAATATCGCACTTGGGTGGAGTTTCTCCTTTAACTAGATGACTGTGGGTAAGCTTTGTATGACCAAGTCGTAGTCTGTTCACTACCATTTGTTGAGACTGTGGTGGAGGAGGCGGTAAGGGACGTTGAATGGATGGCATCACTAACTTGAGTTCGTTGTTCCTAGAGCTCCATGATCTTTCCCACATGTCACTGATGGTTGCACATATTGATCCTTTGAAATCTGGTAAAAAGCAGAGGTTAGATTTTTGCGTAACTGGAAATTTAGTACCCTCTTCTGCCAGTTTGTCCGCTTGATCATATCCTTCTATTTCTACATGTGATGGGGTATACATCAAAGTTATTAAGTCCCTTTGACACTTTTTTGCATTCGTGATAAAGTTGATTTAATTTGTTCAATGAGATAGTTCTATGTGTAGATGTGTTTAATAGCTCCCAGTGCGCTAAGGGAGTCGGAAGAAATTACATGCCGACGAGCACTGGTATTTTCCACATAATCGGTTGCTTTTAGGATAGCGTATAACTCCCCTTAGTAGACTGATGTTGTTTTTGGTAAGCGATATTGTTCGGATCCGCTCGATATAACTATTGCTGATCCAATTCCAGAATTGCGTTTTGAAGCATCACAGTAAATAAAACCATAGTCAGGGTAGTCTGACATTATATTTCTAAACGTTGCATGGATTATAGATTGACGGGTGTTTCTTTTGTCGTATTGGGCTAAGTGCAAGATAAGGTTGGGTTGTGTCAGTGTCTAGGGAAGGTACTCTCGTGGCAAGCTATGTACTTCGTTGGTCCATGTAATGGTGGATTCCTTTAGAATATTTGCTACTCTCCTGTAAAAAGGTAGTTTTACATTTGTTTTTTTAAACCTGGTTGGAGTAACTATGTCACTGTTTGGGTGTGTATGGTCGCTCATAATCTTGGCAGCATATGCTAAGGTCAGTTGCTTTATCCTCTGCGGATTAAAGATTTTTCTCCGCTCAGGACCCGTAAACTCTTAACTGGTGTAGATCTAAAAGCCCCCAGAGCTATTCTTAAAACAGTGGTTTGGATAACATATAAGGTTTTTGGTTTTTCTTACTTGCTGTGGAGCACCCGTAATCTAATTTACTGCAAATTGAGCTTTTGTAGATACGAAGCAATGATTTTGTATCAGCTCCCCATTGGTGGCTTGCTAAAGTCCTCAAGTTGATAGTTTGCACACAGGAATTTTAGTGAATTTTCTTAAAAAAATTCACTAATGAGGAGATCCCGACTTTTGAATTTTGAAAAAATTTCTTCAAATGAGCGCTAATTAGGCCCTCCAGAAAACATATCCGGGGTCAGTTTCAATTTTTATATGTTTATATATATATATATATATATATATATATATATATATATATATATATATATATATATATATATATATATATATATATATATATATATGTATCACACCGATAACTCAAAAAATAACGGGCCGATTTTGATTAAATTTGGTGAAAAAATTCCTTTTGCAAATAGCTTGGATGAGTTCATTATCCAGGAAAATCTGCCCAGGGTATTGATGTATCTTATATTTGCATTTTTACATTTTTATTGTGCGTTTATATTAATTGTATTCAATTATGCAGTTACTCTTTTAATAATTAATAATTATCCAGGTCTGACTTGATTCTTTCTTCAGACAAATAACTTTATTTTCTTTCAGGAAACTAATACTCACTTTTACAGCTTTAGAAAAGTGCTATCTTAAATAATCAAGTTATCGTTTGTATAGATATATTCAAATTATTTTATTTTAACTTTCACCACCTCTTTATTTCAGGAACGTTTTATTTTTTTGAACATTTAAGGCAATACTTTCTTAAATAATTATACCATAATTATAATCTCAAATAAATACTAATAATTACAACAATAATAATTAAATACTGATTATATCATTTTAGTGAATTTTCAAAAAAAAAATAATAATGAGGAGATCCCGACTTTTGAATTTTGAAAAGATTTCAAATGACTGCGAACAAGGTCCCCTAGAACCCATATCCAGGGTCAGTTTCAGTTTTTGTATGTTTATCTCTGTCTCTCTCTCTCTCTATATATATATATATATATATATTATATATATATATATATATATATATATATATATATATATATATATATATATATATATATATATATATATATATATATATATATATATATTATATTATATTATATATATATATATATATGTGTGTGTGTGTGTGTGTGTGTGTGTCACACCGATAACTCAAAAAATAACGGGCCGATTTTGAGTAAATTTAGTGAAAAAATTCCTTTTGCAAATAGCTTGGATGAGTTCGTTATCCAGGAAAATCTGCCCAGGGTTTCCCGGAAAATTTTGTGTTTTCTTTCGAAAAAAATTTATATCTCCGGAATTAACAAAGTAGGGACAACCAAATTTTGCACGCAGGTTTACATCCTTATAGGTAGGTTACCTACCAAAATTTAGCTATGTAGGTCAAAAGACGAAAAGTTATAGGCATTTAAAGAAAAAAAAATTAGGGTTTTCCTCAAAACGTCTAAGTGGCGATTTAAAATGTCAAAATTGGCAATATTTAGGCAAATAACTTGAATTTAATACGGGCTATAGAAATAAAATGTCTCAAGAAGGATGTTTTACAAACCCTAAAGTCTTAGTTTCAATCGTCATTGTCCTTCATTTTACTAAAATATTCCCAGAAAATTCATTTCAAATAGACCCTGTCTCTGATGCTTGGCAGTAGCCTTAGCTATAGAGTTTATCGTTTAATGGTATATAATTTTTGTCGAATTTTCGTAAAAAATCAATAAAGCTCAATATATCCGTTATTATATAAGATATGAAAAAATTTTGTATATATTAATTATAGGGTGTCTTGAGCTACATCTTAAAATAATATTTCTACAATCACAGGATGGTCCATAAGTCGTTGGTGATACAAATTTCCAATTTTTTTAATCAAACACGCCTTATGTTATTGCATTTTCGCATTTTCCATCGAAATATAATGCATGTTTGTAAGAAAAGAAATTCTGTACGCAGCAAGTGCGTTATGGTAGCGAATTTTGATCAAATGTTTCATATTTGAACAGCTCAATTTGCTATTAACCTATAAGGTTGACCAAGAAACGTGTTTTTTCGGGAACACTTTAAGTTTACTTTTGGAAATTTTTGTACATTTTCACACAATAAAGTTATTTTGATGAAACAAGGCACATTGTTTTTACTATATAGGTTATACTGGTAACCAAATTTGATGCCTGCTTTCTTAAAAAAAAACACACATATTTGTTATTAAAAACATTTTTATGAAAATTCAGTACCATAACGCACTTGCTGCGTCCAGAATTTTTTTTTAATTGGTGATGTGTGTTATCCATATTAGTTTTTTATCGAAGACTATCCCCAAAAATGTATGTTTTTTGCTATGCTGCAACTCATTCCCCAGGAAGTTGGTATTTCTAGGATTTTCTTTTTTGTAAAAAGAACACATTTAGTTTTAGTTGGCGAAAATTCAAAGTCACACCTAATTGACCAGGTGGATAATCGCTTTAAGGTATTTTTCCAATTTCTACTTTTACAGAAACTCATCGGCGTACAGATGTGATTTTACTAGTGGATCTGTTATGTCATTTATGACGACAAGGAAAAGGATAACGCTTATCACCGACCACTGTGGTAGTCAATTTTCAAGATTTCTAGGCCGTGATGAAATCCCCTTCTGTTTGTTACAAAAACTTCTCTTGCTCAGGAAGTTTGGCAGCAATGCAATCATGTTCCCTTGAATTTTCCACTCTTCCACTTCTTCCACTTCCACTTTTAAGGATTCTGTTTTTAAAAGCCATATCTTACGCTTTTTCAATATCAAAGAATATTGCTAAGACATGCTGATTGTTCTCAAAAGCCTAATTTATTTCTGTTTCTAAACCAACAATGTTATCTGTCGTTGCTCTGTTCTGACAAAAGCCATTTTGTGCTTAAGCAAGTAGGTTACGTTGTTCTAAAACATGTAGCAATTTTCGATTTATAATTTTTTCTAGTATTTTACACATCGTACGGGTGAGTGAAATCAGTCGATACGAGCTGACTTGGTCTTTAGGTTGATTGGACTTGAGAAAAGAAATTATAATCGCTTCTGTCCGTTTTCCTGGAAAGACTTGTTCTATCCATATTGCATTATAGATGTTTAGAAGAGTGTGTTTGGCAATGTCAAAAAGCTGTCTAAGAAATGAGTATAATATATTGTCAGGACCTGATGCTGAATCTTGGCACGATCTTAATGCTTGACTCAGCTCATTTAATGTTATAATATTATTTATAGGGTCAGAGCTGTTCGGTACAGTGTCTATAACGATTTGTTCTTGTTCCTGTTTATATTGTAGGAAATCCTTGCAAAAGTTTGTGTCACTTAAATCCGGTTCATATTTATCTGCAAGCAGTTCTGCTATTTCTTTTGAGGATGTTATAAATTTACCACCATGATTCGATAACTTAGTGTCGTTGTAAGTTGATATACCGCGGAATTTCCGAATTTTTTTCGAGACTTGTGAGGCCGGTGTAAAGTTATGGAGTTGACATAATTTTTCCCAGGAAGCTTATTTACTTTGTTTGATTATATATTTTTCTCTATTTCGGAGTTGTTTGAAATGTTTGAGGTTTTCAGCATTATTTTGTCTTTTGAGTTTAGTGAGCGCACGTTTGCTTTCTCTTATAGTAGATTTGCAGTGGTTGTTCCACCAAGGTACAACCTTGCGCCTCGCCTGGTGGAAGCTTTTTTTCCTCGTCTTTTCTGCAGCTTCTAAAATTCTGATAGTAAACTGTTTTATCTTGTTATCTATATTTCCATCTTCATTATATTTGGCCATTAGAAGTTTAGCCGTAGACTTAAAATTTTCCCAATTAGCATTTTCCAGGTTCCATTTAAAATGGTCCCTTTGTGGTTGTTGATCTTTACATTGAGGATAATCTATTTTCACTGGATATAAGCAATCACTGGATATAAGCAATTCACTTCCATATAGGCAATCTAGTGGATTATATGATAGACGTGAGGTTAAAACAGGAGAACGTAGATCTATATCTATAGCTGAGAAACACCGGTGCCGGCATTAAATCCTGTAGCCTGTCCGGTATTAAAAATAGTTAACCCATGATTGTCAATTAAGTTTTCAGTAAGTTTCCCACGAGGATCGGAATTACGTTATCCCCACATAGAAATATTGCAGTTACAAGCCCCCGGCAGGAAATAAGGCATTGGTGGTTGATCTAAGAAGTTATCCGTTTCCATAGATGACAAGGTATGATCACGTGGTATGTATATTGTACATGTCGTTATTTTGATTAGGTGTTTCACTACAACAGCCACTGCTTCGAGATCTGTAACAAGTGCAACTTGTTCTACTGGTATTTGATCTAAAACATAAGTAGCGACACCCCGCTGGCAGTTTCTAGATAACCACTGTTCTTGTAGAATGTAGTAAAGTTTTTTATGGTATAATGTTTGTTAATTTTGAAGTGAGTTTCTTGAATACAGAGTAGTTTTGGTTGTTGTTTTGCAATAAGCATTTGTAGTTAAGCTACGTGGGCGGCTAGCCCATTTATATTTCACTGGACAATGAATGTTACAGTTTAAAAAGATGTTTGTGCTGCTGTTTCGAGATCTATATTAACGTCTATAGGATCATGGTCTTCTTGGTCTGTTCCAATGGTGATTTGACGCAAAATCTTTTTCCTAACTCGCGTGCATCTGTCTTTAATACTTCTGGCTGACAAATGTAGGTAGATCTTTTTTAACATATCCAGATGTGAAATTACATCTGTACTATATTGTCAAGTAACACTTAGTTGGTTATACGTTAATGTTGGATTGGTTATAAAATATTTGGCTGGATCTAGAGAGAGTGAGGTTATGTTTCCAGCGACTCACTTTTTTTTACTTTCTGGCTTGCTGTGTTTTGAAGTTTTCAGTTTGTGCTGTGGTTACGGCTGTAGGCATGGCATTATCAGCAAACCTTGGAGCAGTTGATTCTTCAGTGTGGGTTGGGATTGTTGGAACAGTTTCGCGAAATAAGGGCAACAACAATTAATGCACTCATCTTTGGTTTCAGCAAAATAAGTAAGTAACTTGAAATGGGTTTAACCATATCGTAAAAGGTATCACTATTTGCGACATGTCGTGCTTTTTAATATTATTTGCATTTAAGCCTACTTATTTAAGTAACACACTTTATTTTCACGTTAGGTAACTACATTTATAGTGTTTTATTTTCACCAATAAATGATTAACCTTTTCTTTCAAAGTTTTTAATTTTTTTATTGAAAGATTTCGAATTTGATCGGGCTCTTGGTAAAGCATACGGTACAAGTAAAAAACAGCAAAAATTTGAGACGCAGCAAGTGCATTATTGCAAAACAACCACCAAAACTACTCTGTATTCAAGAAACTCACTTCAAAATTAACCAACATTATACCATTAAAAACTTTACTACATTCTACAAGAACAGTGGTTATCTAGAAACTGCCAGCGGGGAGACGCTACTTATGTTTTAGATCAAATACCAGTAGAACAAGTTGCACTTGTTACAGATCTCGAAGCAGTGGCTGTTGTAATGAAACACCCCATCAAAATAACGACTTGTAATATATACATACCACGTGATCATCCCTTGTCATCTAATGAAACGGATAACTTCTTAGCTCAACCACCAAAGCCTTATTTTCTGCCGGTGGCCTTTAACTGCAATATTTCTATGTGGGGATCACGTTATTCCGATCCTCGTGGGAAACTTACTGAAAACTTAATTGACAATCATGGGTTAACTATTTTGAATACCGGACAGGCTACAGGATTTAATGCCGGCAACGGTCGTTTCTCAGCTCTAAGATATAGATCTTCGTTCTCCTGTTTTAACCTCACGTCTATCATATAATCCACTAGATTGCCTACATGGAAGTCAATTGCTTATATCCAGTGATTGCTTATATCCAGTGATTGCTTATATCCAGTGAAAATAGATTATCTCCAATGTAAAGATCAACAACCACAAAGGGACCATTTTAAATGGAACCTGGAAAATGCTAATTGGGAAAATTTTAAGTCTACAGCTAAACTTCTAATGGCCAAATATAATGAAGATGGAAATATAGATAACAAGAGAGAACAGTTTACTAACAGAATTTCAGAAGCTGCAGAAAAAACGGGGAAAAAAAGCTTCTACCAGGCGAGGCGCAAGGTTGTACACTGGTGGAACGACTGCAAAACTGCTATAAGAGAAAGCAAACGTGCGCTCACTAAACTCAAAAGACAAAATAATGCTGAAAACCTCAAACATTTCAAACAACTCCGAAATAGAGCAAAATATATAATCAAACAAAGTAAATAAGCTTCCTGGAAAAAATATGTCAACTCCATTAATAACTTTACACCGGCCTCTCGCAAAAAATTCGGAAATTCTGCGGTATATCAACTTACAACGACATTAAGTTATCGAATCATGGTGGTAAATTTATAACATCCTCAAAAGAAATAGCCGAACTGCTTGCAGATAAATTTGAACCGGATTTAAGTGGTACAAACTTTCGCGAGAATTTCCTAAAATATAAACAGGAACAAGAACAAATCGTTATAGACACTGTACCGAACAGCTCTTACCCTACCAATAAGATTATAACATTAAATGAGTTGAGTCAAGCATTAAGATTATGCCAAGATTAAGCACCAGGTCCTGGCAATATATTATACTCATTTGTTAGACAGCTTTCTGACATTGCCAAACACACTTTTCTAAACATCTATAATGCAATATGGATCGCACAAGTCTCTCCAGGAAAATGAACAGGAGCCAGAATAAATTATTTACTCAAGTCCAATCAACCTAAATACCAGGTCAGCTCATATCGACCGATCGAAAACAGTTGAAGATAGGGAGAGCGTACCTTAATAACTTTTAACCTAAAATTAGATGCGTATTCTAAAAATGCAATAATATGCAGGGTGTTCTATTTGAAATAACGATGTTTATATCTATTCACGGTGTAACCGAAAGTCCGCCATTTTGGAAATTATTTCCATTAAATAGATCATCTTCGGAAACTCCCGTATACAAATTTTCAGCACTCAAATGTATATTTTCGGAAATAATCTAATACATTACTCGACGGGGGCACCTGTATATATATATATATATATATATATATATATATATATATATATATATATATATATATATATATATATATATATATATATATATATATATATATATATATGAAAAACCACCAAATTATAACAGAGAATTATGTGCTAGATACGTATTTAATCAAGTATAGGAAGATACGTATGAACAATATTCCTGCGCAGAAGAAAGGGCAAAAACGTGTTCGGAGGAAAAAGGATGGATTGCACGCTTGTTTATCTGCTGCTTTCTAAATTCAAAACTAATTTTACAATTATTTGCAGTACAATGAACGACTTGTGAGCAAGGGCGTTGTCTTGCAAAACGAGTATACTTTTGGTCAGTTTTATGCGGCGTTTTTCCACAATTTTCTCACGTAAATTACTAAGGACTTCACTATTGCATGCTTCCGTGACAGTTTATTTTTGTTGTCAAAAACAATTATCCTACCTTTGCCCCAGAAAACTGAAACAAGAACTCTCAACCAGGTAAATTTTGAACAGGGAGTTTTTGAGTGGTGGGGAACCGTAATGCTTCAACTCTTTCGGTTTCTTTTCAGTCTCAAGATTATATTATAACTGCGTTCAGGGTTTTGGTTAATTTGTACTTGTTTTTATTATTTTTGTTTTTAGTCGGTAAGCTTTATATTATTTAATGCATTTTTAGATTATCTTAGTTATCCAATTGAAAATATTTTTGTAAAATAACGCTAACTAGGATCCCCAGAACCCATATCAGGATCAGTTTCAATTTTTATATGTTTGTATGTATATGTAATCAGAGATAACTTAAAACGATTGTTATAAAATTGGGTTAGTGCCTTCTATTGTGAATGGTTTAGATAGATTTATATCTCTGAAAATAGTAGAGTTATAATCAAATTTGGTGACTGTAAACTATATATCAAAAGTTAGATTTTTTATGTTAAACGAAAAAAAAATTATAAGCATTTAATGAAAAACTATTTGCTATTGAAAACATTTCTATGAAAATTAGCTGCTATAACGCACTTGCTGCGTTCAGGCTTTAGTGAATTTTCACTAGTTTTTTACACTTCTGTTTTTATGTGTTGGTGATTTTTGTGTAATATTATGTTACTGTTTTTTTTTGTTGGTGTATCGTTAATTTCTATTGTTCATTAAATTTTTACCTAAACATTATTGTTTTATTTCTTCTTCATCTAAAACCCTCACACACCGACACATGCAAACACGTATAAAAGTTGATGTATTTTAGGTATATGCATGAGTTAATCCAATAACCAGACTTTTGGAATATACAAATACCTTAAACATACTTAAATTTAGTCGCATATTATACAATAGATATCAGATCCGATTCCATATTGCTAAATATCCCCCTTTTTTAATAACAAATAAACACTGTTAAAGAACTTTTAAATGTTCCCGTGTAGTATGTAGTGCTGAATACATTAAATATCCTATCGTTTCAGTGTGTTATGTTTAAACATCGAGCTATATGTTATATGTATCTCTCAAATAACGTCTATTCAGGAGATTGTGTGTTTAGCCCTCGTATTGTAAACATGCTTCGAAATATTCTTATTGATGTTAAATACATTAAGTATCCTTTATACTGTTGGAGAACTTTCAAGTGTTTATATGACATGGTTATTAGATATTCAAAACAACTGTATTCTGCTTATGTTTTATGTTTTTTTTTTTGGGGGGGGGGGGGATTTAATATAAGACAATCTAAGATGTACAATATAACGTTTTGTTTGTCGCATATGTTGACTGCTGTTTCGTACACATACCACTTTAAAAATTACAATAATATAAAAATCATATTATAAATACAACCACACAACTGTTTCCTACAAATGATATATTAAAATTTGCTACAAACTACCATATTTTTTATTACATGTTGATATTTTGAAATAAATTCGCACACTGTACAAAGGTCTTCTCGATATTTTTGTTTTGCAACGAAAAACATACAAGAGGATAATAGGAATACTCTTATATCTAGATAATTCTGCTCTAATATCGGTTACAAACATATCTAAATTTAAAAAAAAAACACAAACTTCAGTTCTATTAATAAGTCTCTTATTACACTACTAATGTCTTCTATTATTTTAAGAGCCTCAAAAAATGATAGGCCGATTTTGATAAAATTTGTCATGTGCCTTCGCTTTGTAAATGGCTTGGATACGTTCTTTAGTCAGGAAGATCCGACGGGGTTTTCCGGAAAAATTTTGAGTTTCCATTCGAAAAAAATTTTATCTCAAAAAATAAATAAGCTATGATAAACAAATTTCGTAGGTAGGTTTACGATATAAAAAGTAAACTATACACAAATTTAGATTTCTATGTTACAAGAAAAAAATGTTATAATTAAATATTTTGTGCCAGATCATTTCTATGAAAATTCACTACCATAACTCACTTGCTGCGTTCATGCTTTTTTTACCAGTCATTTAGTTAAATTATATGAGTCGTTGGTTTTCCCTCCCACGTTGTTTTCCATATGGTAAATTATTTTGTGTAATACGTTTAAAACTCTTCGAATGTCCACAAATCGCAAAACACACAGGTATGTTGCAATTTTTCTGTGATAATTTTACTAATAGCAAGAATTTTAGTAGAGGGTCTAGTCCAACTTGTAATTGTTTTCCTCTGTTTGGTGTAAGAAGATATGTTGTTTGGGATATGAGTTCACAGTCTTTCGGCTTTAGTTTTTTCTCAGTGATTTTCCTATTGATTTCCAATAACTTTTGATTAAATACACGTTCTTGTGTAGGTTGATAATTATCTGTTGCATCCGGTAATATATTATTTATTATAGAGTTTTCTCGTTTTTATGTCTTTAAGTACTTGATCACCGTCTTGTTTGAGAGTTTATTGTTTTGCGATAAACATAATTTGTAATTATATAAGTATTATCAATGCCTTGGACTTAACAGTTGACTCCTTGTATCACGCGATGCTAAGTACATTAATATCCTTTTTAGTGAAAAATAACTCTTTTTAGAGAGCTTTCACTTCCATGCATCATACGATGTTAAGTTCATTAAATATCCTTTATAATGAAAATACGTTCTTAAGACTGTCGACCAACTGCTATGTAAATGGCATTTCAACCAACAACAACGTCTATATGTTATCACCCATTAACGTGTTATGGATGTGGTATGTATACAACTGATATCTCTGTCTGGGGTCTACTATCCTCTATATGTCATGTATATATATATATATATATATATATATATATATATATATATATATATATATATATATATATATATATATATATATATATATATATATATATATATATATATATATATATATAATTTCATCAAACTAAGAATTTTAAGCTTTTATCTTATATTCATGTAGCCCTTGTTATATTTTGAAGGCGGTTCATTTCTATCACTTTCCATTCAAAAGGTATAAGGATTTAAAGTTTAGACCTGAAGTCCTCATTTAATTGTATATTTAGTTTAGGTTTGGGTTCCTTAACACCAAGGAAGCATTGGTTCTACCGTACTGCTGGAGGATTTGTGCGATAATAATTTTAAGTTTCAAACATATTTAGTACTCGATGCTGACAGTTTTATGTTATAGCTCATTCATTTTTAGTTTAAACCGTTTCAATAGGTAAATCAATTATACCTCACACACACATACATTAGAAATGGAACCTCTATCATGGTCCATATTTCAACGTGTGTTTATATTTCAACTAACAGCATGAGTCTCAAAAAGGTAAACTCTTATTAGATTGTTTCCAATCAATCAGGAATGGGTGGTTTGAAGTCAACAATACGTTCATCAACTTCTAACCGTTGGAGTTTGGTGGACTAGCCGCCACGCTCCCGCTAATCTCTCTGTATCTCTCCCTCTCTCTCTCTCCCTCTCTCTCTCTCTCTCTAACGCTTGTATCACTTTGCTTGACCCGCTACTATTTAATAATATAGCTACCCACCGGTTCCCTAGATACCAGAGTCTAGATTCTAATAATCTGCTTCTAAGAATCTACCATCCTCACTGCCTCCGGCGATGGCCGCCGTAGCTTCGAACGCTTCCGACTACTCCCGAAGTGGAGTCGTCGAGACGATTACCATGACACCAAACATCATACCTCTACACCGCTTAATAAAAAAGTTGGTTTGCGCATGCGTAAACAACCATATTTGAACTCTACTCTTCGAGTAGATTACCATGAGACCAAACACTATACCTATACGTCACTTAATAAAAATGTTAGTTTGCGCATGCGCAAACCGCCATCTTCACATACGTAATTTTCATAAAAATCGAAATGACAGGTACTTTTATTTAGACGGGTTAGATCGAATCTCGATTCAGATTCTAAAGATCCGATTCTGGCCGGGGGTGCAGCCCCCCACAGCCGCCTGATGCCGCTTCCGGCGGCGGTAGATGCTGTTTTTGAATTATACTCATCGATACGATTACCATGATACCAAACATCATACCTCTACATCATTTAATAAGAACGTTGGTTTGCATCGCTCCCCACCTCCGCTACGGCAGCGGTAGATACTAGTTTTAAATTCTACTCTTCGAGCTGATTACCATAGCACCAAACACTATACCTCAACACCGATTACTAAAAAAGTTGGTTTGCGCATGCGCAAACCGCCATCTTTATATACGTCATTTTTATAAAAATAAAAAATACAGGGCTTATTTTTATTGAGACAGGTTATATCTAAATCTCGACTTAGATCTGGACCACGATATAGATCCTGATCTAGATTCCGACCGGGGACGCCGCCCCCGCCGCTCCCGGTGGCGGCACTGCATTCTACTCACCACGAAGAGTAAGATGATACCAAACACGTGGGGCTAACTTAAAAACTAACAAAGTTGGTTTGTGCATGCGCAAACCGCTATCTTCACATACATCATTAAAAATATATAAATGACAGGTCTTCTTATTTGGGCAGGTGGTGCCACCTGGCGGTTAAAATTTTATATTTTTGGGGTTTTTCACTTCCGGTCGGCCATCTTGGACGCCATCTTGGATGACGTCATCTTAGGTTAGACTACCGTCTATCCAGCCGCCATCTTAAAATGTCACATGTCAGCTGCCATCTTGGAATGTCACATGTCAGCTAACAGTTTCCATCTTGGAATGTCAGCTGTCAGCCGCTATCTTGGACGCCATCTTGGATGACGTCATCTCAGGTTAGACCCCCCACCCTGTGACTTTACTGCGCCCATGCGCGCTGTGGGTGGAGGGCTCAGAACATATCTAGGTTTCGTCCGTGGTGACAGAGCAACCAAAAACTTTTAATGAAACATTTACATGGTGGCACATTTCCTTTGACATCGTGAAACGAGCGCTCTTCCGATCAGCATTTAAACATTTCGCAATCTATTTTGCCGAAAGCCTTTTCATTCTTAAGTTGTGATGAACTATATAAAAGACACGCCTATGAGAAATGTTTAATGTTTCTTGTAAACATTGATCATCTAAGATAACTGAATAGACACAATTAATGTTTTTTTGACTGGTTACAGAAATCGTCTTTTAAATTTCGTACTAAATTGTTTATAGTTGCATACGAAGGTCATTGATAGTGATCAACAGTGATTTAAGTACAAGGAGTTGTTCCTTATAGGGGGTGTAGGTATCAGTAAAAACATTTAGTTTTAAGTAATAAACAAATTTGTTATACATTTTCGTACTTATAATTATTTTGTAAGTAGGTTAAATCGATATTATAATCATTTGACATAGACTGAGTAATATTATGTTACAAAAGTGGTCAGTGTTTACTTAAACAGACATATATTGTTTTGTGTTGAATTGCAAATAAGAGATACACCATTAATTTACATATTGTTACGTTCTACGGGGTTTTGGATTTGTTGACTAACAAAACACAGCTTTTTAAACCACTATTTATTATAACCAACTATTTTTCAACATCATAAGCACATCAACTAAAATATTTCTCTCTATTACTAAATGTCCATAGAACTATATTCCACTATCTGCCTTCTATGATCGCTTCTTATACACCAACTCTTACTACTGCTGACTCGCTTAATACTCTATGATCACTTACTTTGCACCACACTAATTCAATGCTGAACTGAACTCACTTTATGTACCGTTCGTCTATTTATACTCTCCATAGAGATTCTAGACCTTCACTTTTCTACACCTGTCACTTCTGGTCCCTTCTAGAAATATCATTCCAGAGTGTTCGCTGTTACCAACACACTACAACTGACCATAGAAGTAAGAAAGTCCATAAACTTAATTCTCATAGACAAATGTGACACGGCCCCCCTCTTATATTCGATCGACCCGGTCGAATTCTGACATTTCTTGGTATGGCGTAAGTCTGTGCATATGGACCAACTTCATCTTGCGCTTTGGGCTCCTCTGAATGCGACAGACAACGTCATTGGTCCTTTTGATCACCTTATGAAAACCTTCCCATAATTTTTTAGTTCCGGTGACCATCACTTGCGTCGTACTGAATTGTAGAACCACACCCGATCTTCTTCTATAAAACCAGCTGAATGAGCTGGCACGTCATAACAGGTCTTCATGCGGTCGCTTTTTATTCTTATATGCATTCCGACAGCAGAGTGAATGCTTTTCCTTCTCGTCAATATGTCGGATCTTTCTTCAAGCGGGATTCTTTCGTGATACTGGTTCTTTCGTGTAGTTGCTCTCGTTCTGGTGTTTCTACCTGCACAAATATCTTGGCGGACCCTATTCATCCTGTCGACATCGACTCTGTTCCAACATGTGTGTTCACTGACCTTTTTCTGCGTTGGCTTCACATTTACATCGTCTTTACACCCTTAATCTTGTACTTTTATCATAATTTCTTCTCCACTTGCTGCTGACTGAGTAACGGGGTCGTATCTTCCTCTCACAACTCTCTTCACTGGAATGGCACTATCAGGGCAGACGTTGTCATTTTCCTCTATGGTGATTTTTCGCACTACCAGGTTACTGCCAGGCGACATTATCATTTTATTAATCTTCTCCGCCGATAGTCAGGATGTTAGTGCCAAGATCAACTTTAGCGCATTGACCTTGAAGTATGTCAAAGCCAATTATAATGGGGTCTGATATGGTGGCGACTATGGCTCTCTGCTTTGCCTTCCATGTCCCAATTTGCAGCTCGACGTCAGTTTCGCCAAATACCTGGATCTGATCACCACCGGCTGAATTTACTCTGTACACTCTCTCTGGCTCTCTTACTCGCCATATTGGAACCATGTCGCGGCGAATAATCGTCCTAGGTGCGCCTGTGTCGATGACCATCTAAGTCTTATTACCGTTTACGTATCCGTCTACCACAAAAGCGCTGCCAGAATCGCTAACCTGAGAAATGGTTACCGGCCTTAGCTTCACTTGCTCCCTTACGCGTGATCTTAGAGCCCAACATTCGCCCCTTATATGTCCCACCTTGCCGCAGTTCCAGCAGCGCAAGGCATTCGCACGGTAAGCTCTTATTGGGTGTCCATGAGACGTCGGCCTTATTTGTTCTGCTATCTTCTCTAGTAGCTGTATGATCTTGGATGAATCTGTTTTATTTTCTTCTTGGACTTGGCGACTGCAAACTTTCACATGACTTTCCTACGCTTGCTTTACCACTTCAAACTCAAAGGAATGTGCCAAAGCATCGTTCAAGTTTTTGTGTCTCGCCATCCTCACCGCCTGCTGCATGTCGGTAACTCTGGTCGGACAGCTGGTTTGAAAACTCCATGGGGTAGGCCAATCGCGTCAGTTTGACAACGTCCGCGTGGAGATGTTGGACACTTTCGCCCGGTTTCTGACAACGATTTTCAACTGCGATCGATAGAACTGTTGTAAATTCTGGTCGCCAAACCTCATTTCTAATTGATGTTTAAGGCTATCAAAACTCAGCGGTTCTTCCCTGGGAATACCTTGAAGCACATCTAGAGCATCTACTCTGAGAGCTACAATTAACTAAGTCGCTTTCTCTCTCTCTCGCCCAACCATTTGCTGTAGCAGCGGCTTCGAACTGACGTAGATAAACACCCCATGAGACTAACCTATCAATTGTGGGGACGTTAATTCTTACGACCGGGCTATCTTCGAGTCGGATGTTTCCCTTGGCTAGGGTATCACACCTCTTTTCTAGTGATTGAATTTTATGTTGAACTTCTTGTATACTCGTCAGCTTGTTATGTACGTCGTAGCTGATACCCCTTACTCGGCTTTCTACTTGTTGGAAGATGTCGTCTTTTACCTGCTTCCTACGTTCGTCGACACATAAAGTAATATTCTCAATTCTGCTGGCATGTTCTTGTAGAATTTTCTTTGTTTCCTCATCTGTTCTCATTTCTTCCTTTGCTTCTTCGTCCCTTTTTCTCAGTTCCACTCTTATCTCTTCGTCTCTTTTTCTCATTTCTTGTTTGGCTTCTTCGTATTTTTTCTGACCTCTTCATCTCTTCTTCTCATTTTTTCTTTGGCTTCCTCGTCTCTTTTTATGGCCTCTTTATCTATTTTTCTTATTTCTTCTTTGGCCTCTACATATCTTTTTCTTATTTCTTCTTTGACCTCTTCATCTCCTTTTCTCATTTCTTCTTTCGCTTCTTCGTCTCCTTTTCTCAGCTCTTCTTTAGCCTCTTCATCTCTTTTCTGGCTTCTTCAGCTCTTTTTCTGACCTCCTCTTTAGTTTATTTAATCAATTGCAATAGCTGGGCGTCCATATTGGCTGCTGCCCTACGTGTCTTAGGCATAGACGTACTTAAAGCTGGTACACAGTATATTCTATTTCAAAAACACACCCAGTTACAACTTACTGCTGACACTGATCTTGCAGAGATTCTAGAAATTTCCACGTTGTTCAACGAATATTCTGGAAAATATTTCCGCTACCAGCTTGAAAATCCCACTTCTGACACCAGTTGTTACGTTCCACGGGGTTCTGGATTTGTTGACTAACAAAACACAGCTTTTCAAACGACTATTTATTATAACCAACTATTTTCCAACACCATAAGCACATCAACTAAAACATATCTATATTACTAAATGTTCATAGAACTATATTTCACTATTATCCGCCTTCTATGATCGCTTCCTATACACCAACACTTACTACTGACTCGCTTAATTCTCTATGATCACTTATTCTGCACCACACTAATTCAATACTGAAGTCACCTACTCTGTGTACTGCTCGCCTATTTATACTTTCCATAGAGATTCTAGACCTTCTACACTCTTCTGCACCTGTTGTCCCTTCTAGAAATATCATTCCAGATTGTCCGCTGTTACCAACACACTACAACTGACCATAGAAGTAACAACGTCCATAAAGTGAATTCTCATAGACAAATGTGACACTATGTTCTGTAATGTAGAATAATGCTGAATAATTATATTTATTATTTGTTGTAAAGAGTTAATTTTACGTAAGTTATATAAAGGTGTGTGTTTTTTTTTCTAAAAGCTTTTATTCAGAAAACTAAAGACTTCTCACAGTGTAAAATAAAATGGAAATCCATAAACTTAACAAGGCTTACCGATAAACAAAAATTACTAAAAGCAAAATAATTTTCGGCTGATATCTTACAATTTATACTGTTTCACTTTTGCTAGTCTATCTAGTCTATACATGTTTTTAAGCTCTTCTAGATTCCACTTCTTGTCAATATTTACAAACACAACACCACAAACGAACCACAGCCAAGCATCTTTATATTTTCCTTTTTGTCTGGCACTCCGCAGCAAGATTTTGATATATGTTTTCGCTCACACCCTGAGTTTTAAAAGTATTTATTAGTTTATTTTTATCAATTTCCAGATTCTCTCAGCTTTCCAACACTTTTTTAGTTGATGTTGTATGTCTTCTACACTGTTGCACTGCAAACACATCTCATTCTGTGTTAAACCGTGTCTGAACATTTTTGCTTTGGTTGTACATGTACTTTTTAGATTGCAGATCTTCAGTCTGTTTTGATGAATTTATTGTTTATTACACTCCACACCTCGCTCCATTTTACGTTGGGGTATGTTGTCTCAATACTTTTGTTTGTTTTAATTGACCACGAAATGAACTGCGTTTTGATAAACAGAGCAGTCGCCTTATCCTCAATATTTATAAGTGAAAGGCCTCCTCTATCTGTGTGTAGGTACAACTGTGTGCGAGAAACTTTATATAGCTGACCCTGCCAAAGGAATTTTCCTCTTGCCTGAAGTATTCTCTGACAAAATTGTGACTAAGTGGCAAGATTTGACATGCATTCCATAGTTTGCACAACACATAATGATTTATATACCATATTTTTTCATAAGATCATTTTGTCTTTTATTAGGTTAACTTTAATATTTAGACTGATATTTTCCCAGTTTTTCTCTATGGTCATTTCAGTTTTACAGGTAAATATAAAACCAAGAATCTTTAGTTCTGATTTCTGTACAAATGCAGATTGTATCTGAATGTCTATGTTCCACATTCGCGCTGTTGCCTAATATTAAGATGTTTGACTTAATTCTGCTTACTTTGCTGTTAGATATATTTTCAAATATCTTTAGTACTTTTTCAATGTTAGTGATATCAAGCTGATTTCTTATTATTATGTTAATATCGTCAGCATATGCAATAACTTTTCTAATCTGATTATTGATGGAAATTCCTTGCAGCACAAAATCACAGAGGTTGATAAGAGGTTCCATTGCTAAGCGAAAGATTATCATAGACATGGGACATCCTTGTCTTACTCCTGATCTTATTGGTATAAATTCGGATTAATAACCATGTGCCATCAATTTTGTACGGCCTACTTTATAGATTCTTTTTTATTAAATCGACGATCTTTGGATGAACGGTTTGCTTCACAATGACACTAGAGACATAATCATACGGTAGTCGATCAAAACCCTGTTCAAAATCAATGCTAAGAATCGCACTAGCCCTTGTGTCTGATTATTTATCAGCGATGATATCCCTGATAATCATTATATTCTGGAAAATTGATTTCAAAGGACAACAGGTTTGTTTATTACTAATTAATTTATCTAACATTTTTTTAAATCTTTTTGCCATAATTTTCATAAGTATTTTTTAGTCTGTGTTGGATAAGGTTATTTTTCTATAATCGTCAATTGTTTTTGGTTCATTTGATTTTGGTATAAAAATCATAATTCCATCAGCAAGGGTTTCTAAATTGCTGTTGACATTGGATAAAATATTATTAAGTATAAGCAAAAAAACTTCCTCTTAATTCTTCATAGAATATTTTATAAAACTCATATGATATGCCATCACGACCATGCGTTTTTTGGGCTTTAAGCTCATCGATTACTATTTTCAGTTCGGTATTACCTATGGGTGATATCATTGTCTGATCGTCTAAGTTTGATATTTTTTTTGAGACACGCTGTAAAAGGCATTTTAAATCATTTTGTTTTATTTGGGTTTTCATGAATTTCCTTTTAACTGATTGTGTTATGTTGTGCATAAAAGCTAGTACATTATAATAAAACTCCAGTTTTGTTTGATTTCCATCGCACTTTGTGGTTGAATTGCATGCCAGCTTAGATAATTTTGGTGATGTTTTGTGAGATATCAGAGGGGTCAGGATGAGTGAAGCAGACAGACGCCCATGGAAATGAGGAAAAGTAATCGCGCATTTCGTCCCAGTTCACGAAGTTGTAGTGCCAAACGATACGTGGGTGTGATGAATGTGTGACCTCGGGTTGCATTGCGCAGGAAGCTGTGACCCTGCCGTGGTCTGAAAGATCAAGGGGGGTGGTGACTGATATTTTATAGCATTCAGGTTTTGTAGTAAGAAGGAGATTTAAGGGATTTGAGCTGTATGTTGGGATGTGAGGAAAGTAAGTAGGTTGCTGAACCATATTGGCTAAAGAATTGCTGACTGCAAAGGCCTCCGCTGTTCTCCCTTGTGGATAAGTTTTTAAAGATCCTAGCGATTCCTTATTATGGACATTAAAGTCACCAAGAATAGTGACTTCGCAGGAAGGATATGAGAAATCAGATGGTCGTTTTTTCCGAAAGGTAGTCGAAGAGCTGGACAAAGTTGTTGTCAGAAGGTGAACGGTAAATGCAACAGATGAATTTAGTTGCAGCCCTGAGAGAGAGTTTTATCCAGAGTATGTCTTTTCTTCCAGCTTCTAAATTGGGAAGTCTGGTGCAGGGTAGATTGCTACGGACGTATGCGCACACGCCTCCATGCAATCTGAAGGAAGTAAGGTGCTCATACCCCGGGAAATGAAGGTGATTAGTGGCTGTTTTCGCACTGATTTGGGTTTCGGTGAGGAAGAGGAGTTGGGGCCTTTTAGCCTGGATGGAACTAGTGGACGGAGATTACGTTAGAATTTAGGCCACATATATTCGAGAAGGATATGTTAAATCTTAATGCCGGCGCCCCCTGCAACCCCTCTCCCGGAGATCCGAATGGAGGGGTATTTTATCTCCGGAATATTTTGTACAAGGACGCGCCTCCATGCAATCTGAAGGAAGTAAGGAGCTCATAATCCGGAAAATTAAGGTGATTAGTGGCTGTTTTGGCACTCATTTGGGTTTCCGTGAGGAAGAGGAGTTGGGGCCTATTAACCTGGGGAAAATGGTGGACGGGATTCAAGTTAAAATTTAGGCCACATATATTCGAGAAGGATATGTTAAATCTGGATGCTGACGCCCCCTGAACACCCCTCTCCCGGAGATCCGAATGGAGAGGTATTTTACCTCCGGAATCTTTTGTACAAGAAGGAGCCATCATCATTTTTGCTAATAAAGGAAACCGACTCACACACCAGAACCGGAAACGTCCGTTGGGACTTCAACGGCCCCTTGTTGTAAGGGGTGGTACCTCCTCAAGCGTGAACAAATTTTTTACCATCACGTAAAGGAAAAGTCCATTACCACCTGTATGCCCAAAACGTACCATAATAAACTAAAAATACACAGATATACATAGGCAACTCGCAGAACTATACGACTCAGCTAGTTTGACCACTTTGTGATAATTATCTTCTGACATTTATTATCATGGCCAACCTACTAATAGCAGAAATCTCAGAAAAACGCAATTTACCAAAAAATTGTTAATAACATAAAAACTGCCACATTTAGATACAGGGATGTAAACAGAAACTTCACATGTTTTTAGTCGGCCAGTCCAACCAAATTTTAAAAAATGGCTGGTTCTATTTAAAAAAATGAAGATATTCTATATTTTTAAATTCAAACCTCTGACGACTCTTGTAGTCACCCTATTACCCTGTAAGATTTTCTAAATATCTACTGAATATCCGCGTCTTTGCTTATGAACGCCAGAACAGAAATTAATGCATTTTCCTGGTGGTTTATTTGGGGGGGTTAATCATTTTACGGTTTGCAACTGTCATTTTTTCCATAAAATCTTGACCCTAATGTTTTGGGATAGGATATGTGGCACAAAGTCACCTTCAAATTTCATAAGCTATCGATTTCAATGATAAGAAAAGTGGGTTTTGCATTTTATATAACGAAGGTTGTGCCAATTTACGGTTTAACCGAATGTGGCAGATCTATCAAAATATGTTGCTTCAATAAACAGCATTCTGCTTGTTACATGTACAAAGTTTGAGGAAGAAAACATTGAGTGGTTTCTAAAATATGTTACTCCTAAACGTCAAAATATTTGGGGTTGAAATTTTTGGGCGAGTTGAATAAAAAGCCCTCTTCTTTCCAAACAAATGTATATTCCTTGTCCCGAGGCATTTTGACCTGTTAATCGGTCCTCCTCGGGGGATTATAAAATTTACAAAAAGGCTTGTCAGAAAAACTGAAAAATAATGCCGCCTTACAGATTTAGAATATTTTGACATGTTGGAATGTTATATTCGTTCTAACCAAAATTCTGCGGCAGCTGCAACTTCATATCAAAACAACTACCTAGAAAGACGACAACCAAACACCAAAATATTTCGCAGGATAGTGACCAATCTATTGAACGACGGTAGCTTCCACGCAAAGAAACTGCCAATGCCTAGAAATGAAGAAAGAAATAATGCCGTCTTATAGGTTTCAAACGAAAACCCTCCACAATCTGTTCGGCTTTATGGTGAACAAATTGACGTTCCAAAAAGTACGGTACACCGAGTATTAAAACAAAGTCATTACCATCCATCCTAAGAGACTTTATTTCTGCAGATGGTATCAAGGACAATGCCAGCAAGATGAACATTTTCATTTGAAAATAATATGGACTGATAAATACAGATTTACAAATTGTGGTGTGTATAATATCCATAATAAGGATTATTGGGCAAATGAAAATTCCCTTTTAAAGGAAGAAAGACGATTGCAAGACAGATTTGGTATTAATGTTTGGTGCGGCTTATTAGGTAAAAAGCTGGTTTTTTTTGTAGATTGGACAGTTAATTTTAGAAAATTTCAGGTAATTTCATTGTTGGTCCGTTCTTTTTTGAAAATATTTTAAGTGGGAAAAGGTATCCTAATCTATTGAGAAATGATATCTTACCACCAATTAGAAGAGTTCATAATAATTTAGACGAGATTTGGTACCAACAAGGCGCTTGTGCAGCTCACAATGCTAGGATCGTCAAAAAAATTTTGTACCAAAATGTTAATAATCGTGTCATTTGTAACAATGAGCCGGTTCATTATTGTGCTCGAAGACCTGATATAACACCCATGGATTTTTATTTTTGTGGTACTCTGAAGAATGATGTATATAAATGCGATCTACCACAAAATATCAATGAATTACGCAACAGAATCACGGAAGCTATAAATCATATTAACCAAAACACCCTCACCAGAGATTGCAGGCATGTTCCAAAAATGTGTGTAAAGTGCATTGAACAACAAGTACGTTATGGTAGTGAATTTTCATAAAATTGTTTTTAATAGCAAATATGTTTTTTTAACAAAGCAGGCACCAAATTTGGTTACCAGTATAATCTATATATTAGAAACAATGTGCCATGTTTCATCAAAATAACTTTATTGTTTGAAAATGTACAAAAGTTTCCGAAAGTAAACTTAAATTGTTCCCGAAAAAACTGGTTTTCTGGTCAACCTTATAGGTTAATAGCAAATTGATTCAAAATTTGAAGCATTTAATGAAAATTCGCTACCATAACGCACTTGCTGCGTCCCTAATTTCGTTTCTTACAAAGATGTATTATATTTCGATGGAAAATACAAAAAAAAGCAATAACATAGGACGTGTTCGATTAAAAAAATTCACTAAAGAAAGAAAATTTGAATCACCAACGACTTATGGGCCACCCTGTAATTGTGGAAATATTTTTTAAGATGTAGCTTAAGACACCCTACAATTAATGTATACAACTTTTTTTCGTAAATTGCATAATAAAGAATATATTGCGCTTTAATGATTTTTTACGAAAATTCGACAAAAATGATATACCATTAAACGATAAACTCTATAGCCAACACCACTGCTAAAGCATCAGAGAAAGGGTCTATTTGAAATGAATTTTCTGGGAACAGTTTAGTAAAATGAAGGACCCTGACGATTGAAACTAAGAGCTCAGGCTTTGTAAAACCTTATTCTTGAGACATTTTCCTTCCATAGATTATATTAATTTCAGGTTCATTGCCTAAATATTACCAATTTTGACGTTTAATATCGCGACTTTGACGTTTTGAGTAAAACCCAAATTTATTTTTCTTTAAATGCCTGCAACTTTTTTGTCCTTTAACCTATAGCGCTAAATTTTGGTAGGTAGCTTACCTATAATGATATAAACCTGTGTACGAAATTGCTCTTACTTTGTTAATTCCGGAGATACAATTTTTTTTTTGAAAGAAAACACAAAATTTTCCGGGAAAATCTCGGCGGATTTTCCTGGCTAACGAACTTATCCAAGCCATTCGCGAAGGAAAGGTACTCAACTAATTTTATCAAAATCGGTCTATAATTTTTTTAGTTATAGGTGTGACACATAAACATATATATATATATATATATATATATATATATATATATATATATATATATATATATATATATATATATATATATATATATATATATATATATATATATATATATATATATATATATATATATATATATATATATATAAACATATAAATTCTGAAACCGACCTCGGATTTGGGTTCCAGGGGTCCTTAATAGCGCTCATTGTAAGAAATTTTTTCAAAATTCAAAAGTCGAGATCTTCTCATTAGTGAATTTTTTTTTAAAGAAAATTCACTAAAACGGTGGCCATATTGAACAATTTTCTATTTAATGTATTTGTAAGTTTCTATTTTATTATTTGTTAAGTTCCGTTTCTAGTTATTCTGTTTTGTGGAGTTTAAGTTTCTATTTGTTATCGTCGGGTTTCGTTATTAAACTGTTTCACATACCGGTAGGCTATTTCTGCAAGGGTACAACACAAACTATATCTTTTACACTTTGTGTTGTACCCTTGCAGAAATGGCCTACCGGAAAAATCAGTTTCTCTGTCAAGCCTCTTTGTAACTTCTAGATTTCCCCAAGGATGACCGATTAACAGGTTGAAATCCGTCTGCATAAGAAATAAACATTTGTTTGGAAAAAGCCTTTTTATTCAACTCGCCCAAAGGTCTAAAATATGTATCGTGTAAGTTCCCGACTGGACACCCTGTATGTTGTTTTGGGTGTTGAACTTAGACAGCTTATTTATAAAACATCATAGTTTTCACCATAGAAACTTATTTTAAATTTGTTAACTGAAGAGTTTCCGGGCTAACTACCTAGATGTCCATTCACCCTTGTATTAGTGAATTTTCTTTAAAAAAAATCACTAATGAGGAGATCTAGACTAGACTTTTGAATTTTGAAAAAATTTCTTCAAATAAGCGCTATTTAGGACCCCTGGAACCCAAATCCGAGGTCGGTTTCAGACTTTATATGTTTATATATATATATATATATATATATATATATATATATATATATATATATATATATATATATATATATATATATATATATATATATATATATATATATATATATATATATATATATATATATATGTTTGTGTGTCGAACCTATAACTAAAAAAATAATGAACCGATTTTGATAAAATCAGGTGAGTACCTTCCTTTCGCGAGGGGCTTCGACAAGTTCGTTAGCCAGGAAAATCCGGAAGCTTTTCCCGGAAAATTTTGTGTTTTCTTTCGAAAAAAAAAACGAAAAAATTGTATATTTCCGGAATTAACAAAGTAAGGGACGCGGGTTTATATCATTAAAGTAAGTTACCTACCAAAATTTGGCTCTGTAGGTTAAAGGACAAAAAAGTTACAGGCATTTAAAGAAAATTAAATTTGGGTTTTCCTCAAAACGTCAAAGTCGTGATTTTAAACGTCAAAATTAGTAATAATTAGGCAATGAAGCTGAAAATAATATGAGCTATGGAAGGAAAATGTCTCAAGAAGAATGGTTTATAAAGCCTGAAGTCTTAGTTTCAATCGTCATTGTCCTTCATTTTATTAAAATATTCCCAGAAAATTCATTTCACATAGACCCTTTCTCTGATCTTTGGCAGTAGTGTTGGCTATAGAGTTCATTGGTTGATGGTATACAATTTTTGTCGAATTTTCGTAAAAAATCTTGGAGGCCCAATATATTCGTTATTATGCAAGATACGGGAAAAAATGTATACATTACATATATAAATATGTATCAGACCGATAACTCAGAAAATGATGGGCCGATTTTGACTAAATTTGGTGAGCACCTTCATTTTGCAAGTGGCTTGGACAGGTTAGTCATTTAGGAAAATCAGACTAGGTTTTCCCGGAAAATTTTGTATTTTCTTTCTAAAAAAATTCATATCTCCGAAATAACAAAGTGAGGGAAACCAAATTTGGTACGCGTATTTAAATTATAAATAGTGAACTATGTACCAAAATTTAGGTCTCTAAGTTTAAAGACAAAAAGTTACGGGCAGCTAAAGCAACAAGTTTTGGAGTCAAACTCGCAATTTAAAACGTCAAAATTGGCAATGTTTAGGCCAAGAACGTGAAACAAATACGGATTGTGAAAAGAAAATGATGCAAGAAGAGTGTTCTGAGAACTCTTAAGTTTCAGATTCAACCGTCATTGCCCTTCATTTTGCTAAAATGTTTACAGAAAATTCATTTCAAGTAGACCCTTTCTCCGATGCTTTGGCTGTCGGTTTAGTTAAGTTGATGCTTTCGCTGTAGGTTTAGTGAAGTTTATTGTTTAACGGTCTATAATTTTTAGCTAATTTTCGTGGAACAAATTCGTTACTGCATTTTAGCATTTTTTATCGAAATATGATGCATGTTTGTAAGGAAACAATCTGGACGCAGTAAGTGCGTTTTGGTAGCAAATTTTCATTAAATCTTTCAAATTTCAATAACTCAATTTGCTATTAACGTAAGTTTTGTTGGTTAGGAAACCAACATTTAACTTTATTCTCGGAAATTTTCTGTATGAACGCAGCAAGGGCGTTTTGTTTGCGAATTTTCATTAAATGTTTTAAATTTCAATAACTCAATTTGCTATTAACCTAAGGTTCATTGGCTAGGAGACCAGTTTTCTCGGAAACATTTAAAGTTTATTTTCGGAAAATTTTAGTACATTTGAAGTAATTATTTTGATAAAATATGGAACATTGTTCCTACTATATAGGTTGTACCGGTAACCAAATTGATGCCTGCTCGCATTAGAGCGATATATTTGTAATTAAAAACATTTTTATGAAAATTCACTTCCATAATGCACTTGCTACGTTCAGAGTTTTTTAATTTTGGTCTAGTACTTTTTGTGACAATTTAATCTTGCACAAATCATAAACTAGTTTGTTTAGAACTAGCAATAACATATTCTTAACGAAACTTAAAAAAGGCACAAAGTAATTAAATAAATGTGAATAACAAAGTCGTCCTGAAACCAGTAAACCACAATGAATCGTCCATACAGCACGGCGTTGAAACAAACAAAGAAAAAAGAGAAATAGTGCCGATTTTCATACGAAAACAATAAACAATTTGAACGTGTAATCTAAATATAACCATGAGTTAAATTTTGTTGTGTTAATCAATCGGTCGATTCAGTTGCGTGATCAGTGCATGTCTACGGCAAATTTATGTCCCGGACCCATGAAGATGTCTTAAGTGCCCCCCAGGAAGCAGCTTGTGTTTGGGTGGTCTTAGAAATGCTGCAAACTTTATCAACTAAATTATGCAAGATCGCTTAAACCTACTCGCTTTATAATTATCACTTACTTTGTCAACTACATAAATTATGTTATAATGTTGTCAGCCCTGCTACCCAACTTAAACTGCTATCGATTTCTTTCAGCATCTCCTCTTCTCGATGTTGTTGTTATGGTCAGATTAGATGGGAAGGAATTCGCATAAGCTTTTGATTCGATGCATTTAATTGCTTGGGTTGTTATAATAAAATATCACGATCTAAATAAAATCACAAGTTATCGTTTATAGCGATCTTTTTATTATAAGCTTGCTTGATATGTGTGACAGCAGCATCTCCAGTTTTTAATTCAAAGAGAGAATAACTTCTTTTTGTAGGAAGAATCCACCCTTGTGGAAACCGCGACTGTAACATAAAATTTTAAGTTAGTGCAAACAAATGCCCCTATAGCCCACACTACGGGCAAGTTTAAATCTTCATATATATATATATATATATATATATATATATATATATATATATATATATATATATATATATATATATATATATATATATATATATATATATATATAGATATATGAGACATGCTTGGTTCTCGGGTTAAACCGCGTCCAGAATTTGTGGAAACTCGACGTTTCGGCTCCTGTTTTGGAGCCATTTTCAAGAGGTAAAGGAAATATGTAAGGACAATCTAAGGCCTCAATCTGCCTACTCCTTAGAGTGATAGACAAAGGTGGGTAAAGGAAATATGTAAGGACACTCTAAGGCCTCAATCTGCCTACTCCTTAGAGTGGTGGACAAAGGTGGGTAAAGGAAATATGTAAGGACACTCTAAGGCCTCAATCTGCCTACTCCCCAAATCTCGCCGGAGATCGTCTGTGAGGTCTCAGTGTGTTCAACCCTAGGCCTCAGATATATATATATATATATATATATATATATATATATATATATATATATATATATATATATATATATATTGAGGGAAGTACACAAAGGTAAAACAGGTAATGTCATGTCAAAATGTCTGTGTTTAAACAGTAAAGAGGTTTATTGGTTGTAAAGTTGTTATCATGGGGCGAATAAGATATATTAAAAAAGTCTGGACGCAGCAAATGCGTTTTGGTAGCGAATTTTCTTTTAAATGTTTTTAATGGCGAATATGTCTTGTTTCTAAAAGCAGGACATTTTGTGGACAGTATAACCTAACAATGTACCATATTTCATTCAAATATCTTGGTTCAAAAAGTACAAACATTTTCCGAAAATAAACCTTAAAAATTCTAGAAAAAAAGTGGTCCCATTTTCCTTACCAACGTAATGGTACAGTAATTTATATTTTTCAAAAAAATTCGAAAACTTTTTTTTACATTGACTTACGAAACGTTTAATATTAATTACCAACATATCACAAAAATCTTACAAAAATGATTTCTACCGAAACATTACAAACATTTCTGCGAAAACTTGTCAAATTCAGACACTATTGGAGAGTACTTGTATAGGGCAGCTCGATTTCCTCGACGAGTAATACAAACAAAGAGCTCACTGAATGCGTCGCTTCCATGGGGCCCCGTTATCTATTGATTAAAAGGCCGTATCACAATTTGTGATGTGCCAAAAACGTGAAAAGTAGGAAATCAATTGTAATACCTCAAAAACGATGAACGATATCAACTTTTTTTCCTTACAAACATGCATGATAATTCGACGGAAAACACAAAAATGCAATAACATAGTGGCTGATCTATTAAACAAATAAAGCATTGACTTATAGGCCAGCCTGTGATCTTCAAAATAGGTTTATAAGATGCAGCTCGAGACACCCTATAATGAACGTATATACTTGTTTATCATATAGTTCATAATAACGGATATACTAAGCTTTACTGTAGAAATGCGTCTCCTTGTATATGCGTAAACAGGCAAAAATCGAAACTGACCCCGTATATGGGTTTTGGGGGTTCTAGTTCGCGCTCATGTGAAGAAATCTTTTTAAAATTCATAAGTCTCGGTCTCCTCATTAACGAATTTTTTCTACAAAAATCAACTAAAATTTATAGACCGTTAAACCATAAACTTAACTAAACCTACAGCTAAAGCGTCAGAGAAAGGGTCTATTTGAAATGAATTTCCTGTAAACATTTTAGTAAAATGAAGGGCAATGGCGGTTGAAGCTGAAACTTAATGCTTTTCAAAACACACTTATTATGATATTTTTTCGACTTAATCCGCATTTGCTGCAAATTCGTTGTCTATAAATTGCAAATTTTGACGTTTCAAACCACGACTTTGACGTTTCAAGAAGAAAAATTATAAAATTTTAAAACTATTTTTTCTGCTACTTTTGACTTAAAGAAAACTTAACCGTTGTATGCAATATTCAATTGATTTTCTTAATCACACAAAATATTTTGTTATTGCGCTTCCTCTGTTCACCAGTGGCACCCCAAATTTTTTTCTTTAAATGCTCATAACTTTTTTTTATTTTAACTTGAAGATCCGAATTTTGGTACGTACAGTAATTTGGGTAGTAGAAATGTATATGCCAAATTTGGTTGTCATAGCTCTGTTATTTTCGGAGATACAAAAATTTTACGAAAGAAAACCCAAAATTTTCCCGGAAAGACTGGTCCGATTGGCTGGAATTTATATTTGGAAAAACAAGTAAACAATCTTCCGATATACTGAATAAATAAATAAAAATAAAAACAATATGATGTCCCTTATAGCAAGTTGCACCAGAGTTTTCCCGGAGAGCTGAGAATTTCTAAAGACTCTAAAAACAGGTCGATTACGGTTGCTTGACACCTGGTGGGGGCGTCTTTCACCCTATTAATTAATTTAAATATGCAAGGTAGGTTAAGTGATACCTTTTGTAAAGCTCTTTTGATTCTTTATTCATTTAAGCATTTGATCAATAAAAATGTTGGTTGCCGATGGAGGTCAGAGCACTGCACTAGACTAAAATTTATCTGTGGAAAACGAAATCTATTTTTTCTTGGCGCATATATAATTTTCGTAAAAAAATGGTAATATATTTTCTAAGAAAATTCACTACCATAACGCACCTACTGCGTTAAGACTTTTTAGTGTGTGGGACATCACTAATATTGGATTTCATTTGTTTTACTTAGTTAGAAAGAGTGGCGGTTTTGGAAAAAATAAATCAGCCATAATTGTATTTTTATATTGGTTGGCTTCCATATCACACAGTCTGTGATAATATCCTCTTCTGTCATTTCCACCATATCCCGGGGTATTCTACGATCTTCAGTAGTAATACTCTCCCTCGGTTACTGCAGATCTAGTGGTTGAGTTTGAAAGACTTTGCCTTTTAAATATTCCACAGAAGAAGGTCTAAAGGATTTAGGTCTAGAGATCTTGCTGGGTATATTGTAGTACCTCTTCTTCCTGTCCACTGCCGTGAAACAAAAAAATTACATAAACCTGATTTACAAACTGCCTTTAATCTCGGAATATGCTTCGTGAATATTCAACATTCCCCTTTAAATGGGCTGTTATGTGAAAGTCAAATAACAGCCTACCTAGATAATGATTATATGAAAATTTACCAGCCATAGCTGCATAATGAGGAGGGGCACCATATTGCTGATAATGTAGGCGATTGGTGTTATGATTCTCGTCATTCTCCAATATTTATCGAGTATGCTTGTTTCGTAAATCTCTTGGACGAGTTCGTTCACCTGCCCAATCAAACCTTTTTTTAAGAAAAAAATATGTTTGAGTCCAGAGAAAAATAACAAAATCCTTATTTCGATGTAATTTGATAAACGTATGCGCATAACAAGATTAAAGTTTCTATTATAATTAAAGTTTGGGGTTTAGAATAAATTTGCTACCGTAACAGACCTACAGCGTTTGGATTTCTTATAAGCAGCATTTGACAAGCTCAAAACGATGATGAATTAACATATCCAGAAAAGTCGGCGGGTTGATGTGTCATGCGAGTCGCAAGGCAAGAGACAAAGGCCTATTTTGTCAAATTAATTAATTTTTTTTTGTCAACATTTAAACTTAGATTTTGGAGCAATTTCTGTTTTACAAAGTCTTCATTATTTTCTTTCACTAGTTACATTCGTTTATTTAATTAAATGTTTTGAGAATATTAATTTGAGATGGATTCTCTTTGCAAGTTTGAATATGAAAAATATTTGGACGCAGCAAGTTCATTATGATAGCGAATTTTCATTAAATGCCCTAATTTGTATAATTCAATTGTTTATAAACCTAGAAAGTTGAGTTTTGGTATGTAGCAGGGTATTTACGAGGGCAACATACCAACCAAACCAAATTTCTTCAAAATAACTATATATATATATATATATATATATATATATATATATATATATATATATATATATATATATATATATATATATATATATATATATATATATATATATATATATTTAAACATATAAAAATTCAACCCGACATTGCTTTCCGGTTCTGGGGGACCAAATACGTGCTCCTGTGAAAATATTTTTCCAAAGTACCACCAAACCTCTCCATTAGAGAATTTTTTGAAATAAAAATTCGGTAGAAGACCGTACAGTCGATCATGCTTAAATTGTTACCTTATGGCATTTGTCTAATATATTTGCAAAAATTATTTTGAGACTGATTTTTTTGTCAGTTTCACATAGAAAACTGCAATATTTTATCAGTTTCAAAATGTGTGGATACAGCAATTGCGTTAGTGTGGCAAATATTAAAAAAATATATGTTCGTAAAAAAAGTTATATCAATAGTAAATAAGTGTGAAACAGAATCTATGTGTAGCAAGTATATTCTAGAAGTGAATTTTCGTAAAAATATTTAAAACGTTGATAACTTAATTTTCCATTAAGTTAGAATATTCAACTTTGATACATGGTGGAGCCTATATAAAGCAGCATGGGTACTAAATCTTTAAAAAAATACTGTAATGCGACGCGGTTATACCTACATTTTTTTTTCTTTGGTTAAACCGATCCGATTTCACGAAATTATCCAAGCGATTATTGAGGAAAAATACTGGCCACGTCTATCATTTCCGTTTGTAAATGAAAGTTAATTTTTTTCTGTTAAACTTTTGTAACTTTATTAAAAATTATAACACAAGTTTCTTTGAGACTTGCAGTACTGGATATATAAAATTTTAATTTTTAAGCTTCATAGAAAATTAAGTTTTATGTATTTAAAGGTTTTTATCAAAAGGAAAGCAGAATACAAATTTTGTGACATTCTATGAAGGTATATATATATATATATATATATATATATATATATATATATATATATATATATATATATATATATATATATATATATATATATATATATATATATATATATACCTAATTTGGTAATTCCCTTCATTTTAAATCAGCTTGAATGAGTTCGTTAGACAGTTTTGAGACTCAAATACTTTTAGAAGCAAATGCGAAAAACTTTATGAAACAGGAATATCTTTTAAATTGCTAGAAGTGGGAAACTAAGACTTTACACGCACATTGATGTCGTAAAAGTTGTCCTATCTACCAAATTTGAACTTAATTGGTTTAGTAAATTTTTAGTTATAACTAAATAAATAATAAATAATCTACGAAATGACCTGAATGGGTGCCTATAATATTAGACAAGATAGAGAAATATATCAGAGTTACGCTGCCATTGCGAACAAAATCTCCAAATTGAATTCTAAAGGGACAGGCTACAAAGATATGTCACTCTAAACGATCAGCGGCGTTGCCATTTGCCACAACTTTTAACTGGATCTGAAGATATTAGAAAACTGTATAGTAATAAATAAAAAATTTAATGAAAGTGATTCAATTTGTTTAAAGGCATTCTAGAACTACGTTTTATTATGTATAAATATTAAGCTTCCCATCCTTCACGGTATTGAAAAGCCATATCTCTCTCCTTGTTTAATCTGACAACACCAGCTCGCTATTTGTGATTTGTTATTCTGCTACTTGACAGCAGTCCTGAGATAATCGTGTGCGCTCTGTGCATAACCTCGAAATCGACTCCGCTAATCCGGTAGTACCTTAGCATGTTAAATAACTACCTATATTGTAAGGTTAATGTTAATACAAATAGTAGGTAAATAATAACACAAGTTTTAATTTTAACCCAACTTTAGCAAATGGCCATCGACTGTAGTATATTATGATTCTAACATCCAATGAAACAAATAAGAAAGTAATCGTTAAATCAAGCCGTGTCCATCAGATGCAGATTCTTAATCAACATATATATATATATATATATATATATATATATATATATATATATATATATATATATATATATATATATATATATATATATATATATATATATATAGGTACTGTAATACCAAAGCGAAAAAAATATTTCAAGAAGAAATATACCTACTTCAAACTAATATAGTATGTAGTTATAACACATATGTACTTATTGTTTTCTTTACTTTTGATTTTCACTATTCATGTAGTGTATGGAAGATTAAGTCAATGAAACTGCATAATATCATAAAGTAGGTAGTTTAAATTATATAAACAGATGTTCAGTGTAAATTATGAAAATTTTAATTTCAAAATTTTGTATTGTTTCTATTTACTTATTCCATTTTCAAAAAGTATGGATACAGCAATTGTAAATAAGCATTCAAAAGAGTTTAGGTGCAGCAAGTGCGTTATGATAGCGATTTGTTTTTAAATATTCAAAATGGTGATAACTCAATTTCCCATTAAACTAGAATCTGCATTTTTGATACATAGTAAAATCTACATAAAAGCGGCATGGGTATCAAATTTAAAAAATAACACAATTAGCTTTACATGCAACTACAAATTTGATTTATATAATCACTTCTGTTATTTTGTTTGCAGAAATTGGTGCCGTTGAGTTGACTAAAACGGATCATCCAAGTGATTAATAAAGAAAAATACCTGCCACATTTATAATTTGGCATGTACATTCCTTTTGTAATAAAAAATTAAATTTTCTGTAAATTTGCGGCTTAGTACATGGGGGCTTTTTAGAAAGAAAAATCAGAAGCATGTTTAGAACACATTCTAGATGCATAACGTACAAGAAAAATTTCTTGCAAACAGCCTCCAAGAAAGTTACGGGACCAGGAGTTAACAGCGGTGCTGGGCGGGGAAGAAGATAAAAAGTAAATGTGAGCGGAAAGTTCGAACAAACTCCCTTACCTGTACATCTGTAAGCTGCCTTTAACCCATTTTGCAGCTATACCTCCTTAAAATCCTGTTTACCGCACCCAAAAATCCTATTCACCGCAGGTCCCGTAACTTTTTGAGGGTTGTCCCCAAGAAACTTTTCTTTTTGACATTTTTCTTGGTTATGCATTGAAAATGGTTGTAGGCATGCAGAAGAGGAAGAAGAACCCCTGCAACGAAGCAGAAAACCAATATTTTCAATTTATGTTTAAATTGTTACCACATTTTCTTTGTTTAAAATATTTTTCCCAAAATAAATTGGCGGTTGCCTTGTTTGTCAGTCTCACATAGAAAGCTACAATATTTTATCATTTTCAAAAAGTATGGATACAGCAACAGTAAATAAGTGTTAAAAAGCCCCTGGGTGCAGCAAGTACGTGATGGTAGATAATTTTTGTAAAAATATATCAAATCCGATAACTGAATTTCCCATTAAACTAGAATATTCAATCTTGAATCATAGTAAAACCTGTGTAAACGCCGCGTGGGTACTAAATTAAAGAAAAATAACATAGTCAGATTCGCGGATAACTACAAATTGGTTTTAAAAAACTTCTTTTTGTTTTGCTTTCAAAAATTAGTTCGATTGGGTTGACTAAAACAAAACCATCCAAGCAATCAATAATTAAAAATATCTGCCATATTTATAATTTGTATATAATTAATTTTTTCTGGAAGACTTTTGTAGCTTTAATGAAACTTGTAACCCAATTTTTTTAAAGAGCAGTACCTACATCTATCTACCAAATTACATTTTTTCTAGCTCCATAGAAAATAGAAATTTCTTCGAGTAGGTAATCCCTAACTGGGATCTCTAAAACCGATCTCCAACTAGCAACTATTCAAAAAAAATATTTTCGTAAAAAATGTTAAATAGAAAAAGATAACGTAATGGCATGGGATATACCTACAAATTTATTTTTAAAAATTTAGATATAATTTCAGTTCCACAAAGTTGCAAAGAGTCACTACCCTGTAACTTTTGCAAAACCCTGCCTTTCTGTATAGAAAGCAGCGATCCTTAACGTGCCCAACATCGGATGGCACACGGGACCTACGACTTAACGCCCTCTCGTATGAGCAGAAGGTGCAGATATTTAACTGTCTCTATAACAATGCCGCAATTGACGTTTGTACTGGAAGTTGAACCCAGAATTCTTGGGTTCTTACTTCTGAACCAGCGAGGCCATATTAGGTTCAGTACTTACATACTCATATTTTGTTGATTATGTCCAAACAACGTTATAATATATTTATAAGTAATTACCTGTATCAGTTTACATCGCATGTTATAGTGAGCACGAGGGCATTAAGTCATTTAAACAACAGTAATATGTATGTTAGTGTAATAATATAAATCATAGAGTGCCGATGGTACAAGTTCTAGTTCACGGGCACCAGAGTTCCTCGGTACGGCATAAGCACGTATCTTCGAGCAGGGGAACAAGGGGGAGAAGCCCGAGTGCATGCCCAAGACAGATCGGTTATTAAGAAGTCTCGCACGGTGCAGCGTTGGCGGTGTATTATTAATGGCCATTAGACTCTTCTGCCCCGGCATCAGATCCGTCCTTAGGACATTTCACCTTATACTTGCTAATTACTCGTGAGAAACACTAGAGTCGATCATTCAACGGGAGTCAAAGAGTCGAGATTTACATTACAAAGTGCTTTAATGAAGTTGAGTACGTTACAATGAGATAATTGAACACCTCATTATTGTAATAAGTGGACGTGCTTTGAAACTTAAACATCTCCAAGATATATAGATGTTGTTGGGCATGGAGGAGAATAAATTTAATATTATGACAGTTTGAATTCTTTTATGAAAGTTATTAAAGCTAGCTACTTTCTTCAGTCCTAAAAATTTTGATCTATTAAAAACAAATGCATTTGAGAAAATCCTCTATTTTCAAGAATGGTAAATCAGCATTATTACATCGTGAATGCGGTGTCGCTTTGTCATCGAAGCCATGAGTCGCTCTCTCTAGTAGTTATTTTTATTTCGCTGTAGTAGATAGTAGATTTTTTAATTAGTCGTATAGGCCTTTGGCCTCTGATCGGTGCGACCCTAGTGGGTCTTTGTGCATGTGCCCAAAATGTTCAGACTTTTCATATAGTCTACCATCTTTTTTGGGGCTATTTCACCAATTTCCTGGGGTGTTATAATGACTTCACCAAGGTATTTTAGCCTTTTGCAGAACTACACATGCAGTCGCATAGTAACTGTTCTGCTGTTTCTGCTGCTTCAATGCAGCATCTGCAGTTGTCACTGCCCGCCTTACTCATCTTCCTATCTTTTTGGGGACTACTTTACCTATTTCCTGGGCTGTTAAAGTCACTCCTCCAAGGCATTTTCGCCTTTTGCAGAACTGTGCCCTCCAGTGGCATAGCAAGTGTTCTGTTGTTTTTGCTATTTCAGAGCAGTACCTGCAGTTTTCACTATCCGCCTTACTCATCTTAATAAAGCGATACCTTACTGTAAAAAGTCTCGTGATTATTCTCAAGTCTTTCAGGTTCCATTCAAGAAACAGTATAGACTTCCCTGTTGATATGGTGATGACCGTTCTGCCTGCCTAAAGCCTCGCGTTTTCCTCCAGTATGACAGCATTTGGTTCATCTCCCAAATATCAAATTCATTTCTTAAAGCACTTTTTGTTAGTCCACAATAGGGGCTTGGAACATATAATGATGTTGTTACTGCCCTTTTTCAAGGCCATCTGCTTCCGCATGCCTGAATGCCCTGGTACCTACATCAAAGTTACTTTCTTGCCCGTAGCCAGTTTCTTCAAAGATTTTTTGCAGTTTCAGGTCAGTTTAGACCCGCGTTTGAAAAATTTCAGAATCTTTACTACTGCCTGACTGTCTGAGAGGATGTCTGGGTCTTCTTTGCATGCAGTCCTGTGCACACAAATGTATAGCAAGATTTATGCTTGGAAGATGGTGGAATCTTTTCTTAGGGACTTTGGAGTTTTGTCCTCTTATTTCCAGTGCTGCTCCCTCCATTTGTTTAGACGCGTCTATATACATAAATGAGTTGTTGGTCAGTCTCTTCCTGTCTCTGATCCATGCTTGGCGGTCATTTATGACCATCGCAAATGGCATTATAGAGTCCAGTTTAGCTAGAATTTGATCTGTGGGTTTGGCCAGTGAATCAAATGGAATACTTTCCATGAACTTTAAGTGGCCAACCAAGTCTCCTGGTTTGAATTTGTCAGCTTGAAATAGTCTTGAGGCACTTATATTTCTGAGACTGCTTCTTTCTCCATTTTCACCAGGTAAATTATACAGCAGTACTAACTCTGTTGCAAAACGTGGTCAAATGTGAGGCACACAAATGGTATAAATAAAAAAACATTCGGGACGCAGCAAATGCGTTATAGTAGTGAATTTTCATAAGAATTGTACACTAGTAGTTGAATCTGCTTCTTTCTCCATTTTCAGAAGGTAAATTATACACCAGTACTAACTTTGTTGCAGAACGTGATCAAATGTGAGGCACCCAAATGGCATAAATAAAAAAAATTGAAACAATATCTACAATCTACATGCAGTTTACCTGTCACTTTCATATTTGTTTCATTGCATGTTACGATCATACTACTACAGTCATTTTGTTAAAGTTAAGTTAAAATTAAAAGCTGGGTTATTATTTACATACTATTTGTATTAACCTTAGAATATAGGTACCTACTTGTTTTATATTATAAGATCCTTAAGGTATTAGCAATTAGTCTCAGCGGAGTCGATTTCGAGGTTATGTGATGCGCAAAGCGTACACGCTTCTCTGTAACAAATAGCTACGTGTGGTCAGAGTAAACTAGGAGAGAGAGAGAGAGAGAGAGAGAGAGAGCGAGAGGGATGGTTTTTAATTTTGAATACGATGAACGTGAAGAATGGGGAGCTTAATATTTATACATAATGAAACGTCATTCTATATTGCTTTTAAACAAATTGAATCACTTTCAATGTAAAACCAACTAACAATTTTGTAAATTGTCAGCCTTAGACCATTTCTTTCCTAATACCGGGACAAAGTTTGCGTCCAAATGCGCAAAAATTAAGCAATCGAATGTATACTAATAAATATTAGTATACATTCGCATGCTAAAATTTAGCGCTTTTGGACGCAAAAGTTGTCCCGGTATTAGGAAATAAATGGTCCAGTGCTGACAATTTATAAAATTGTTAGTTGGTTTTACATTGTACACAGCTCTACCTATAAATTTTTGTGTAAACTAGAGCTGTCGTGACAACATACTACCTAGTCCTGCACCGAGATGGCGTCCCTGTCGTATCTCTCATAATTTTCTCCAGTCTGACATCTTGCAATAACTTCCATTGTTTAGATTTTTATCTACGATTTATTTAAATAGCATGTCAGTACATATAACGTCATTTGTTTTTGTCCTATATTGTAGATATTGCATTACAGAATCTGAACTAATATAGAGGATTATTTTATTATTAATTTCGGATAACTTTATTTTTCCTCGATCAAACGAGTTGAAAATTGGTTTCATTTCCATCACTTAGACAATTTGAGTTGTGTTTAAAAAATTATCTTTAAATTTTTTATTAAGAAAAATTGTCCGTTAAGATTTGATGAACGAACTCATCCAAACCATTAGCTAAACAAGGGTAATTCCCAAATTTGGTCCAAATCAGTGAAGTATTTTTTAAGTTATCGGTTGAATATACGAGTATATATATATATATATATATATATATATATATATATATATATATATATATATATATATATATATATAAAAACATTTTAACTGACCATGGAAACGGTTGAAAACTTTCAGAGGCTCTAATTCGCGCTCGTTTGAAGAACTTTTCCGAAAGTCTCACCATCAATATCATTAGTGAATTTTCTTAACGAAAATTTACTAAAATAAGGTAACCATGGAATACCCTTATAAGCTAATGATAAAAATTACTTCGAGGCAGCAAAATAAAATTCCGAACACAGTTCATTGCTAGCTAAATTAATAATAGATTGACCATTTTAAGATCAAGAATTTGGTTTAGTACTAGATTTTCAAAATTAGAATTGGCTTACTTTATGTTTTCTTCTTGAATAGGTAATATATTAACGAAGAAAACAAATTTATTCCCTGCTTTTTGAAATCATCAATTTTGTGGAGCACTATCAAACAAAATATATCTTTCTATATTTTTTAATAGAGAATTAATGCTTATTTAAAAATGTGTATCATACGACTCCACTTTCTATATAAAAATTTTGTTTAGGTAGGTATCCTTTAAATAGACGCAGTAAGTGAGTTTTGGTATCGAATTTTCATTAAATGATTCAAATTTCAATAACTCAATTTGCTATTAATCCAAGGTTTATTGACTACGAAACCAGTTTTCTCGGAAATATTTTAAGTGTGTTTTCGGAAAATTTTTCTATATTTTCAAACAATAAGTTCTTTTGATAAAATAAGGTACATTGTTTCTGCTATATAGGTTATACCGGTAACCATATTGATGCCTGCTTTCATTATGTAGACATATTTGCTATTATCAACACTTTTATGAAAACTCACTTCCATAAGGCAATTGTTGCGTCCAGACTTATTTCTTTTGTTTTTTAATTTCGATATTCTCCAGGTGGGAAGTTTTATTGGCACATTCTGTATAGGAGCAAGGGCGTAGATAAGGGAGGGGTAATGGGGGTAATTACCCCCCTAAGATCGAAGAAGAAAATTACTAGGTAGGAATTTTTTGTTAAAAAAATGAGAAAATCTCGTTTTAAATAAAACTCTTGAATTTTTTTTGTGAATATGCTTCTTGGATCTGCATTTTAGAACATTTTTTAAACTTTTAAAAGGAAATATGCTAAGAAATCAGTTCGTTGTCTTTTAGATCTGCTAGAAGAAAGAAGTATGAGCACAGATAGATGCTTCACGATATTGTATGAAGAAATTGACAAACTGCTCAATGACTTAAATATTTCCATAAAGTTTCCTTGTATAAACAATATAGACAAAGACGTCTTACTAACATTTCAGCCATACTATCAAATTATCTGATAAAGAAGTATTTCGTGATATAAGTACATCTCGCATGAGATTTTTTGCAGATTTGCCTGCCAGTGTGGAATCTGCAGAAAAGTGTTTTTCTGCGTTAAGAACGTTTAAAATTTGGTTCAGCTTAACAATGGGACAATGCACAATAAACCAAAGGTTGCAGTGCTATCGGGGCGGCGAGGACGCGGACGAGCCATGAGGGGAAAAAACAAAACAAAAAACAATAAGACAACAGAGGTTAGATGGACTAGCCTTCATGTATGAGGATCAGAGCATTCCTACAAATGACGAAAAGGTTTTGGGGCGATTTGCAAAATAATTTAAAAAAACAGAACCTTGGCATTACTCTGACTTCGAGTTTGATTTTTTAATTGTTTTTAGCGAATTTATTAGAAAAAATTCACACGATAACTCAAAAAACAATGGACCGATTTTGATGAAATTTGACAGGTACCTTCTTTTTGTAAGTGGATTGGATAAGTTCATAATCCAGAAAAATTGAATTCGAACACTTTTTTTATTTCTGAAACTAATAACAGACCTATGGTAGCCAAATTTGTAATGTAGGTTTATGTTATAAAACATAATTATATACAAAACAGATCTATATGTTACAAGAAAAAAAGTTATAAGCATTTAATAAAAAATGTTTGGTGCAGATTATTTCCATGAAAATTCACTACCATAACACACTTTCTGCGTTCAGACTTTTGTTTTCTAATGTGGAAAATATTTAATTTTGTTTCTTTATTAATATTTTCGCAATTTTTTGTTTAATTATTTTAATTCAATAGATTTTTTAGCCTTTGTATTTGTAATTTTGTTTACCTTTGTATTTTTGGAATACCCTTCCCAAGATAAAAACCTATCTACGCCCTTGTATAGAAGAGAGGTAAGTAATCAAATCATTAGCAAATTACTTTTGAGGGGGTTATTATAATGGTTACTCAAAGTTTTTCGCTGACCATTTTTTCAACAAAAGACCAAAATCTAGCAACAAAACTACATACCAAGATGTAGTAAAGATTTGTAAATAAATAGTTTACTGAAGTCCATCCAAACAACAAGGCAGGGTGCTTAGCATACAAATTAAGCAAGCAAATTTTTCGAACTAAAAAGTACTAAAAAGGAATTGTAAAACCACGTGAAAACTCTTTAGATCTATAAAGTATCTTCAGCCGATCTAAGCTGTTACGTCCAAATAATGAAATATTAGATTTCATTGTCATTGCCAATAATTTAACAATGACTAAGCCGGACTTATTAAGGCCAGTACGCTTACAACGCTTTCGTGCAGACACTATTTTTATCATTTTATTACAGTCACGACAGAAAGCAAAATGAATAAATGGACTATTATGTCTGTCCAAACAATTAAGGTGTGTATCATTGGGATCCTGTTCTTTATAATGAATATATTATCATTATTAATTTCATAAACGTATATTGTGATTATTAGGTTGTTATAATTAAATTGCCTGTTGTGTAGTAGCCCGCTTTCTTGCTGTAACATCCGCCGACAATTTACAGGTTTAATAGAAACGTTCTATATTATCATTTCTTCGATATCAGGTATGTGTTTTTTTAACGGCGGTCTATTTCCGCGACTATGGCCAATCACCGACGCCTGGGAGCAGTGTAACCTCACTATCCTGGAAATTTTAACGAACCACTGCCTTTTTGTCAAGAAGGTAACGTGCCCAACATCGTATGGACACGGGACCACGGCCCCCTCCGAAGGGCGGAACGTACAGACATTCGACTTGCCTAAATACAATGCCAAAGCCCCAGTTGATGTTATTGTTACAGTATGTACTGAAAAAGTGAAAGGAGAACCCTGGGAATCGAACCCACCACTATTCGGTTCAGACGCACACATTCTTACCACTCAATCACCGAGGCTCTAATTCAATATCAAAAACCTTAAGAATCTGCTTTGAATTTGCCGACAATAAAACTTGAATTTTGAACGCCCTGTAGAGTATTCAGAGATATTGGCTACAGTAGTTGATGAAGCACCAAATCCACCATCAAAGGCTAGTGAGTTTTTTTTGACGATATCATCTGACAATGGAGATAAGATTTGTTTTTAAAACCTCACATAATCAAATAATCAAAATATCTGGGAAACCGTAATAGCTAGGTATAGGGATCCTTGGAGTAAGTGAACCTTATTTTTCCCATAGAATTCAAAAACGTTGTCAAATACCTGGTATTCCATAAGAAAAAACATAACTTAGAGGTATCACACTTTTTTGGATCAGCCTGTATATTCGAAAATAATTTTAGATTGTAGTCCTTTTCAACCTACACAACCTGCGTTTGAAATAAGTTCGAAATCACGAAACATTTAGACGTGAGAGCCCGTGGCGTATATGGTGGGCCACCTTATATATATATATATATATATATATATATATATATATATATATATATATATATATATATATATATATATATATATATATATAAACATTTAAACGGACAATGGATATGGGTTCCAGGGGCCCTAATTCGCGCTTATTTTGAGAAATTTTCCAAGTCGTACCATCGATACCTCTCTATTAGTGAATTTTCTTAATGAAAATTCACTAATAATCATTAATCTTGTTTTAATTTAATATCAAAATACTTACGCCCCCTGTTTAGTATTATCACGCCTCCGTAGGAGGGCGGAACCCACAGTTTGTTTCTTTTTTCTCCCTCGGGGCTCGTCCGCGTCTTTGCCGCCCGATAGCACTGCAGCATTTGGCTTATTGTGCATGCCCTTAGTCTTTCTACTCCACCCATTGCAAAATCACCGTGCCTTGAACTAGTGTGTGCAGCAATTGGTAGGGTGAAGTTTTATATTGCTCTGTCTCCGGTCTAGACTGACCGTAGATCAGTTGTCTTTTGTGGTCCATAGCTTTACACTCGCACAATATGTGCTGAACTGATTCCTCCTCCTCCTCGCTCTGTATGCGAGGTCCCCCTCGAACAGCCCCATTTTATGCAGGTGCTTCTTGACGGAGATGTGTCCCGTCAAGAGACCTGCTATGTTTCTGAGCTGTCCTCTGCTAAGATTCAACAGCTCCACAGCTCTCTTTGAACTGAGTTCCTCAATTACTGACTTCCCATGTCTGAGACCTGGACAGTCTGCCCAGTGCACCTTGTGTTCGTTTCTGCCCAGGACTTAATGGCTCCCCTGGCAGTGCTTTTTGTCACGCTAAAAACCGGTTCTGGTCCCATAAATGGTTCTGCTGACTCTCTATTTCCGATACTGTCAGCATCTTCATTGCCTTTGACCCCCGAGTGACCCGCAACCCAGATGAGGGTGACCTCATTCTGCCCAGCCAGGTTGCTCGTCTCGTCTTAGGGCCTTAAGGGCTGCCTGTGGCTATGAGGATCCACTTGTTGGTGTACCCCCTCCTCTTGTTTTCCCGCACACAGTGCAGGATCGCGTACATTTCGGCCTGAAAGACCGTTGCATGGGCTGCGAGGGAAATACTGTGACTTACCCTCGGTCCTTCCGAATTAACACCTGCCCCTGTCCAACGCTTCCCGCCGGATGCGTCCGTGAACCAGACGAGCGCGTCCCGTGGTAAGCCCGGCGTCTCCTCTTGCCATGCGTCGCGGTCGGGGATTTCCACCGTAAAATTGTTCTCCCTGCAGATTTGCGGGATCGCGAAATCTGACCTCATTTCAAGCATGGGCTCCTTCGCGATCTCCTAATTTTGCAGTGGCCGCTGAAGACTGGGTTGATCTTTAGTTTACCATTGCAGGCTAGTCTGTAGCCTGGCCTTCCCCATGATAAGTAAGTCTGCAGCCTGGGTTGATCTTCAGTCTATAATTGCAGGCTAATCTGTAAAGTCCTATCCTGGCCTCCCCCACGATAACTAAGTGTAGGGGGGCAGATCCAGCAACACCTCCATGGCGGCTGTTGGGGTTGAAGTCATGGCTCCTGTGATGCCTAGGCAAGCCGTCCTTTGGATCTTGCCTAATTTTTGTTTGGCACTGGATTGTGTCACCAGTGCCGCGTACGTTAACGATGGTCTGACCACCCTTGTGTACAGCCAGTGGGCCATACTAGGTATTAGTCCCCACGGTTTTCCATATAGCCGGCTAGTGACGTGTAAGGTCATACAGCTTGAGAATCGCTGAAATATAATATAAAGAGAAAGAAGGCTTTTGCGATAGGGATATCAAATAAAATAACAAAGTTATGGCACAGCGATTGAAACACAAATAAAGGTGTGCTAGAGAAGGTGCTGGTTGAAAAAAAATTATAGGACGAAGGGAAATTTATTGGACATATTCTGTGTGTGTATGTGTATATGTTTTATTTCCTTGACGCTGGCCTATTTCCGCGACTATGGCCAATCACCGACGCCAGGAAGCAGTTTCCCATCGACCAGTACCGACGGCTTTACCCCCCCCCCCCTGAAGGGCGGAACGTGCACAACTTGCTCAAATACAATGCCAGAACCTCGGTTGATTCAGTTAATGATATTGTACAGCACGTACTGAAAATGTGAAAGGAGAACCCTGGGATCGAACCCAGTATCCTTCGGTTACCACATTACAGTTACAACACTTAGAAAAGAGCCAAGAGGTAGACTAAGAGAAACATATTGGAAAGCCTGGCACAATTGATTAAGTGCAAACATTACGATGTAGTGAAAAAAGCTATGAATATACTTAATTTTTTTTAGAATGAAAAATTACATGTAAACTAAGTCTGTGGGTCTCATCCCTGAAGCCAGTAATTGAGACACAGACACACAGCTACCTACAGAGGCTCATATTTTCGACGACACGGCAATACCGACTTTAGGCTACGATGACAATAAAATGTGATTTTAGGCAAGAAACTCGAAATTTCCCAAAAAAAAAAAAAAAATCGAAACGCAGCCAGTGCGTTATGATTGCGAATTTTCATTAACCGCTTCAAATTTCTCAAACCTAGAAAGTTGAGTTTTGGGGTGTACTAAGGGATTTACGAGGGCAACATACCAACCAAATTTTTTCAAAATAACTTTGTTATTTTTTGAGGTACAATTTTTTTTTCGGAAAAATTAAATTTTTCTTAGGAAAAACGGATCCGATAGGACTGGTTAACGAACTCATCCAAGCTATCAATAAAATAAACATTCTTGCCGAGTTTCATCAAAATCGGTGAATACGTTTTTGAGTTATCGTGTGAACACACACACACACGCATATATATATATATATATATATATATATATATATATATAATATATATATATATATATATATATATATATATATATATATATATATATATATATATATATATATATATATATAAACGGACCTTGGTTTCGGTTTCTCGGGGCCCAAATCCGCGCTCGTTTAGTAAATTTTTGCAAAATCTCACCAGCAATAGCTCTCTGATAGCGATTTTTTAAATTAAAAATTCGCTCAAATACCTTTGTGTTTAAGAAAGAAAGGGCGACTCACTATACAGTGGTGAAAAGACTAAATCTTAGGTTATGTTGCTCAGTCATAATAAGTTGATAACATTTTTTGACAAGTGTCAAAACTAACCCCAAATTTAATGACCTTTATAAAAAACACTTCTTCTGACAATTTTCACTTAGAAATGCGTGCATGATCTTTTTCAAAGTTAGTATGAAATATCACTACCATAACGCATTTGCTGCATCACAACTTTTCTTAATGATCTGGTACTGTTTGAATATCGATAAAGGGATCGCTAGGTGTTAACACAGTAGTGGTGAATTCTTCTTAATTTGATCTCTGCTTCATCAAATAAAAGCTTCCTCCTCAACCTTGTCTCTTTAGTCAAAGGTTTACTACCTCCCAGATTTGAACGTCCAGTAGTTTAGTCACCACAACTTCATCAATCACATCATTAACGGATCCAAACACGATTATACTCGTTGAACAGGATAACACGATTTCAATGTATAATTAGCATAGAGATCGTTAGTTGTAGTTGCTGAAACGCGAATACAAATAAGGTGGCATGATTAATTGATTGTTCAACTTACTGAAATTTTTAAACAATATTAACTACATATATTCAAGATTCAGTAGCGTAGCTGTAGTTTCTTAAAAGTTGCCAAACACAACATACAAATATAGTACGTTTTTAAATCATTCTATTAAATAACGACTACCAATTTCAACGCCAGGTGAAATGAAGCCAATAAAGATCAGTTAACGGATCAAGACAAATATGCAAAGCTTTTTCCTAGGATGTTTTGTTCTCTCTATTGTTGTATTTCTCTTCCTTTCTTTTTAACCGAAGCTGGTGGTTTCTTTCCTCATCAATATTGCTTCGCTATTAGTGAGTAATGTTTCCGCTAATAGGGTATTCTTCTTTTTTCTGTTTTCTTCTTTTTGCTTCTTTGATTCTTGAATTACTCTGGTGTATGGATACCTAATTTTGTTGTGATTTGTAAGTAATGTTTCCGCTGATAGAATATTGGTCTTTTTTGTTTTAGTGAATTTTCTTAAAAAAATTCACTAATGAGGAGATCTCGACTTTTGCATTTTGAAAAAATTTCTTCAAATGAGCGCTACTTAGGCCTCCTAGAACACATATCCGGGGTCAGTTTAAATTTTTATATGTTTTTATATGTTTATATATATATATATATATATATATATATATATATATATATATATATATATATATATATATATATATATATATATATATATTCAGCATTTGTGTTTGCCAACGCTTTTAGCGAATTTTTCGTAAAACGAGAAATTTACTAATGAGGAGATCTGTCTTTATATATATATATATATATATATATATATATATATATATATATATATATATATATATATATATATATCACACCGATAACTCAAAAAATAATGGGCCGATTTTGACTAAATTTGGTGCATACCTTCCTTTTGCGAGTGGCTTGGACAAGTTCGTTATCCAGGAAAATCGGCCCAGGTTTTCCCGAACAATTTTGTGTTTTCTTTCGAAAAAATTTTATATCTCCGGAATTAACAAAGTAAGGGCAACCAAATTTGGCACGTTGGTTTATATCTTACAGATATATCTTTATATCTTACAGATAAGCTACTTACCAAAATTTAGCTATGTAGGTCAAAAGACAAAAAAGTAACAGGCAATTAAATAAAATAAATTGGGGTTTTCCTCAAAACCTCAAAGTCGCGATTTAAAACGTCCAAATTGGCACCATTACGCAAAAAACTTGAATCTAATACGAGCTATGGAAAGAAAATGTCTCAAGAAGGATGTTTTACAAACCCTGAACTCTTAGCTTCAACCGTCATTATCCTTCTTTTTACTAAAATGTTTCCAGAAAATTCATTTTAAATAGACATTTTCTCTGATGCTTGGCAGCAGTCTTCTCTATAGTGTTTATCGTTTAATGGTATATAAAATTTGTCGAATTTTCCTAAAAAATCAATAAATCTCAATATATCCGTTATTATACAAGATATGAAAAAAATTGTATACATTAATTATAGGGTGTATGTATGAGGTACATCTTAAAACACTATTTATACAATCACAGGCTGGCCCATAACTCATTGCTGATACAATTTTTCTTTTTTCTTTTAGTCGAACACGCCTTGTTGCATTTTTGCATCGAAATATAATGCATGTTTGTAAGAAAAGAAATTCGAGACGCAGCAAGTGCGTTACTGTAGTGAATTTTGTTCAAATGCTTCATATTTGAAAAGCTCAATTTGCTATTAACCTATAAGGTAGACTAATAAACGGTTTTTTCAGGAACACTTTAAGTTTCCTTTCGGAATTTTTTTTTACGTTTTCAAACAATTAAGTTATTTTGATGAAACATGGCACATTGTTTCTACTGTATAGGTTATACTGGTAACCAAATTTGATGCCAGCTTTGTTGAAAAAAACACATATTTGCCATTAAAAACATTGTTATGAAAATTCACTAAAATAACACACTTGCTGCATCCAGACTTTTCTCTTATTTTTGCTTGTTGTTCGTTTTGAATTATCCTGGTGTATCGATACCTAATTTTGTTGGGGTTTGTTCAGAGTTTTCATCTATCACAACTGTTATATTCTCGGTCACTTCTACGTATGTCTTTTCTTTCGTATTCAATATTACAAAGTATTTGCTCGCATTTGGTCTCGCAGCTCACTCCAGTTGTTTTTCTTTTTTTTTTTTCTTTTTTCTTTTGAGCGATCCCTAATAATGTGCCACACTTCTTCAGGGCACGCAGACGTTCCTTCTAGTGCGAATTACGTTGCTAAAAATTCTTCTCCTTCAGCTCTTGAGTAATGAGGAAGTTTCTCTGCATGTCATTTTTCACCAGTCTAGTACGACTTTATACAAGTAATTTTTTTGCTCCATTGTTTTATTAGTACCTAATGCTTCTTACTTTATCATATCTTTCTATTTTTTTTCTATTAATTTTTTTTCTCTGTTCTACTCAAATATCCAATATTTTCTACAATTCCAACTAAATTAAACATATGAAAAATAAACCCTAAGGGATAGGCAAATTGAGATTTTGAGTTCATTTTCTTCAATATTTCCTTAACCTCTTGAAAATAGCTTCAAAGCTGGAGCCGAAACGCCTTGTTTAATTAATTATGGACGCAGTCCAACCCGAGGACCCAGTGTATATCACATATGTAGAGATGTCCCACCGCAAATGGCATCGATTGATTTCTACAAAAGGACCCTTTAAAATTTTTTGAAAATTTGGTCATGTACTAATATCAATTCGGCTAAAATATTTCCCAAATGGTGGAATTTTCGGTTATACTGGAAGTAAATCAGCTATGTTATTTTAAATAGAACAACCTATATATTCCAGCATTTTTAGATTATACGATAAATCGCGGATACATTTTATGTATAATGTCCTATACCTAAGTCCATTTGTTTTATGTCATAGTTCAAATTATATGTCAAAAATGACGTTTATACCCCAAAACATAATTATCATGAAATGTTTCTATACGGAAGCTTTAATTAGTTAACTAGAGTTGGTTTACTTGTGGAAAGAGGCATGCTTTAGTAGACTCTGTATTATATTTTAATAATTATTTATAACGAAAAATATTACTGAACCCCACGTTGTAGGGTCAGTGTAAAGAAAAATATTACATAACTGAGCACTAAAATAATATAATACAACATAAATTATCTCAGGGCTTGGGTTTAAGCACTCGCAGTTGGTAGGTTTCAAGATGCACAAATGAAAGTCAGGTGTTATGAGTAATATCAGTTTATTTAAAAGTTATTGAATTTATACAATGCAGAAAATTGAATTAAGCAAATTTAATAAGGGAAAAATATGAATTGATTACTTTGACATGGCATATAGCACTGAAAAAATGAGTTGTGGAGCATACACTACTTTAAAAAGAAAACCACATATAAATAATGTACTTTACTTCTAGCTTTAGATCGCTGCCTCCGGAGTGGTGATCATAGGGCCTGCTCGAGGGCTGCATGACGGTCTTGAGGGCTGCTACCTAACGGATTCAGTAAGGTATTCTTTAGGGGGCTCCTCCCTAGCGATGTTGTTGACGGGGGCTCCTCTCTAGCGGTTTCATTTATGGGTGGTGATCACAGGGCTACTCTCAAGCGGTGTTGTTGCAGGGGAATTCTCCCTAGCGATGTTGTTGAAGGGGGCTCCTCCCTAGCGATGTTGTTGAAGGGGGCTCCTCCCTAGCGGTTTTATTTCATTTAGAGAGATGTTGTTGCAGGCCGCTTCCGAACGGTTTTGACATAAAACTCAACTTTGTCACATCAACCCCTTAAGGGTGGTGATAAGAACCCTTATATTTTAAATAGGGAAAAAGGGTCTAGAGTTACATCATTTGGAAGCTCTTTTTTTTTCTGAATTCAGCACAGTAATTTTTCTGGAAGTTTTATCAACTCGTTTAAAAATTATTCACAGTTGGAGTTGCAAAAAGTATTTCATACATTGTGATAAGAAATGCACTAATTAGTCACTTATTCGTTAAAAAAAAAAACTAAAAAACAAAACCAAACGTTCAAAAATGTTTATTCGGTTAAGCAAGTGTTCAAATTGTTGACCACCAGCTTTCATACAAAAGTACAAATTTTGTTCTAAACGAGCTCTGTCATTCTGGAGCATTTGTGGAGTCTTAGCCGGCATTCTTCAACAGCGCGTCGTCGTAATTCTTTCATAGACTCTGATTCTGTTGCGTAAATTCTACTCTTTAAATTGCCCCATATAAAGAAGTCTAAAGGAGTTAAATCCGGTGAGCTAGGGGGCCACTTAATAGCACCTCTACGCCCAATGCATTGTCCTGGAAACTCTCTCTTCAAAAACTCCCTAACACGTTGTGAAAAATGCGGAGGAGCTACATCTTGTTGAAACACTAATTGATTTTCTTGATAGCGATAATCATTTTCAAGATTGTCAATTTGTAGAGGGTAAACGATATCTTCTAGTAACTGCAAATACGTTTCGCCACTCAAATTGCCATAAAGAAAAATTGGTCCGATTAAACGGTCTCCAAAAATGCCAGTCCAGACATTCAATTTCTGTGGAGTGTGAGTGTGGACTTCGTGAAAATTCCTTGGATTATTATCTGCCCAATAACGACAATTATGACGATTAACTGTAGAGTTTAATAAAAACGTACACTCGTCTGAAAAACAGATATTGAACAGAAATTTCCCATTATCATTATAAAGCTTCAAGATTTGCTGAACAGTTCTTCTTTTGATGTTTGAAACAGTGGCCAATTTTCTCGTGCTCAAAGTTTGGTCTGCAGCAATTTGTCCTAAAACTTCAATCTCAGTAGTCTCATTTCTAACCGGAAATTCACGTTCAGGATCCCGTTTTTTGTTGGCTACTGAACCACTGTGTCGAAAGTTTGCAACTAACTTCAAAATGTATTTTCTGTTAACATGTCTGTTCGATTTCGTTCATTAAACAAATTTGCGGTACGGTTGGCACTGTCATCGTTTTTGAAAAAAAATAGTAATTATTTCAACTCTTTCTTCTACAGAATACACCATTGTGAAATTAATTTACGGTAGTACTATCAAGTATCAAACCGACCGATAAACTGAAATAATAAACCGCCTATCTCTCATTCCGATAAGAAATGTTCTGATAGTCAATTTGTTGTTTAAAAACCAACAAAATATTGACTATCTGCACATTTCTTATCGGAATGAGTGAAATTCGTTTTTGCATTTTCAACTGAGATTAATTTTTAAACGAGACGATAAAACTTCCAAAAAGATTAGTGTGCTGAATTCAGAAAAGAAAGAGCTTTCAAATGTTGTAACACTCGACCCATGTTCCCCATTTAAAATATAAGAGCTGTTATCACCACCTTAAGAGGTTAACGTAACAAAGTTGAGTTTTATGTTAAAAACATGTTCCCCTCAATACTAAAATTGACGTATTTCAGGGTTTAAAAAAAATTATCTGGACGCAAATCGGTCTGTTTCGTTTTCAATGTACCACCCTTTATATATATATATATATATATATATATATATATATATATATATATATATATATATATATATATATGCCTGCTCAGAGTTCAATTCCTGTTATATATTCAATTTAAGATATACACTCTCTTTATCAAGTAACGCAAAAATTAAATAAAACTGATTGAAAATGGCCATTATTAAGGAAAATCCAAAAACAGGTCGACTTTTATTGTCAAAAACTAAGTTTTTGGTATAAAAATCTCAACCCTATCGTTGTACCTTTTCAAAGGGTAGCTACCCCTTTGAAATTTTGAAATTGGATGGTCGTTAGTGTGAGCCATCTTTTCAAAGTTCATACAATTCTCTATTCAACAACACCATTCTTTTTTGTAGGAATAAAATAAAGTTAGTGATAACATTTTCATTATCGGTAACACAAGTGAAGCCTGTAAAGAATTACATAGTCCAGTCTGATGATACTTATGATATTATAGTTCAGTATCTCCAAGTCTGTAAACAATGTTCTAAATGTTGGGCTTTTTGTACGAAAAGAACTCTAGAGATTTTGTTGTATACTATGTCGTATCTGTAACAATTGACGGATGATAAAAATTATCTGCTGTGTGATATGTGTCATAAAACTAAAGAAGCATAAGTTAGATATATTTTTGCGATGCGGTCTCCAGATTATAGTACATTTACGTTTTGGTTGTCGTGGAAAGTGAATACGTAGAATTTTCAACTTTTTCTTCTTTAAATTTATTATTAAATTGTTGGTAAAATACGCTTATCAATAGCTCAAAGAATTGAAATTCTGACGATGATTGGTTGTGGTGAAAGGATCCGGACTCATCCAGAGGTGTGTATTCTTTTTAATAGTAATTATCCAGATGTGTCTAACAATAAATCAACAGTGAGTCGAATAGATAAGAAATTTTGTGAAGAGCCTAGCGTGGAAGATTTGCCAAAAACAGGTCGCCGATCTATAAATGAAGAAGTAAAATTAAACGTCTTATTGACAGTGGAAGAGAATCCGCACAGTAGTATTCAGCTTTTGTAGGAGTTATTCGATGATGATCCCACTACATTTATCCATTAATGAATAAATGTAATGATAACTCTTTGCAAGTACCGAATATTATATTTTCAGATGAATCTACTTTAACACTACATGGAGAAGTTAATCTTTAATACTGCAGATATTGGGCAAAAGAAAATCCAAGATGGATGCGACGGAGTCACACCAAACATCCACAAAAGGTAAATGTTTGGGGAGGAAATCTTAGGAGTAGGATTACTGGTCCCTACTTTTTTTTATGGAACTATAACTGGACCACTATATCTACAATGTTTACAGTTTTATCTCATTCCGACGTTATTGAACTTATTTCGTGGCCAGACGTGATGCAATCGAGTGGCCAGCAAGATCACCGGACCTAACTCTTTTAAATTTTTCTCTGGGGTTTTTTGAACAATGTGGTATTCAAAAGTAAACCAGATACTATCGACGATTTAAACATAAGAATCAGAACTAAATGTACCAATATTTCTCCAGAGAATTTGTTGACCGTTTGAGATATTGTCAGGCACAAGAAGTCAGGCATTTCGAACATTTGATTAGATAAGACTGAACTGTGTAATTTATTTTAGTCTTTAGCTGTGTGAGGTGTTACTGATAATAGAAATGTTATTACTCACTTTATTTTATTCATACAAAAAAAAATTGGTGTTGCTGAATAGATAATTGAGTTAACTTTAAAAAGATGTATCACACTACTCAACATCCAGTTTAATATTTTGAAGAGGTAGCTACCGTTTGAAGAGGTATGACGATAGGGGTGAAATTTTAATATCGAAAAGTTAGTTTTCGAAAATAAAAATCGACCTGTTTTTGAATTTTCCCTAAAAATGGTCACTTTCAATCTTACTGAATTTATGTGTTTATACATAGACACACACACACACACACACACAATATATATATATATATATATATATATATATATATATATATATATATATATATATATATATATATATATATATATATATATGCTGAGGCGGACCTTAAATAAAAGAGTTTCTAATTCAATTATTTGAAAAGAAATCGTCGGTCGCCTGTCGTGTGCTTTATTTTTTGTTAAAAAACTATGCTTCCAATTTTAAGCACTTTATTAGTGCTGGATATTAAGCCGATCGTTCAACCCTACGTGTTTCGCATAGTATTTTTGCTGGGCCTCTTTCTTAAAAACGCGACGCCACTGTCTATAATACGAGCATTTTGTATCTAACAAACACATTATCCTCTTGTATTACCAGCAGAGCATCAGCAGCAAGTGAATACTTGGCAATCAATCGAAACCACAGTGAGAGGGCACACATGATAAATGAGTGCTGATGACAAGCGGTACATCTGCAAGTCAGCGGCCATATCACCAGGTGGTTGATACGGTGGACCAGGACCTCAATGATATCTATATAATAACATAATAAAGGTAGAGCAATGAGCGATCCACGGGGGCAGAGATGAGACCCGGTACCATCAGCATGATCCTCGACGGTATACCTGGCCTGGGTGGTCCAACACGCGTGATGCCCCAAGCCGACACCGTGACCCATCATTAGGCCATTGCAAAAGGCGTTCTAATTGCCCGCCTGAACACCCAACGTCTCTATCTCTCACACCTCGAGACCTTTATTCAGCTTTCTGTCTCGCCGACCCAACGAATTTCCTAACTAATTTCAGAGCAGAATGGATTTTGTGATTTTCGAACGACCCCGGGCTATGGGCATTTGCTAAAATAATGATTTCATTATATGCGACCGCAAAAGAACAGATTGTTGCAATTTTGAAGAAATATTACCTAGTTCTTTGATTTTATTGCTTATCCGTCTAAAGATCTCTCAATGTTTATTTTTATACACATTTTTTTCAAAGGATAATTTAGAGAGATCGACAGTAGCATTTATATCGTTCCTATTTGTATCATAATTATTCTTACTTAATTGGATTAAATATAGTCTAATAAAATATAAAATAAATGATTTGTGCGCATTCATCCTTGCCGAATTGTAATGCCTATTTGGCAACTTGAGCAATGTTTTCAAATAAAAACTAAATTTTATTCCTACGCTATTTTATCTGGTTGTTTTATTGTCTAACAATAGCTAATTAATGAAAAAAACTTCTGAACGCAGCAACTACGTTATGGTAGTGAATTTTCATAAAAATGTTTTTAATAGCAAACATGTTTTTTTAAGAAAGCAGGCATCAATCTATATAGCAGAAACAATGTGGCATGTTTCATCAAAATAACTTTATTGTTTGAAAATTTACAAAAATTTCCGAAAGTAAACTTAAATTGTTCCCGAAAAAAATGGTTTCCTGGTCAACCTTATCGGTTAATAGCAAATTGAGCTATACAAATTTGAAGCATTTAATAAAAATTCGCTACCATAACGCACTTGCTGCGTCCCGAATTCCCTTTCTTACAAAGATGTAATATATTTCGATGGAAAATGCAATAACATAGAGCGTGTTCGATTAAAAAAAAAAAGAAAATTTAAATCACCAACGACTTACGGGCCACCTGTAATTGTGGAAATATTTTTTAAGATGTAGCTCAAGATACCCTATAATTAATGTATACCATTTTTTTTTCGTAACTTGCATAATAACGGATATATTGAGCTTTAATGATTTTTTACGAAAATTTGACAAAAATGATATACGATTAAACGATAAACTCTATAGCCAACACTACTGCCAAAACATCAGAGAAAGGTTCTATTTTAGATTAATTTTCTGGGAACATTTTAGTAAAATGAAGGATAGTGACGATTGAAAATAAGAGTTCAGGCTTTGTAAAGCATTCTTCTTGAGACATTTTCTTTCCATAGCTCATATTAATATCAGGTTCATTGCCTAAATATGACCAATTTTGACGTTTTAAATCGCGACTTTGACGTTTTGAGGAAAACCCAAATTTATTTTTCTTTAAAGGCCTGTAACTTTTTTGTCCTTTAACCTACAGAGCTATATTTTGGTAGGTAGCTTACCTATGATGTTATGAGCCCGTTTCTCTTGGTTGCCCTTACTTTGTTAATTCCGGAGATATAAATTTTTTTCGAATGAAAACCCAAAATTTCCCCGGAAAACCTTGTCCGATTTTTCTGACTAACGAACTTATCCAAGCCATTTACAAAAGGAAGGTATGTGCCAAATTTTATTAAAATCGGCCCATTATTTTTTGAGTTATAGGTGTGATACATACATACATATATATATATATATATATATATATATATATATATATATATATATATATATATATATATATATATATATATATATATATATATATATATATATATATATATACAGGTGGCTCATTAGTGCGAGGAAGTACGATATCTCCTTTAATATTCAGAATTTTGAAAAAAAAATTATACAAAAGTTGTTGGGAATGGCGAGGGGCATATTTTAAAAATATTTGTAACTATAAAGGGTGTTACCTAAAAGTAGGGCAACATGTAAGTTTTTTTTTTAAATGACACCATATGTTTTTTTTGTTTTTTATCGGATTTGCCATAAAATTCTCTATATGGTACAGTTATTTGTTTTCCAAAAGTTTGCGGTGTTGCCAAGTAAATAATTATTTACTGAAAATTTTAACAAAAACATCATAGTAGAAATGCGGCTGCCAATCCCCTAATATTGAAAAGAATTAAAAGGTTTTCGCTATCGTCAAAGCTGAACCTTTAATAAAGTCACCGAAATTAACAAAACTCATTTAATTTGTACAGGGTGTGTTAAAAAAAACGAAATTTCTAAATTTTACTATAAAAAACTTGATTTTTTAAATGGAACACCCTGTATTTTATTAGCCTATCTTGTAGCCTACTTCTATACCTTCAAAGTTTGTTATGAGGATGATTCTCAAAAATAGCATTGTTTTTGAGATAAATCCATTTTTATGAAAAATAGCTTAACCCCGTCTTGCCTATAGAGTAACAAGAATAATTGGTAGGTAGGCTAGAACATAATAACTCAATCACTCAAATGCAACTACTACTACCTACTTTGTAAATGAAATTAACGTTTTTAAATGGATTGATTTTTAACAGCAAGAGGTTTCCGAGGATGATTCTATTTAAAAAAAAATTTAATACTCACTTCAATTTTTTATTCAAAGCATTTATAAACTAATAATAATCATTATCAAGAATAAATAAAACATTAGGTATACTACAGTAAATGCTCAATATGGCCACCATTATTATTTACACAAATTTCAATTCGTCTTTCAAAAGATTGACTCACGTTAGTTAGGACATTGTTATCAATATTTCTGAAAACTTCTCTAATTCGCTGTTTCATGTCATCTTTTGTAGTGGGCGGAATTAGGTAAACCTGATTTTTGACGTATCCCCACAAAAAAAAATCCATTTTGGTGATATCGGGTGAACGAGGGGGCCATCTCACTGGGCCACCTCTTCCTATCCATCTATCAGGAAAAGCGTTTTGAAGGTGTTCATGGATTGCTGCCGTATGATGCACTGGAGCACCATCGTGTAAATACCACATTCTCTTTCTAATATAGTTTGGTAACTGATTAAGCAATCTTGGCAATTCATTTTGGAGAAACTCGAGGTAAACTTGCCCTGTTAAACGCTCTTCGAAAAAGTAAGGCCCAATAACATAATGTCCTATTATACCACCCCATACATTCAATGACCACCTTGTCTGGCTATGTGTTCTTATAAACTGGGGATTAGAAATCGCATAGTAGTGAAAATTGTGGCGATTTACATTTCCATTTTTGTGCAAAGTGGCTTCATCAACAAATAAAACATAATCAAAAAAGCGGCCGTCTTGCTGAATCTTCTGCTGCGCCCACTGAGAAAAAATCATTCTGGCTTCATAATGTTGGTTATTTAACTCTTGCAAGAGTTGTATGTGATATGGGTGTAGTTTATTACTACGAAGAACCCTTTGAACAGTGCGTCTAGATAAATCAGTTTCATTCGCAATGGCTCTTTGTGAAATATGCGGATTTTCAGTTATTTTCAGTAGAACAGATAACTGATTTTCTTCTGAATTGGCAGGCTTGGTTCGCTCACCTTTTTCGTAATTCACTCTTCCAGTACGAGAAAAGCGGTCTAATAATTTCTCAAATGCTTCCTTTCTTGGCGGTGGTCTTTGCGGAAAAGTCTGATGATATAATCTAACGGCTAATAGACAATTTTTATCACTAGCCCCTAATGTGAATATCATATAGACAAGTTCTTCTTTGGAAAAATTAATTTTTTTTAAACTTTACAATTTCTTCATCAACTATGCAAATTTACTTCGAAAATTACTTGACAGTTTACTTAAAATAAATTAGTATGACAGTTGTTTGAAATGGAAAGTCGTAGTCTACTAATAATTATTATTGTTCCGTATAGGGGAGACCATTTTTCATAAAAATGGATTTATCTCAAAAACTATGCATTTTTTGAAAATCATCCTCATAACAAAATTTGAAGGTATGGAAGTAGGATACAAGATAGGCTAATAAAATACAGGGTATTTTATTTAAAAAAATCAAGTTTTTTCATAGTAAAATTTAGAAATTTCGATTTTTTTTAAACACACCCTGTACAAATTAAATGAGTTTTGTTAATTTCGGTGACTTTATTAAAGGTTCAGCTTTGACAATGGCGAAAACCTTTTAATTCTTTTCAATATTAGGGGATTGGCAGCCGCATTTCTACTATGATGTTTTTGTTAAAATTTTCAATAAATAATTATTTACTTGGCAACACCGCAAATTTTTGGAAAACAAATAACTGTAGCATATAGAGAATTTTATGGCAAATCCGATAAAAAACAAAAAAACATATGGTGTCATTTAAAATAAAAAACTTACATGTTGCCCTACTTTTAGGTAACACCCTTTATAGTTACAAATATTTTTAAAATACGCCCCTCGTCATTCCCAACAACTTTTGTATAATTTTTTTTTCAAAATTCTGAATATTAAAGGAGATATTGTACTTCCTCGCACTAATGAGCCATCCTGTGTATATATATATATATATATATATATATATATATATATATATATATATATATATATATATATATATATATATATATATATATAACATATAAAAATTGAAACTGACCCAGGATATGGGTTCTAAGGGTCCTAGTTCGCGCTCATTTGCAAACATTTTTTCAAAATTCAAAAGCCGGGATCTCCCCAATAGTGAATTTTTTCTACGAAAATTCACTAAAATGATATTTTAAAATAATTATTCTAAGGATAAAATACAGATAATGTTATATTTTCTTCATTGATTGTTATTGCCCTTACTTATTGAAACTGGTCCATACTACATATATACTTGGAGATAAATTCTCTGGCTTCATTGTTGGAGTTCATGTCTATAAATGATGGACATAGCCAGCCCATAAGCTAACTGGAGCAAGTGTCCCTAACGAATTCTAGATGTTCTAGGATGTTCTTCAATGTTCCTGTTTCGCTGCTTGACTGCATGCCCAGACAGACAAAAATTTAATTAGCACGAAATTATGACAACTACATAAAAGTTCTGTTGCTATGTTATGATCTTTTGATCAAAAAATTCTTCAAAAATGAAAATAAAGTGAAACAAAAATGATGGATGACGGCTTCAAAATATATACGTGATGTATGTCGATATTAAACATAAATATAGAACTAACCCATGACAGTAATAATTATAATAACAATTACAACAATAAAATAACTAAACAATAACGGTAATATAGCAGACTTTATACAATGGAAATATCGACATACATTAATTCATTAGCTATTACAATTTTTTTTAAATGGTTATATTGATTTTGTTTGATTTATTTAATAAGGAAGAAAAATATCCAGTAAAGCGGAATCCGTTAAATCAGTGCTATTAAAACAAAGTAGCTATTGTCGTGTATGTGCTTTTTTACTTCTAAAATTCCAAAAAATTTAGTGTACGCTTGTCATTACAAAACTGTAGTAGTTTTATGCGCTTATTTATTCTAGGTATACGTTGGGTATTAATAATATGTTTTGCAAATGTAGATTAGTCAGCGCGGTTATTTGTAAATGCAGAAATATATTCTTTGTATTGGGTGTTAAAATTTCTAGAAGTTTGACCTATGGAGATAGCGTTACAATGTGTACAACCTAATTTATAAACTCTAACGTGATTTGTAATTTAACGCGAAAAAACCATTGTGTCTTGACAAAAGCTTGAGTTTATAAATTGGCTTGTACACATTGTAACGCAATTTAAATTGGTCAAACATGTAGAAATTGTAACACCTGATACAAAAACCTATGCCTGCAATTAAAAATGATCTTGCTGACAAATCTGTATTTGCCAAACATATTATTGAAACCCAACATAGACCTACAATAAATACACTCATTAAGCCACTACAGTTCTGTAATGACATGCGTAAACTAGCCTTCTTTTAAAGCGTTAGGAGTAAAAAAGCACATACACGACAATAATAACCTTGTTTTAAATAAGCAACACGGTGACATTAATTATATAGTACAGCTATTTGGAAATTATGATTCAATTTGCAGCACTATTTCTGGAGTATTTCTTGATAATTTCAACTTATATATTAAACCGCTTTTCTGAAATATGGTTTTTGAAGTATAACTGAAAAATGCACTACGTTTCATATCAAAATAATCAATGTGTGAGACATGCCGCACGACCAACGACATGGCAGCTACCCTAGCGACCACTGCCGGGTTAATGGTAAATGTACCTCAATTCTTGAATGCCCAATAAAGAAATCAATACTTTTCTAGTGACACAATTCACACATTCCTAACCTGGATGCTCTTCATTAGCGATTTTTTTTTTTTAATTAGCTAATGAGGAGAGCTGTGTTTATATATATATATATATATATATATATATATATATATATATATATATATATATATATATATATATATATGACCGATAACTCAAAAAATAGTGGACCAATCTTGATCAAATTTGGTAAGTACCTTACCTTTCAAAGTGGCTTGGATAAGTTCGTTAGCCAGGAAAATCGGACCAGGTTTTCCCAGAAAAGTTTGTGTTTTCTTTCTAACAAAATTCATATAACAAAATAAAGGCAACCATATTTGGTATGCGTGTTTGTATTATAAATAGTGAACTCTGTAAAATTCAGGTCTCTAGCTTTAAAGACAAAGAAGTTACGGGCAGTTAAAGAAACAAACTTTCGAATTTTCTTCAAAACGTCAAACTCGCAATTTTAAACGTCAAAATTGGCAATGTTTAGGCAAAGAACGTGAAACAAATACTTACACATACAAATAATTGTGAAAAGAAAATGTTGTAAGAAGAGTGTTCTGCAAACCCTTATGTTTCAGATTCACCCGTCATTGCTCTTCATTTTACTAAAGTGTTTACAGAAAATTCATTTCAAATAGACCCTTCCTCTGATGCTTTGACTGTCGGTCTAGTTAAGTTGATGCTTTCGCTGTAGGTTTAGTGAAGTGTATAGTTTAACGGTCTATAATTTTTTGTAGCTAATTTTCGTAGAACAAATTCGTTAATGCATTTTGCATTTTTTTATCGAAATACTATGCGTTTGAAAGAAAAAAATCTGGCCGCAGTAAGTGCGTTTTGCAGTTTAGCTCTTGAACGCTTTTCAAAAACTGTTTTCAGAAACCTGCCAAGACTCCCCTCCACCCCCCACCCCCCCTCGATCCACAAACCACAAGAAAAAATTCTCGTTAACACCCCTCAAGGAAGTTACGTGACGAGGAGTGAGTAGGGGTGCTGGGCGGGGTAGGTAATAAAAAGAAAATATGAGCAGAAAATTAAAAAAAATGGCTTGAAAGCTGTCTTTTTTACATCTTGGAGCCATATCCCCCTTAAACCTTGCCTACCCCCCACAGCACCCCTATCCCCCCAGGTGCCGTAACTTCCTTGGCGGGTAGGAACAAGACATTTTTCTTGTGGTTTATGCAGCGAGGGTGGTTGTATGCACGCGTGGGGGAAGGAAAATCCCCAGGACGAAGCAGCCAACCCCTACACCTCCCCTCCTGCGGCAAGTCGAACCGGGGGGTGTGCTTCGTCGTAGGCGTTTTCCTTCCCCCCTTGTGTGCATACAACCACCCTCGTTGCATAAACCACAAGAAAAACTTCTTGTTCATACCCCCCAAGGAAGTTACGTGAGCTGCGGAAAATGGTGGTGCTGTGCGGGGTAGGCAGGGTTTGATGGGGATGTGGCTTCAAATAGGCAGCTTTCAAGCAGTTTTCTTCGCATTGTTTGCTCATATTTCCTTTTTACTACCTACCCCGCCCAGCACCCCTATTCACGCCCAGTCCCGTAACATGCTTGGGAGGTGTGAACAAGCAATTTTACTTGTGGTTTGTGCATCCAGGTGGGGCCCTAGTAATGTTTCTAAATACAATTTTTTTAAAAGCGTTCGGGAGCTAATCTGCAAATTTACCGAATTTTCATTAAATCCTTCAAATTGCAATAACTCAATTTGCTATTAACGTAAGCTTTGTTGGTTAGGAAACCACCATTTAAGTTTATTTTCTGAAGTTTTTTGTATATTTTCAAACCATAAGTAATGTTGATAAAATATATTACATTGTTTCTATTATATAGGCTATACTGGTAATCAGATTGATGCCTGCTCTCATTTGCTATTAAAAACATTTTTTTTTTGGAAATTCACTTCCATAACACACTTGCTGCAACCAGGCTTTTGAAAGATGTTTATATATTTTCAAACAATAAATTTATTTCGATTAAATATGGTACATTGTTTCTACTATATAGGCAACCAAGTTTGATGGCTGCTTTCATCAAAGAAAGACATTTGCTATTAAAAATATTTTTTTAAAAATTCGCTACCATAACGCACTTGCTGCGTCCAGACTTTTACTTCCTTGATCAGCTGTCATGAAGAGTAAAACATATATGTGCTCCAAGCTGGCCTGTTCTGATAATCTTCCTAATTCTCTTCAACAAATGCCGATCTTCCTAATATTTGAACAGACAGCATTTGTGTTTATAGGGATTCGATTTTAATTAGGACAAGTGATTTGAAAATATAAACTATATTTAAAGTGATAACAAAATAATACAGTGTGTGTGTGTGTGTGTGGTTTTTATTTATTTAACGTCGGCCTATTTCTGCGACTATGGTCAATCACCGACGCCAGGGAGCAGTTTCACCTCACTATCCTGGAAATTTTGCCCGACCCCTGCCTTTCTGTAAGGAGGGTAGGGATCTTTAACGTGCCCAACATCGCATGGACACGGGACCGACGGCTTTACGCCCCCTCCGAAGGGCGGAACGTGCAGACATTCAACTTGCTCAAATACAATGCCAGAACCTTGGTTGATCTTAATGTTACAGTTTGTACTGAAAAAGCGAAAGGAGTACGCTGGGATCGAACCCAGTAACCTTCAGTTCAGAGGCACACGTTCTTACCCCTGAACCACCGAGGTTCTAAATAATACAGTGTATGCTATGATATATAATGCTTAACAAATACTACATCCTACACATTATAAAAAGAAAGAATGTTACTCTAACTGTTTGAATTGCTATTAGGTCCCACAAAGATAGCCTCAGAATTTTTCTCACATCATATATGACAATCAAAAAAAACCATATATTATGGAATATCATCAAACAGATATATGTTATTAAAGAATTCACTAAACACAAAATCGAGATAATAAACCTGTTAAAATCCTATCAATTAAATTATTATATTAGAAACGTCTTAATAGCTATCTCAAAATTCCTATATAAATAATTACAAAATTACCATAAAAAGCCCACCAGAACACAAAACAACCATACAAGAGTACCACGAACCGAACTAAATGTGAGTAAAATGCAAATTGGAAGGAATTAGTGCAGACACCCATGTTGTTAAGTGTTTTATCTTGCCGATTAAAATTCAATATGTTACCTGGATTCACTAATATCTACTAATCGTTTTCTAATTGGGCATACAGGTAAAGATTCCAGCGTTCCTCATCAGCTAATTTGAACATAATCAAGAGCTGGGAGATTGCGTTCCAATCAACAGGTTCATACCTGTTTCTCATTCAGTTATTTATTACCGATTGATCTCCACAATCGTTAAATTACATCGGCGTTTCTAATTGTCTCTGTCATTTATTTACCTCAATATACGACGTCTGAAGATAAAGGTTGATAATGTTGTGACTTATGATAATACTGGAGAGCCTGTATCAATATTCATGAGAAGAAGATAGAATATGCAAATGAATATTATTTATGTCCTTTAGTTTGAGAAGGTTCTTGTGGTTTTCAACGCCAACGAGAAGAATCACAATGAAAAAATTGTTATTTATATGACTCAATAATTACCTAATTAGTGAAGACAGTTTGAATTATTTTACAGTTAAGTAGATATTGCGAAATAGTTATCAGCCATCAGAATAATTACATTACCACAAAACTGTAATATTTTAAAATTTACTGCTGGTTTACAGTTAATTACATTTATATTTTATTGAAGAAACACTCTGAACGTAGCAAGTGCGTCATGGTAGCGAATTTTGATTTAAACATTTTTTTCCAAAAATCAAAAAAAAATCTAATTCAAAATTTCTGAACGCATTAAGTGCGTCATAGTTGTGAATTTTCATACAAATTGTACACTATTATTATACGGCATATTACTAATAATAATAATAATAATAATAATAATAATAATATATTTATTTTCAAAATACAGTTCAATAATAATAACATAGATAGATCTGCTGTAAATAATAAATCTTGGAAAGATCCACAAAAGTCGGAGACTTCTGCGTAGATAAATCTAAACCAAGCAAAGAATACAAAACTAGGTAAAGAATACAAGAACACACATTCATACAAATGCAAAAATCAAAACACACACAAACACATTCGCTCACACATGTACACATGTACAATGTACACTCCCACAAATGTATATAATAATAAAAAATAAAAATAAAAAGTGTGCATATTTAAAAATGATTACTGTGCGGTACAACATTGCAAAATATATCATACGACCCGTTCAACACCTATATGTGTACTAAACTATGAATCATCTGTCTAGATTTCGAAACCCATGCCTTCACCATCCTCACATAAGAACGTAAAGTTAGTACAGTTCTGATACTGACTGGAAGAGTATTATACATTCTTGGTGCAATATAAGTATAACTACGCTGGCCCACAGTCTTAATCGCTCTGTTCGTTTGAGCGGCCGCTGCTGCGTTTAGCCTAGTTACGTACGAATGCTCTATTCTAGAGACGCAGTCATACTTTCTTACGTACGTCTAAAATTAATACTTTATATTTGAAGAATTCTTTCGCAAGTGTTAATATTGGTATCTCTCTATTATAAAAAAAATCTTGTGTTCTAACTCCTTTTAAGAAAAATGGCCAAAATTCAATTATCTATGAAGCTGGAAAATTAGCAGAGCAGAACTTCAAAGATTGCTCAGTGAACATTCTTTTGAGATATATTTGGACCAATTTGCTCCACTACCTCGACAATACATAGAAGCAATGATAAGGGATTCCGATTGATGCCTTTGATCATACGCATGGGATTAGGCATGACATACTTTTAGATAAATTTTATATTGGAGACTCTGAAATTAATTTTGATAAAGAAGATATTGTTGTAAAAGGTGTAAGATATAAAGGATCAACATGATGGTATGAGTTATTATTTAAAAAGAATCCAGCACCATATAAAGTAGCAGAACATAAAGATTATCTTCATATTTTAGAAAGAACAAATGCTCTCCGACTAAATTATGATGCAAATAACCCCAAAATAGGTAATCCCTCCAAGAAATGTAGTTCTCTAATTAAATCTCCTGGACAGAGACCACGCTCGGGTTTATTTCCTAGTAGAGTGTATGATTTGCGATCGGGAGAGGGTTTTATGAAATGGAACAAAAATCCAATAAATTTTATACACTGGGATGACCCTAATGAATTAGTTTATAGACTAAAAATTTTCCAACGACTATAGATAATGCAAGTCTTTTTAAAAGAAACTTGTATTACAAATTTCATGAAAAGTACAGAAGCTTTCCAGAAGGAAACTTAATTCATGTTTAGAAAAGTATAGTATCTGCTAAATTATTTTTGCCGAGTTATTTTTCCTTATTAATCGCCTGGTTGGTTTTAGTTAACATAATCATACCGGGTTTTCCAGCAGCTAAAAAAGATTTATGAAAACAAAGCCCCTATTAGTGAATTTTCCTAATAAACATTCACTATCAAAAATAAAAAAAATTCTGCTGAAAATTATAGTTTTGGACTCAAGGGTGACAAAGTTATTCAGGTGTTTTAAACTAAAATGAGATCTCTTCCAAAATGTATGAAATCTGTACACTGTTGTTTCTCCAAATGTCAAATATATATATATATATATATATATATATATATATATATATATATATATATATATATATATATATATATATATATATATATATATATGAAACAGACCGATTTACGTTCAGAGAATTTTTTTTTAAGAAAAGCTGAAACATGTCAATTTTAATATTGAGGCGGACATGTTTTGACATAAAACTCAACTTTGTCACATCAACCCCTTAAGGGTGGTGATAACAACTCTTATATTTTAAATAGGGAACATGGGTCGAGTGTCACATCCTTTGAAAGCTCTTTCTTTTTTGAATTCAACACACAATTTTTTTTTAAGTTGTATCAACTCGTTTAAAAATTATTTACAGTTGAAGATGCAAAAAAAAACATTTCACTCATCCCGATAAGAAATGTGCTCATAGTCAATGTTTTGTTGGTTTGTAAACAAAAAAAAATTGACTATCAGAACATTTATTATCGGAATGAATAGAGAAATGCGGTTTATTATTTCAGATTATCGGTCGGTTTGATACTTGATAGTACTACCGAAAATTAATTACACAATGGTGTATTCTATAGAAGAAAGAGTTGAAATAATTACTCTCTTTTTTAAAAACGATGACTGTGCCAACCGTACCGCAAATTTGTTTAATGAACGACATCCAAACAGACATGTTAACAGAAAATAGATTTTGGAGTTAGTTGCAAAGTTTCGACAAAGTGGTTCAGTAGCCAACAAAAACGGAATCCTGAACGTGAATTTTCGGTTAGAAATGAGACTACTGAGATTGAAGTTTTAGGACAAGTTGCTGCAGACCCAACATTGAGCACGAGAAAACTGGCCACTGTTTCAAACACCAAAAGAAGAACTATTCAGCAAATATTAAGGCATCATAAATTTTACCCGTATAAGATTCATCTTATACAACAACAGAATGAAGATGATTTTGATCGGCGGCTGGAATTTTGTGAAGTTATGACTGCACGAATAGCTGTTGACGAGAACATTCTCTTTAACATCTGTTTTTCAGACGAGTGTACGTTTTTATTAAACTCTACAGGCAATCGTCATAATTGTCGTTATTGAGCAAATAAAAATCAAAGAAATTTTCACGAAGTCCACACTCAAACTCCACAGAAATTGAATGTCTGGAGTGGCATTTTTGGACGCCGTTTAATCGGACCAATTTTTCTTGATGACAGTTTGAGTGGCGAAACGTATTTGGAGTTACTAGAAGATATCGTTTACCCTCTTGACATTGTTGAAAATGATGATCAATATCAAGAAAATCAATTAGTGTTTCAACAAGATGGAGCTCCTCCGCATTTTTCACAACGCGTTAGGGAGTTTTTGAACAGAGAGTTTCCAGATCAATGGATTGGGCGTAGAGGTGCTATTGAGTAGCCCCCTAGATTACCGGATTTAACTCCTTCAGACTTCTTTATATGGGGACATTTAAAGAGTAGAATTTTCGCAACAGAACCGGAGTCTCTGGAAGAATTACAACGACATATTGTTGAAGAATGCCGTTTAATTACTCCACAAATGCTTCAGAATGTCAAAGCACGTTTTGAACAAAATTTGTACTTTTGTATGGAAGCTGGTGGTCAACAATTTGAACACTTATTTAACTGAATAAACATTTTTGAACGTTTGGTTTTCTTTTTTAGTTTTTATAACGAAAAATTGACTAATTAGTGAATTTCTTATCACAATGAATGAATATATATATATATATATATATATATATATATATATATATATATATATATATATATATATATATATATATATATATATATATAAATTCAAACCCACCTTGGATATGTGATCTAGGAGCCCTAACTCACGTTCATTTGAAAAAAAAAATTCGAAAGTCTATCGCTACTACTCTATTAGTGAATGTTTTTAAAATGAAAATTCCCTAAAAAACAATGTATATCCAAAAATATAGAAATTCGTTTGGTAAAATTTAGTGCACATGTCGCTTTTATAACGATTTTGATACACACCAAAGTTGAAGTTTCTAATTAATTAATTGTTGTTGCCCTTACTAAGTGAAACCTAGGAGGAGGTACTGCGAGGAAGTGGAGAGCACATCCGAGGATGCTCGACTACACAAGATCCTGTCCAAGGGCACTCAGATCAACACAGGCTCCCTTAAAACATCGACGAGAGGCTTTACAAGCTCGGGGAAGCAAACTATGGAAGTCCTACTACGGACGTACTTCCCCGGCTGCAACATAATAAACCAGTCACCTCCGGACTGGGAACACTCAAAAATACAGGCGCCGTACAGGTGGTCATCTAGAGTAGACTGGACAATCGCTAAAGAGGTGTTTACCTGGAGCAAAATTCGATCGGCCATTAACAGCTTTAAGCCATTTAAGTCCCCGGGATTCGATGGAATAATGCCCTTCATGTTCCTGCAAGGTATAGACATACCAGCGCCGGCGCTTATGCTCATTATGAGGGCCAGCCTGGCTCTGGTGTATATTTCGAAGGCATGGAGATTGACCAGGGTCGTATTAGTTCCTAAACCTGGGCGTCCAACAGACCAGGCAAAGTCCCTGAGGCCAATAAGTCTCATGTCCTTGCTAAAACAATGGAGAAACTGCTCGACCGACACTTTAGGGGCGGTATACTGGAAGCATATCCCCTACACTGCGGACTATATGCATACAGAGCAGGAGTCTCAACAGAAACAGCACTGCAGAAACTGGTGCTGAAACTGGAGAATACGCTGGAGAACAGGGAGGTGGCGCTGGGGGCCTTCCTAGACATAGAGGTGGCCTTCAGCGACACCTCATTCGGATCGGTACTGGCAGCTGTCAGGGAGCGTAGAATATAGTAGACCTGCTGCAGGTGGATCGGTTCCATGCTCAGGGACAGGGCGGTGTTCACCTGATTCGCGGGAAGGACTCTGCTGGGGGGTGTTGCGGCGGGTTGTCCGCAGGGGAGCGTTCTGTCTCCCCTGATCTGGTGCTTAGTCTTGGACGGACTGCTAGGGAGGCTCTTGGGACAGGGGTACGAGGTACGGGGCTATGCGGACGATATTGTCATCATCATACTCCGAGAAAAGGTTACACAGTCAGTGTGGGAGTGCATGCAGGCAGCACTGGAAGTGGTGGAAAGGTGGACGGTTGGTCAAGGGCTCTGGGTGTGCCACGAGAAAGCAACCGTCAAGCTGTTTACGAGGAGGAGGAGAAAGTGGGAGAGCCACGGAACTCTCACTCTATACGGTAGAAACATAGTAATGGCCAGGGAGGTAAAATATCACCTGTAAAAACGTGTGTTACATTCCACTTAGTTTTGGAAGTCTGGCTACCATAGCCATATTACTTTATAGGTGTATTTTCTCTGCAATTAGTATGCCGTATTGACGAGCCCTAAATAGATCGAAACCGGTGTACGGTTCTAATTGTGGTGAGAATATATCTAGCCTTACATATTTGTCCCTATATAGGGGAAGAAAGTGGCAAGGGCTGATAATTTAGTAAACTGTTAGTTGGTTGTACACATTCTCTATTTTTTAACATTCTGTGTTATTTGGATCTGCCGTGACAACATACTACTTGGTTCCGCAACGAGATGGCAACACATGTAAAAACGTGTCTTACATCTCACTTAGTTTTGGGAGGCTGTCTACCGTAGCCGTATTACTTTATAGGATTATTTTCGCTGTATTTAGTATGCTGTACGGACGAGCTCTAATTAAAGCGAAACCGGTCTACGGTTCTAATTGTTAGCCTTACATACTTTGTCTCTATATTGGGGAAGAAATAGGCCAGGGCTGACAATTAACTCAATTATTAGCTGGTTGTATACTGTCTCTATTTTTTAACATTCTGTGTTATTTGGAGCTGCCATGACAACATACTACTTGGGTCCGCAACGAGATGGCGACACGTGTAAAAACGGTTGGTGATATGCAAGCCTTAATTTAGGTTTTTTAACTAAAGTTAGATTGAGCTACGTTCAACAGAATCTCTTTATTGAAATCAAAGGCCCAAACAGGAAAATGAGTTGTCTGAAATAGAGGGGCAAATAATTGTCATTGCAAGCTTGGTTTTATATTTTTCAACAAAATCAAAATGGATACTGCAAAATTAGTTTCATATGGCTGCCTTTGTAACACCATTGACCCGGAAGCTGTATAGAATGCTTGTTTCCCAAAATGTATGCATTAAATCCAGGAACTATTGATGCCAAGTGTTTTTCTCGATTGTTAAAAATATATGCTGCCTGTCATGCACAGAGGTCATTCTTGTAGAACAAATTAACTGTTTCCACTTTTTCAGCAATTGTATATACCATTTTTACGAATTGGAATTCAGTCGACTTTGTGATGATTTTAGGGGATATTGACTTGTCTTCTTTAAAGTAAAACAGGAAGAAAAGTTGAGTTGATAAAGTTTATTAAGAGAAAAAGGAAAAATCATAAAAGAAAATATTTTTTCGAGAAACTGCTAAAAAAGTCATCAGATAACGCCCAAAATGCTTCGAAATGTTTGTTTGAAAGTGGAGCTAACATTTTATTATTGTATGGAGTCAAAGGAAAGCAATTTGAACATTTAATAAAATAACATTATTTTATTCATTGATTGATGATTATATTACCACATCCAAACCAAAATAAAAAGATCGTATGTGTGCATAATTGAGAAAGCTTTAAAATGAGGTGTCACTCAACATAAGGTGTCAATGAAAATTTTGAGGTAGATTACGCCACCGCCTAAGGGGTAGAGACACCAAAACTTACGCCACCATGTATCCCCTTCAAAACAAAGTCGACATTTTTGGCTTTTTTTTATTCCTATATTTTCCAGGTGGGAAGTTTTAATTGGCACACCCTGTATTTGTGCCTAAAAGCAACTGTTTATTAAACTCTAACAATATAATACAAAAGTGGGAATTTGCAATAAATTAATCCCAGGAGTGAAAACCACACGCCACATGATCCACTTCTTACCTGATATCTGAGAAAGATAATAAATAATACACCTTCTGCAAACCTTTGCGATACAAGCATTAAAATACCAACGAGATAATTAATTCTGTTAATAGGAAATAGTCAGCAAATCATAACAAATTTACAATGACACGTTGGCAGCCTTTGTTTTATGCAGATTACTTTTTATTCCAGGTGGCATGGAGGCTGGAATATTTGCGGTCAGTGGTACATTAAAGATGCCCAGGTGCCTCCACCACGTCCATGTTAAAATATGCAAGGAGTCATCTCAGTTGTGGTGTAACGTTCGTGCTTTGTTTTTGTGGAGTTAGTTGGAACACCAACGTTGATAATTGGACGGAAAGGTCACTTTAAATCCTGCCTAGTCTATGCTTCGTCACTTTTAGAAGAAATCAATTTTACAATCCTTATTGTACCTAAATAAAATTAGTAGAAAAAGAAACAAATTACAAAAATTATTTATAGTAGAAAATCAAATAAAGTCATATATAAATAATACACCTACATTTACTTACTTTGATTTAGTAATTACAAGTGGTTTTAACCAACTTTATTGTTGTGGAAAATATGGGCTCGTTCTCTACTTTGAGTATTTATTGACCAGCCACGGTTAAACTGTGCTAATGACTTGCTGCCTCTGCCAAAACAGATAAACATAGACAAATCCTTATTGTTCCTAAACATCAGAATATCTAAGAAAGATATATTTCACATTTATTCGTAATAGCAATAAAGTTGAACATCTTGAACATATATTATTATATAGGGCGGCGCATTGAAACCGAAACAGACCGATTTGCGCACAGAGAATTTTTTTAAAGAAACGTGAAACACGTCAATTTTAATATTAAGGGAGACATGTTTTGACATAAAACTCAACTTTGTTACATCAACCTCTTAAGGGTGGTGATAACAACCCTTATATTTTAAATAGGGAACATGGGTCTAGTGGTACATCATTTGAAAGCTCTTTCTTTTCTGAATTCAGCACAATAATTTTCTTGAAAGTTTTATTAACTCGTTTAAAAATTATTCACAGTTGAAAATGCAAAAACGCATTTCACTCATTCCGACAAGAGATGTGCTGGTTTTGTTTTTTAGTTTTTTTTAACGAAAAATTGACTAATTAGTGCGTTTCTTATCACAATAAATGAAATATGTTCTTGCAACTCCACTGTGAATAATTTTTAAACGAGTTGATAAAGCTTCTAAAAAAATTAGTGTGCTGAATTCAGATAAGAAAGAGCTTTCAAATGATGTAACACTCGACCCATTTTCCCTATTTAAAATATAAGGGTTGTTATCACCACCCTTAAGGGGTTGATGTGACAAAGTTGAGTTTTATGTCAAAACATGTCCCCCTCAATATTAAAATGGAAGTGTTTCATCGTTTCTTAAAAAAAAGTTCTGTGGACGCAAATCGGTGTGTTTCGTTTTCAATGCGCCACCTATATATATATATATATATATATATATATATATATATATATATATATATATATATATATATATATATATATATATATATGTGTATATATATATATATATATATATATATATATATATATATATATATATATATATATATATATATTACATAAATATATAAACATATTAAAATTGAAATTGACTACGGGGTATGTGTTCTATCTAACCTAGTTCGCGCTTAGTTGAAAACATATGTTCAAAATTCAAAAGCTATATCTGCTCATTAGTGATTTTTCTCTAGGAAAATTCGCTAACAACTAAATAAGCATAGCAGGAATAAAATAATTGCCAGAATACGTATAAATAAATTGTCTGCTGTCTGAGGACGCCATAAAAGGTGAAACCGGTTACACAGAAACAAAAACACTTGTGAATCCAGATAGAAAGTCATCTGTATCTGAACTTATCTAAGCTATTTACAAAAGGACAGTACCTACCAAATTTATAATATTCCTTTCGCTAATCAATTGAACCGGCTTCCCGAAAAAAAAACTACTTTGGGTTTGGAATATTTTCAAAAAAATTCGATACCATAACGCACTTGACGCTCCCAGGCTTTTAGTGAATTTTCGTAGAAAACATTCACCAATGGAGAGATCCCGACTTTTGAATTTTTGCAAATGAGCGCGAACTAGGACCCCTAGAACTCAGATCCGGGGTCAGTTTAAATTTTTATATGTTCATATATATATATATATATATATATATATATATATATATATATATATATATATATATATATATATATATATATATATATGTATCAGGAAAACAAATTTAAAAAAGCATGTGCAGCAAGTGCGTTATGGTAGTGAATTTTCATAGAAATGATCTGGCACAAAATATTTTATTATAACTTTTTTTTCTTGTAACATAGAAATCTAAATTTTGGTGTGTCGTTTAATTTGTATATCGTTAACCTCCCTACCAAATTTGGTTAACATAGATTTTTTTTTTTTGAGATACAAATTTTTTTCGAATGAAAACCCTAAAGGTACGTGCAAAATTTTTATCAAAATAAGCCCGTTATTTTTTGAGTTATCGGTGTGGTACATATATATATATATATATATATATATATATATATATATATATATATATATATATATATATATATATATATATACATATACCACACCGATAACTCAAAAAATAACGGGCTTATTTTGATAAAATTTGGCACATACCTTCCTTTTGTAAATGGCTTGGATAAGTTCGTTAGTCAAGAAAATCGTACGAGGTTTTCCGAGAAAATTTAGAGTTTTCATTCGAAAAAAATTTTTATCTCAAAAAATAAAAAAGCTATGTTAACCAAATTTGGTAGGGAGGTTTACGATATACAAATTAAACGACACACTAAAATTAAGATTTCTATGTTACAAGAAAAAAAAGTTATAATAAAATATTTTGTGCCAGATCATTTCTATGAAAATTCACTACCATAACGCACTTGCTGCACCGGCTTTTTTAAATTTGTTTTCCTGATACTAATTGTTCCGCTATTTTTCTGGATTGGAAATATTTTCATGAAAATTCACAACTCACTTGCTGCGTCCAGACTTTTTAAATTTGAAAATGTTAACTGAGAAAATGAATTTATTTACTACGGTTGGTCCGCGCTGTATAAATGAATTCTCTAACAAAAAACAAAAATCGATAACTTTAAAATAAATGCGTTCACTATCCTATAGAGATAACGCTGCAAGAAAAAGTAGCAAATTATTTAGTAAATAAGAATGAGTCAGCGATGAGGATGCATGCTTCTTGTAACATATAAATCATTTTAACTTCTGTTTTAGGGAAGAAAACAAGGCGTTTTATGTATCGTCTGTGGTTTTAAATTTTGCTAATAGAACTATTAATGTTGCTAATACGGCTTATTATAATGTGTTAGCATCAAATACTTGTAACTTTTAAGTACCTATTTTTATGGCGGTGTCTTAATTTAAGGTGTTTTGTGATGTGAAATGTGATGTGAAGTGATGGTTGGTGACCAATTGTGTCCAAATTTTCAGATGGCTTGGTGCAGATAATGGAGTATGGAAAAGTCATTCTTCAGGCACTTTGTAAGCTGGTAAGTTATTTTTGTTTTCCTTAGAAATTCTTGTTATAAGATTTTCAAGAAAACAGTGTATTAATTAGGTTTCCAACAAAATTTCATACATTTATTTTTCATTTATTGTTTCTATGGAAAGCACTCGCACATGTTAGTTTTCATTTTTCAAGATATCTTTTAGCACAATCTTTTCCTTGTGACGTCCTCAATTTTTATGCAATGATATTATCATATTTAATCTTGATAATAATTTACTTAGGAAAACCGCACAATTATTTAGCAATTAACAGATTTAAAGTGCTCATCAAAATATAAACATTACCGAAACTGACATCTTTTTTTCATACTCTTGATAGTGGCTACAAAATCTGATTCGAAACGCCAAGATATAAAAAATTTTGGACTAGTATTTCCCACATTCAAAAGCACGAAATATGATAATAATAATTACAATAATAATAATAATAATTGCGATTATTCACAGACGCACTTTACAAGTATAAAGTAAACTATTATACAAACATTAAATTGACGTCAGCGAATGTGAAAGGACGGAGTTTAGCTCCGCCTGTATATAGGGTGTTACAATTGGCACCTGACATATGTTTTTACTTTATTTTGCATTTTAATTTTTGAATTTATATTTTATTTTAATTTCGCTGTGGCCGTAAATGAAACAAAATTTCTAGTCCGGTTCTTGAATAAAGATTTCTACTTCAAAAATGTAGTATTCCTTTACGCCACAACACTTTTATAGTTTGAATAAGGTAAGTAAAATGACGCCTGATGTGATAGCCCAGTGAAAATTTCTCTGTAAGCTGATACACCTTATATATATATATATATATATATATATATATATATATATATATATATATATATATATATATATATATATATATATATATATATATATATATATATATATATATATAGTCTGGAACAGGCAAATGGAATGAATTCAGTAACTCAATTATTGTGCATATTTATAAAAAAATCCCAAAACAAGTCCATTTTAAATGTAAAAATAACATCACGCAACGTAAAAACATTACCCCTACATTCAGCCCCTTCGAGTGACAGTTACAACCCCCAAATATACTAATAAGAGGTGGGGGCTTGTATTATATATATATATATATATATATATATATATATATATATATATATATATATATATATATATATATATATATATATATACGAGCCCTAACAACTATATGTTGGGACAAGCTAATATTTCGGAAATAATACAACGGCTTTTCCAAACGACTGAATTATTTAGTTTTTACTTTTAAATACAAACATAACAATATATCCTAGACCATTTAAAAATGTTTCTATGATTTGGTAAAGCAATCGACATTAGCAGTGGAGTACTTCGTCACTTAAGGTTCGAATTAACTGACAACTAAATGTTGGGACAACTTGAGAATAAAGCTGAATTTAATATGGGGCACATCACCCTTAGCTTTAACAACTGCTTGGACTCTTGCAGGCATTGTATTGACCAAAGATTGACACATTTCAACAGAAAAATTGTCCCAGATTTCTTGTAATTTTGTCCGTAAATCAGATATTGTACGTTGAGGGTGGTTTCTTAAATACTTCTTCATTTTATGCCATACGGTTTCTATCACATTTAAATCCGGACTGCTAGCTGGATGGGATAAAACCTTTACATTATTGTCACCAAACCACTTTTGGTTGATTTGCCGAATGGCATGATGCTCCATCTTGTTGAAATGTGAAATCATTGTCGGGAAACAATTTCTGAATACTAGGCAAAAGTGTGGTTTGAAGTATCTCTTGATATTTTTGGGCATTTACAGTGCCCTCTATAAATTTTAAAAAACCTAAACCCCTTGCCGACATGCAGCCCCACACCATAATTCCCTTTGGGAACTTAACAACTCTTTTCAGGCAATTTTGTGGAAGTTTTATTCCGTATTACTCGTTTACGGTGGTCTCCGACGCAAACATCAAATTTAGCCTCATCACTAAATACTATTTTATTCCACTCATTTTCTCTCTAGAGTAGTTTAGATCTTGCCCAATTATATCGGTTTTTCTTCTGAACTTCTGTTAACAGCGGCTTTTCTTTTGCCTAAATAAGACATTTTATGAGACCTTTGATACTGTATGAACCATTCAAAAGTAAACTTACCTTGTAAACACTCAGACCGCATTTACGCATGTATTTTCGACAACATTCTCTAGATATATTTAATCCAGTTACCGTGTTCAATTTAGCAGTTATTTCTCGAAGGGTGCTTCTTCTTGACGACTTGCATATTTTGACCAAATTTCGCAAATCTCTTTCAGAAACGAGTTGCGGTCTTCCCGAACTTCTGCTCCGAACATCCACATTAGCAGTCTAACTGAGTTTTTTTATTATATTGTACACTGTAGATTTTGAAATAGTTAAATCACTAGCAATTTTACGCATTGTTTTACCCTTATGGTATTGATGAATAATAATTTCACGTAATTTCTGGTTCGTAGCCTTTCCACGACCCATTATTTTAATTAAATTAACAATAAAGTATGTTAACAATTACTAACATCACTACTTGACGTTTCACATTAATGGCCAACTGCCAATGGACAAATAAAATAATTTTGGCGTTTATACCAACGCTGCCTATAACTAATTTAAACATTTTAAGTACAAAGTTTGTGCTTGTCCCAACTTTTAGTTGTCAGCAAGTTTGACCTTCCAATGCCAAATTATTATTAATAGAGATTACTTTACCAGGGCATGAAAGGGTTTTTTTAATAATATAGAATTTACTGTTATATTTGTATTTAAAAGTAAAAACTAAATAATTCTGTCGTTTGGAAAAGCCGTTGTATTATTTCCGAAATGTTATCTTGTCCCAACATTTAGTTGTTAGGGCTCGTATATATATATATATATATATATATATATATATATATATATATATATATATATATATATATATATATATATATATATATATATATATATATATATATATATGAGTTATGTTAGATTATTCCAGGAAGTAGGTCTTCAATAAACCACGCACCTCATTCTGCTAATGTTTCGCCTACATAGGTATAGCGTTCTACAGAGCATATTGTCTTTTTATGTCGTTAAGGAAACCCATGATACCAAATCAGCACACATATTCGACCTCTCGAGTGTCATGGGTTTCCTTGAAGACATAAGAAACCAATATGTTTTGACGAAGGCTATACCTATGTAGCCGAAACGTTATCCGAAGGAGGTACGCATATACAATTTTTTCTCGTATCTTGGATAATAAGAATTATATTGAGGTTTACCGTATAAATGCGTCACCTTGTATATATGTAAACAGAAAGTAAACCCGGATATGGGGGCCTAGTTTGCCTTCATTTGAAGAAATCTTTTTCGAATTCAAAAGCCGCAGTCTCCTCATTTACGAGTTTTTTTTTACAAAAATTAGCTGACAATTATAGACCATTAAACCATAAACTTAACTAAAACTATTCCCAAAGCATCAGAAAAAATGTCTATTTAAAAGGAATTTGCTGGAAATATCTTATTAAAATGAAGGGCAATGATGGTTGAAGCTGAAACTTAGAGATTTGCAGAGCACTGTTTACATAATCGGTATTTCTTTCAAGTTCTTTTCCTAAATGTTGCTACTTTTGACGTTTCAATCGCGACTCTTTTTGAGGAAAATCCATTGTTTTTTCTTTAAATGCCTCTAACCTTTCTGTCTTTAAACTGACCGACCTAAATTTTATATATATATATATATATATATATATATATATATATATATATATATATATATATATATATATATATATATATATATATATATATATATATATATATATATATATATATATAATTGAAAGTTACCCTGGATATGGGTTCTAGAGGACCCAGTTCGCGCTCATTTGAAGAAAAGAGGGGATCTCCTCGTTAGTGATTTTTTTTTAAAGAAAATTCACTAAAACAAGCACTTTTGAAGCCACGGGAAATGTCTACGACTGTACTAACTATGGAACGGTTTCACTAAATCAGGGCAAGAACAAACAACCAGATATGCCATTCAAATTGAATTAAGTTTTGAAAGTTTTCATCTCTTCTTTATTAAATTATTTTTTTTACAAAAACTCGATAAAAAATTCATTGGAATAACAACAATCTGATTAGATAACGGTAAAGTGTAATGACATTAAAAAAATTGATAAAAAGTAAAGTCACTAATTAGGATTAGAACTCGTCATCTAGGAGTCGATTATACGATGTACAGGTACTTAGCCACTGATCTGAGCCCGACATGTATTTACTAGCAGGTATAGCCCATAATACATGTTAACTGTTCAACTTTTACAATTTAAACAAAACCATTTTGATTTACAATGAATTTTTTGCACATATTTCAACGAAATCAAGGAAAATAACGACTTAGACACATCTTGGAGCTTGCTAGTCATTTATTGTAGTATTTTTCACTTGCATTCCTACTAAATCGACTTTGACGTTTTAGCATTCTTCAATCAGATTTAATTAATTAAAAATTTATTTACCCCTGACTTTTTGTATTTTAAGTGAGAGATCTGAATTTTGGTACATAGGATAGAAATCAGCGTACCAAATTTGGGTGGCGTTACTTTGTTATCTCCGCAGAGATATATATATATTTTTTAAAGAAAACACAACATTTTCCGGGAAAACTTGGGCCGATTTTCCTGACTAACAAACTTGTTCAAGCCACTTGCAAAAGGAAGGTATGTGTCAAATTTGATCAAAATCGGACCATTATCTTTTGAGTTATCGGTGTGATAAACACACTCACACACACACACACATATATATATAATATATATATATATATATATATATATATATATATATATATATATATATATATATATATATATATATATATATATATATATATATATATATATATATATATATATATATATATATATATATATACAGGGTGGGGCACCACATACGCGTCGGACTCTCTAATGAACCCTGTTCAAATTTACAAATTCCGTTTTTTTTTCTAGCATATGCAGGGTCTTCAGTGGCATCTTCTGAAAATACTCTCGATGATACAGGGTGTTCACAAAAAAAAAATACATATCAAAGTTATATTTTTTAAAATGGAACACCCAGTATATGATTCGGTTTTCGTCATCTAGAGATAAAATAAAGGTAAGTTACAATATGATTCCCTATACGTAAAACCTACCATTTTTGAGAAATACAGCAATTTTTGAAAATGGAAGCCTCAACGCAAAACTTTTTTTTCTTACCCTCGGCAACGTAGAAAAAACTAACTTATATTAGTATTTAGTAGGAAGATTGTTGCATGTAAAATGAATTTAATGTAAAGTTATACAGGATGGTCACTAAACAACTAGTGATATTTGACGCATAATATTGCAAATAACTCCCTTATTTCAAATAGCACACCCTGTATATAATGTATTATTCTTCTACAAAATTTTATTACCTTTAAATTGATATTAGGGGTCTCTATACCTAACTCAAGCAGTTTTCGAGATATTTAGAATTGTTTGTTTTCCATAATAAATGTCAATATCTACTTCGGAAGCGAGGGGCTCTGGCATGGCTATTGGATATACAGTTGTTATCAGTTTATTTGACATTTGTCAAGTATTTTAACTTTGTCGTGTCGTGTCAAGTGTCTGGGTGTTTTTAATAAAATTGTTCAAGAGTAAAATAAAAATGAAAACGTATCCTGAACAGGAAACAATGGATATGATTCTTGTTATTGGGGAATGCCAAGAAAATTGTTTACTGGCTGCGAGGCTTTATGCTCAAAAATATCCATCTCTACATCATCCAGACAAGAGAGTCTTACAGAGACTGTTGCAGGTGTTTTGTAGAACACGAAGTGTCGCGTACGAAAAAATCAACAGCAAAAGCCTGTCATTGAAAATGGCGAAATCGAGTTTGAGGTAATTGGCGCTGTTGTTAAAAATCCCCATAGAAGTCAGCATAACATAAGCAGGGAAGTAGGTATTAGCAGACGAAGTCTTGGGAGAATAATTAAAAGGGAAAAATTTCGTCCATACCATGTTCAGTTACATCAGGAACTGCTTGATATTGATTTAATTCGACGAATTGAGTTTTGCTTGTAGGCCCTTGACAAAGTTGGTGAGAATGAAAATTTCTTTGATTTTATGCTATTTTCAGACGAGAGTACATTTCATAGCACGTACCTACTAAATAGACATAATTGTCACTATTATAGTGACGAAAATCCACATCACGTCCACACAGTTGATCCTCAGCACAGATGGAGTATTAATGTTTGGGCCGGAATTTTAGGAGGACACATAATAGGGCCTTACTTTTTTAATGGGAACCTGAAGGGTCAAATTTTCCTAAGATTTTTATAAGATTATTTGCCAGAGCTCTTAAAATATATCCAAAGAGATATTAAACGGCGGATGTGGTTCCAATTAGACGGTGCTCCCGTCCATTTTGAAACCAGTGTACGATAACATTTAAACATAAGTTACCCCAATAAATGAATAGGACGAGGAAGCCCACACAACTGGCCTGCACGATCCCCGGACTTAACGTGTTTGGATTTCTTTTTGTGGGGGTACATAAAAAGTATTGTCTACAAAGTACCTCCGACTAACCGAGAAGATATGGAACTAAGAATACGAAGTGCGTTCCGCACAGTAACTTCTGAAATGTTATTGAAAGCACAGACATAATTTGAGAAAAGAATACGTTTATGCATTGAACAAGACGGCCGTCAATTTGAACATTTATTGTAGTGTGTTAAATTTTCCTTTTTTTGTTTGTTGTTCATGTTATTAAAATTTGACATTTGTATAACCCAACAAAAAAATTTTCAACTGTTGCAATACAATGTTCTTGATAAATGTTTTTCAGCGTTGATCTACGAATTTACTTAGCCTACAATATAAACGCTTACTATAATCGAGGCTCACTTGATGATGAAAGGCGACATTTATTATGGAAAACAAACAATTCTAAATATCTCGAAAACTGTTTGAGTTAGGTATAGGCAACCCTAGCATCAATTAAAAGGTAATAAAGTTTTGTAGAAGAATAGGCCATTATATACAGGCTGTACTATTTAAAATGAGGGACTTATTTGCGATATTATGCGACAAATATCACAAGTAGGTTACTGACAATCCTGTATAACTTTACATTAATTTTTTTTCTGTTCCATGCAACAATCCTCCTACTAAATACTAATATAACTCATATTTTTTCTACGTTGCCCAGGGTAAGAAAAAAAAGTTTGCGTTGAGGCTTCCATTTTCAAAAATTGCTGTATTTCTCAAAAACGGTAGGTTTTAGGTATAGAAAATCCTGTTGTAACTTACGTTTATTTTATCTTTAGATGACGAAAACCGAATAATATACTGAATGTTCCATTTAAAAAAATATAACTTGGATATGTATCTTTTCTTGAACACCCTGTATTATCGAGAGTATTTTCAAAAGATCCCCCCGAAGACCCTGCATATACTAGAAAAAAACGGAATTTGTAAATTCGAACAGGGTCCATTAGAGAGACCGACGCGTATATGGTGCCCCACTCTGTATATATATATATATATATATATATATATATATATATATATATATATATATATATATATATATATATATATATATATATATATAAATATAAATATATATAAATATAAATATATATATATATATATATATATATATATATATATATATATATATATATATATATATATATATATATATATATATATATATATATATAAATTGGAACTGACCCTCGATGTGGGTCCTAAGGGGCCTAGTTCGCGGTCATTTGAAGAAATTTATTCAAAACTCAAAAATCGGGATCTCCTTATTAGTGAATTCCAAAAAATATGACAAAAACATGTCGCCAAAGTGAGTACAGCGTACGTTTCTCGTACAAAGAAATCCAAATAACTCCCAAAGTTCTCTGCTGCCACCATTTTTATGGCGATTTTTGCCATTCTATACCCTAAAACACGTCTGTATGTATACAAAATTTCATAAGAATCGAACACATGTATCGAAATAAACTTTTACCTAAAATATATTTGTTGTAACTCTAGTTTACATTACATACATAATAATAATAATATTTAACCACTCGATCGGATGACGACATAATCGAATATTAGTCAATTTTCTGACGGCATTCTTTAAGGTTGATCAACAAGTCCTTATAGCCAAATAAAAAATCACTATTGTCTTCATTATAAACTGATTTAGCAGAACATAATACAATATTGGTTCATTACCCGAACGAATTTCATAGTGAAATTCAGGTAGGTAAAGTCTTATTTCTCTCAGGTTTCCGTGAATAAGCCTCGTCATCTCGTAAAGGGATTTCAGTTAATTAGACAAATATGCATGTTATGAGAGTGCCTGTCGATGTAAAAAGTGGCATCCTTTGTGCCAGTCATTTAGTTATTGTTCTTGCATTGTGCGCTTGTCACGGGCAACAAAGATAGCATTACTTACCATGAGTTTACACTTTGGATGAGTTGTCTTCTTGATTAAAATGCTCATGGTGAGGTGTTAAGGTTACTTCATGATAAAATATTAAATGTATCAACACTAATAACTCGATGTGACTCCGTCAGAAAGTTTATAATGTAATGTATCAATCCTTTCAACTTGTCCGACAGTCAACCTGTCAAGGACGAAGAGGTGGAATTCCGCTCTGACTTTTTTCGCTGCTTTCTCATAGATGCCCTGAGAAACATCCTTGTGACTCTTTTTGCTTTGATATAATATCATAAAGTGGAATGATAATTATTTCTGTCGTTATTCAGAGTGAAATCAAACGAATTTTCCTGTTTTTTTGTTAATAAAAATTAATGAAAGTGACAGTTTTCACAGGAATTTTAAAAACATTTAGAATCGCGCATGTCTCTGTTGTCAAATTCCATAGTAGAACCAAATAAATTTTTATTCCTCTCACTACCTTTTGCTTCTTAAAAAGTATCCAACTCCTTCACTATATGTGTGTGTGGGGGGGGGGGGGGGGTTCCGGAGGGTAAAGGCGGACGACCATATAGTTCCCTTAAAGCTACAACTAGATCTCTCCAATTTTAGTTGTATTGAATTACCTGTGTATACAAATCAGTAGCGGCTCGTGCCTTAATTCATTGGGGGTGTGCAAGAAAAAAAAAGTTCGGCACGCAGCAAGTGCGTTATGGTAGTAAATATTTATTAAATGCTTCAAATTTGAATAACGCAAGTTTCTACAAACTTAGAAAGTTGAATTTTGGTGTATAGTAGGGTCTTACCCAGGGCAACATATCCACCAAATTTCATTAAACAAACTTTGTAATTTTCTGACAACATTTTTTTTAAGAAAACTCAAAATTTGAATAACTCAATTTTCTAAAAATGTAGAAAGTTGATTAGTTTGCAGTAAGGACTTTTACAAGGCAACATATCCAACAAATTTCATTAAAATGCGTTTGTAATTTTCGGAGAAAAAGATTTTTTTTAAACAAAACTCAAAATTTTCCCGGAAAACGTTATCCTATTTTTCTGACTAACGAATTTATCCAAGCCATTAATAAAAGAAAGGCACTTGCCGAGTTTCGTCGAAATCAGTTGGATACACATATATATATATATATATATATATATATATATATATATATATATATATATATATATATATATATATATATATATATATATATATATATAAATTGAAACAGACCCCGGATATGGGTTCTAGGGGTCCTAGTTCGCGCTCATTTGAAAAAATTTTTGCAGAATCTCTCCATCGATACCTCTTTATTAGTGAATTTTTTAAATAAAAAATTCACCAAAAATGTATAGCACGCCTATTTTTCCCCCGAAAATGTATTATAAAGAAACATACTTACTAAACTTAATAATTATTAACTACTTAACAAGTTTTCTTCTAGTTTGTTATACGTTATAATAATTAAAAAGTCCCTTAAAAAGTTAACCTTTAAATTTAAAATATCCACTGAATTAATCACAGTATCACAATTATTTTGTCCACTTATTAAGCAACCCGAAGTAGTAACCACCATAATAATAATAATTGTCTTGTTAAAACGTGTAAACAACAACAGAACGATCTAATTAAAAATCAATCCGACGCAAAGACGAAAATACTAGGTAGTAGGTACACACGCTGTGTCAAAAGTCCACTACAAACTGGAAGTGTGTAATTTTATAGCGCACAACAGATTACTTATTCGGTCGTTTTCGACGAAGATCATCAAGATTCGGCGATCATTTCGCACTGAAGTATTGCATTGCCTGAGAGCGCCGAAAAATACACACCGCCGACAGCCTGCTTTATATAGATTTATATAACGTCTGCAACGATTAAAACTATATTTATTCTAATTCTGTATTCTGTATTAATGGCTGCCGACTGTCTGCGATCCTCGATATATTAATGATGTTTGTTGAATGCAGGAGGTAAAAAAGTAGATAAAAATTTATTTAAACATAGCATAGCAAAAATATATTTTTTTCCACGGCAGGCTGCAGTGCGCGCGCACGGGCGCACTTATTGAGGAGCCGCCCCTTATACAAATCCTTTACTCTCTTTTTAATGCAATAATTAGACAAGTTCTACTAGGAATCTATAAAGAGGAATGCAGTAGCATAATATAGATATAATCCAAAACCGGAAAATTTGTATTGTTGTAAGTACACAATTGGAGAAATCTAGTTGATGTATGTGGTTAACCAATTTACTGCCATCGATGCGTAAAAGCATCACCTGACATTTTATTTTTTGTTTTTAAACTACATTAAGCAAACCCAAATTCTTGTTATAAATAATGTTATTTTAAGGTAGTAACGCTAAATAAAGCATAAACTAGAGATAAATTATTAAATATGTAACAGGCAAAAACTCTTGAATTTGTGGAAAATTGTATTTTATCTTACTTCAAATTGTCAGCAGTAAATATATTTTTCTTTTGGCAGTTTTGTTTAAACATACCAAAAGTACGAATAGATAATACATATTTACAAAATTTTGAAATAGGTAAAAACAAACGACATGTAAACCTGTTTGATTCTTATACGCGTGAATGGCCAATACAGTGAACTTCAAAACATTTGCCTGTCGAGACCTGTCAATTCAAGTCGTGTTCTGACCCGTCTTTATAATATTAGGTGATTATTCAAAACAGTGAGCAGTTGCGCCTTGTATGTGTAGTGTGTTGGTTGTTATAAGAAATTTGTATGTTACATTTGTCTACGTTTACAGTAAAAAGTGCAAACCATGTCAAGATATCTTACACAAAAGGAACTAGAAATTTCTATCGAAGAGATTGCAAGAGAATTACATGATAAGCAAGGTAAAATAAAAATATTATATATATATATATATATATATATATATATATATATATATATATATATATATATATATATATATATATATATATATATATATATATATAGGGTGGCGCATTGAAAACGACACAGACCGAGTTGCGTCCAGATAATTTTTTTTAAGAAACGCTGAAACACGCCAATTTTAATATTGAGGGGGATATGTTTGACATAAAACTAAACTTTGTCACATCAACTCCTTAAGGGTTGTGATAACAACCCTTATATTTTAAATAGGAAACATGGGTCGAGTGTTGCATTATTTGAAAGCTCTTTCGTTTCTGAATTCAGTACACAAATTTTTTTGGAAGTTTTATCAACTCGTTTAAAAATTATTCACAGTTGGTGTTGCAAGAACGTATTTTATTCATTGTGATAAGAAATGCACTATTTAGTCAATTTTTTGTTTAAAAAAAAACTAAAAAACAAAACCAAACGTTCAAAAATGTTTATTCAGTTAAGTAAGTGTTCAAATTATTGACCACCAGCTTCCATACATAAGTACAATTTTTTTTCAAAACAAGCTCTGACATTCTGGAGCATTTGTGGAGTTATTAGACGGCATTCTTCAACAACGCGTCGTCGTAATTCTTCCAGAGACTCCGGTTCTGTTGCGTAAATTCCAGGCATTCTTCAACAACGCGTCGTCGTAATTCTTCCAGAGACTCCGGTTCTGTTGCGTAAATTCCAGTCTTTAAATGGCACCATAGAAAGAAGTATAAAGGAGTTAAATCCGGAGATCTAGGGGGCCACCTAATAGCACCTCTAGGCCCCATCCATTGTCCTGGAAACTCTCTGTTCAAAAACTCCCTAACATGTTGTGAAAAATGCGGAGGAGCTCTATCTGGCTAAAACACGAATTGATTTTCTTGATAGCGATCATCATTTTCAACAATGTCAATTAGTAGAGGGTAAACAATATCTTCTGGTAACTCCATATACGTTTCGCCACTCACATTGTCAAAAATGCCAGTCCAGGCATTCAATTTCTGTGGATTTGAGTGTGGACTTCGTAAATTATTGGATTATTATCTGCCCAATAACGACAATTATGAAGATTGACTGTAGAGTTTAATAAAATGTACACTCGTCTGAAAAACAGATATTGCCCAGTAAGGTCTCGTTATCAGCTATTCGTGCAGTCATAACTTCAGAAAACTCCAGCCGCCGATCAAAATCATCTTCATTCAGTTGTTGGACAAAATGAATTTTATACGGGTGAAATTTATGATGCTTTAATATTCGCTAAATAGTTCTTCTTTTGATGTTTGAAACAGTGGCCAATTTTCTCATGCTCAAAGTTGTGTCTGCAGCAATTTGTCCTAAAACTTCAATCTCAGTAGTCTCATTTCTAACCGGAAATTCACGTTCAGGATACCGTTTTTTGTTGGCCACTGAAACTTTGCAACTAACTCCAAAATGTATTTTCTGTTAACATGTCTGTTCGGATGTCGTTTATTAAACAAATTTGCGGTACGGTTGGCACAGTAAAAAGGGGTAATTATTTAAACTCTTTCTTCTACAGAATACACCATTGTGAAACTAATTTTCGGTAGTACTATCAAGTATCAAACCGACCGATAAACTGAAATAGTAAACCGCATTTCTCTCATTCCGATAAGAAATGTTCTGATAGTCAATTTTTTGTTTACAAACCAACAAAATATTGACCATTTCTTATCGGAATGAGTGAAATGCGTTTTTGCATCTTCAACTGTAAATAATTTTTAAACGAGTTAATAAAACTTAAAAAAAAATAGTGTACTGAATTCAGAAAAGAAAGGGCTTTCAAATGGTGTAACACTCGACCCATGTTCCCTATTCAAAATATAAGGGTTGTTATCACCACCCTTAAGGGGTTGATGTGACAAAGTTGAGTTTTATGTCAAAACATGCCCTCAATATTAAAATTGACGTGTTTCAGCGTTTCTTAAAAAAAAATGTCTCTGGACGCAAATCGGTCTGTTTCGTTTACAATCCGCCCCACGCTATATATATATATATATATATATATATATATATATATATATATATATATATATATATATATATATATATATATATATATATATATATATATATATATTACTCACAGTCGATGATAGTTTATTCGGAGAACGGGAACGTAGGGTTATTTTCAATTTTGTTTTCTTTGGTAATTAGTTCTGCTCTATCGATTTAAAATATTTTCAGCGCTGCCGCTTATATTGAAAAGTTAGTACAACTGTGATATTTTAAATGAGACACCCTATATATTATTGCAGTTCTCGCTATGCTATTGCTTTCCGATTATTTTCCTATAATACTTCCCTTTAACTATCTCTAGGGGTTTTCGAGAAATTTATTGATTTTGGTTTTTGGTTTTTTTTGGTGCAAAACATAGCTTCAATTAATTAAAGGATTATGACTGCTTTATTTGAATTCGTAGAAACCTGAAATTCTGGGTATGGTTTACCAATGTTCTATGTATTAGCCACGCCTAAGGATATTTGTTTGCCATTTTACAGGTCGTTCAAAATTTGTCTTTTTAATGATAGATACAAAAACGGTGAAAAGTTTTTTTAATGGAACAGCCTGTATATTATCAAATAATCTGAAAGGCAATTAAAGCTTCTTTTAATATCATGTTCCTATACCTATATAGTCAAGGTTCCAAAATACAAGCATGTTTCAGTAAATATCGGATTATTTTGTCATAATTTGTATTAGTATGAAATGTCAATGAACATGTTATTATGAAAAATTGACAATTAGTGCATCAATAATAAACCGTTTGCACGTTATTTAACGAGACTTTGTTTAGAAAAGAATCAAAATGGAAGGCAATAACTATTCGAATAAAGTTTTGATGAAATTGTTTATTCTTCATGGTAAATGTGATCAAATTATAGCAAGAACATCCAAAAGGTTCAATGAAATGTATCTCGATTGACGACCAATGAACGAGAGAAAATGTGTAAGATTACAAAAAAATTGCATCAACAATGGGTCGAAACTGAAAGCGAACGAAATTTACTAAACAAATAAAAACAAGTTTGATTGCGTAAAATAACAAAAAACAAAATGGTTTAACAGCAATGAACAATGTTAATACAATAACATTATATGTATAAAAATTTAAAAAAACGTTCACAATAATGATTCAAAATGACCACCGTTGGTTTACAAACATTTTACAATCCGGATACTGGTAGAAGTATTTGTAGCCCTCCCTATCTCATTCGAATCTAGCTTCTCGATCCAATTGATCACTCATTGGCGCAGTTCTTCTTTATTGGTTAGCGGTGTCATGTCAACTTTTCTTTTCAAATCACCTCACAAGTAAAAGTCAAGTGACGTTAGGTAGGGTGATCTCGCAGGTCACCACGGTCCTAAACGTCTAAACCAGCGATCTTCGAACATTTGGTACAACTCTGTTCTTACTTCCCAAGTGCAATGAGCCGGTGCATCATCCACTTAAAACCAGCAGGTACGATACTCGTGTGTTAATAGATTATCCAAAAAATTGTTTACCTTCGAATTTTGTGATATTTAACAGAATTTAACGGATCGCCGTAAATGAGAAATTTTTTGGTTATCTTTCAAAAGGCTAATTACATCAAAACTAAACCTTTTCTGAAATCCCATTTCCTTGACAATATGTGTATTACTGTCAGCCCAGAAATGTTGGTCTCTTCTATTAAAAATACCTTCTTGGAAAATTTTGCTGCGTCTTTACAAATTATTTTCTTCGAAAGTTAGGATCTTCTTGGGTGCGGATCAGTATGGTTTTACAAGAGTGCATCTCATTTTGATGATCTTCTAATTTGAGGGCTTGAACTTTCGTAAACTAGTATCGGTGCGTGGCATAATAATGAAGTTAAGCCCTATTCTTCTTCTACACTTTTGATGAAGCTTGGGGACATGCGTGTGTGTGTGTGTGTTAGTTACGGGATGCCTCAGAAGCAAAGTCCATTAGCCACAAACTGTTGTACGAGACAGACAGAAATCAAAGAAGAAGGTCCACAATAATGAGTAACAAATCGGAGTTATGCGTATAATATATGACATCACTGTTATTCTATTACCCCAAATGACAAAATTGTGCTATACTAAATACTAAATATACTAAAATTATAACTATTTATACTACAATATTTTGTTGGTACTTTTTTATTTTATTTATTACTTCTGGTAATTTATATATAATATATCTTTATTGATTGATTTTTTTAATATACATATTACAATATTTTCTCTATTTTAGTTATATATTTTTGTTTGTTTTTGTTTGTTGTTTTTTTAATGTATATATATATTTTAATTTGCTAGCTTTTTTTAATTAATTCAATATCTTAGAGCGATTTAGACACAGGGTCACAAGAGTACGATTCAGGGAGCTGCCAAAATCGTTTGCACTCTCCTGGGGACATGCGTGAAAACACATTTATAACGTTGTCTCCTTTGAAGTTATAGCCTTCTGTAAGTTTCGTTTCGCTTTCAGTTTTGGCCAATAACTTTTTTATTTATTTATTAAATGTTTACAATCTACTCTACAAGGAGTATTAAGTAAATATGTTACACGTATGTTTTAGTCGGAAAATAAAATAAAACCCAAAAGAACGAAAATTAAAATAATTAAAAATAACTTAAAAAATATATACATGTGTTAATTTAGTAGGTCTCTTGGACAGGTTCTTCTTAAGCGTCTCTCGTAGCGAGGGTCTTCAGAGTGTTGTTTTATGAGGGGATTCACGTGGCCAGGCAACTTTGCGTGATAATTTTGAGCGTATCTTTGAACTTTTTTATGAACGAAGGGCATCTTGAGATCTTGATGTAAGGTAAGGTTTGAAACGTACCAAGGAGCATATACTATTGAGCGAAGTATTTTGGATTACTTTCTTTGTATAATTCGGATATTTGTGGGTTTAGCGCCTCCCCAAAACTGGATTCCGTAGGTCCAGATTTGTTTTAAAAATGCCTTGTAGATCAATAGCTTGTTGCTGATGGTGAGCTTTGATTTTCTTCCTAGGAGCCAGTGCATCTGACGAAACTCAAAATTTATTTGTGCTTTCTTTGACGGTATATGTCTTTTCCATGTTAAACTTTGATCAAGATGTATACCAAGATATTTTGCTACAGTGTTTACAGGTATGTGGTTGTTGGATAGAGTTACTCTTGGGCAGATCGTATTTTTTTTAGTAAGTGTTACTTCAACTGATTTTCTTTCATTTACACTAAAACGCCATTTCTTAAACCATTTACTGATCTCGTCCAAGTGTTGTTGTAAGGCCCGTAACTGATGAAATTATTTTGTAATCTCACAAATTTTCTCCCGTTCATGGGTCGTAAATCGGGATATATTTCACTTATATTATATTTCACATTCTGCATGTTCTTGCTATAACTTGATATCATTTACCATGAAGAATAAACAATTTCACCGAAACTTCATTTGAGTAGTTATTGCTTTCCATTTTGATTCTTTTCTCACCAAATTTTCGTTAAAAAACGCGCAAACGGTTTATTGTTGATGCAATAATCGAATATTTATAGAGACTTGTTTTTATTTCGGAAACTTGACTATATAGGTATAGGAACATGATACATTGTTTGAAGGGAAATTTAATTGTCTTTCAGGATATTTGATATTTTATTTAAAATAAATGCACTTTTTACCATTTCTGTATCTATCGGTAAAATCACAAATTTTGAACGATCTTGTATAATGGAAAACTAATTGCCCCTAGATTACACTAAAAATTTTCAGTTTCTACGAATCTAAATGTTTAAATAATACACATGTTTTGCTTCAAAAAAAAAAAGGAAAATTGATTAATTTCTCGAAAACCGCTGGAGATAGGTATAGTGAAGTGTTATACAAAAATAATCGGAAAGCAATAGCAAAGCGAAAAGTGCATTAATGTACACAATGTCTCATTTAAGCTATCAAAGTTGTTGCTACTTTTCAATATAAGCGGCAACGTCACAGCGTTGAAAATATTTTAGGTCGATAGAGCAGAAGTAATTTTCCAAGAAACCAAATGTTCAAAATATTCCTACGTTTCCTTTTCCATAAACGCCTAACCCATGATCGACCGTAAGTCACCCTGTGTATATATTTTTTATTTTTTGTTCCCTCAGGGCTCGTCCGCTACTTCGCTGCTCCGAAAGCACTGCAGTCTGAGCTGTCCTCTGCTAAGATTTGGCATCTCCACAGCTCTTTTTGAACTGGGTTCGTCAATTACTGACTTCCCATGTCTGAGCCCTGAACAGTCTTCCTAGTATACCTTGTGTTCGTTTCTGACCCAGGACCTGATGGCTCCCCTGGCCGTGCTGTTTGTCACGCCCAGAACCGGTTCTAGTCCCATAAATGGTTCTGCTGACCCTCTTTTCGCGAGACTGTCAGCTTCTTCATTGCCTTTGACCCCGAGTGACCCGGCACCCAGATGAAGGTGACCCAGCCAAGTCGCTCGTCTCGTCTTGGCAGTCACTCACCAGCCAGGAATTTACCTGTTGGGCTACTTATGGCTTTGAGGGCTGCCTGTGGCTATAAGGATCCGCTTGTTGGTGTAGCCCCTCCTCTTGTTCTCCCACACACAGTGAAGGATGGCGTACATTTCGGACTGAAAGACCGTTGCATGGGCTCCGATGGAAATACGATGACTTACCCTCGGTCCTTTCGAATAAACACCTGCCCCAGCTCCACGACGAATCCGTCCGTGAACTAGACGAGCACGTCCCGTGGTATGCCCGGCGTCTCCTCCCGCCAAGCTTCGCGGTCGAGGATTTCCACTGTAAAGTTGTTTTCCCTGCACATTCGCGAGCTCGCGTAGTTTGACCTCATTTTAAGCATGGGCTCCTTCACTATCTCCTGAATTTTACAGTGGCCCCTTAAGTCTGTGTTGATCTTCAGTCTACCATTGCAGGCTACACCTACATGGCGGTTGTTGGGATTAAAGACATGGCCCCTGTGATGCCTAGGCAAGCCATCCTTTGGATCTTGCCTAGTTTTTGTTTGGCACTGAATTGTGTCACCTTAGGCCACCAGACCAGTGCCGCGTATGTTAACAATGGTCGGAGCACCGTTGTGTACAGCCAGTGAGCCATACTAGGTCTTAGTTCCCACGTTTTTACATGTAGCGCGCCTAGTGACTGCCCATGACTGTCTCACGCAGTATTTTTTCACCGTGACCATGTTAGCTTAGAGTCCAATACGACCCCAATACATTTTACATACTGGAATGTTCCTACCGCATAGAGTGGGAGTTCTGTGGCTCTTCCACTTTCTCCTCATCGTAAACGGTATGGCGGTTGCTTTCCCGGGGCTCAACCCGAGCCCTTGACCAACCGTCCACTTTTCCACCACTTTTAGTGCTGTCTGCATGCGCTCCCACACTGATTGTGTAACCTTTTCTCGGACTATGATGACAATGTCGTCTGCATAGCCCTGTACCTCATACCCCCCTCCCGAAAGCCCCCCTAGCAGGCCGTACACTACTAGGCACCAGAGCAATGGAGGCAGAGCGTTCCCCTGCAGACACCCTGCCGCGACCCCCTCCCTCGAGTGAGGTGAACACCGCCCTGTCCCTGTGCATGGAACCGATCCACCTGCAGCAGGTCTCCTCTATTCCACGCTCCCTGACAACTGCCAGAACCGATCCGGATGAGGTGTTGCTGAAGGCCCCATCTATGTATAGGAAGGCCCCCAACGCCAGCTCCCTGTTCTCCAGCGTATTCTCCAGTTTCAGCACCAGTTGGTGCAGTACTGTTTCTGTTGAGACTCCTGCTCTGTATGCATATTTTCCGCAGTGTAGGGGATATGCTTCCAATACACCCCTAATGTGCCGGTCGAGCAGTTTTTCCATTGTTTTTTGCAAGAAAGACATGAGACTTATTGGCCTCAGGAACTTTGTCTGGTCTGTTGGACGCCCAGTATATATATATATATATATATATATATATATATATATATATATATATATATATATATCCTTTATTATTCGCTTGGATGGTTCGTTGATTGATTTAGTCAAACCAGTTGTCCCAACAAAAAAAATCCCAAAATAAATTTCTAATTACAAACTGAATATTTTGTTACCCTTCGTGATTTAGAATACTTGTATGAAAATTTGCATGGCAACACACTTGCTTCGTGCAGGATTTTTTACCCTGGAAAAGAAAAATGTTATAATTCTGATACAATAGATAATGGGCTTCGTCAACAGCAAACAGTAATTTAAAATGCACATTGAGGTACGCATCTTAGAAAAAGAAAACCTTTCTAACGGCTAAACAATTCGATATAGAAAGTTATATGTTATAAATACGTAGGAAATTGTAATTTAAATTATATAACATCAAGTGAGCGATAAGTTATTTAATTGAATAATAATTTGTTGTTGTAGTAACATGTCTAATGACGGCAATTTGCATTAATTAACATATAATTTACTGTATAGATTCTTGAGTGAAACCATTAGCAATAGTTATAAAACCCATTACTATCTATATATATTCAGTTTAGTATTAAATTTTTAATTCACGATACGATAATCGAGTTTAATAAGTGATTGCTTTATTAAATCTTGTTTGTAAGCCCGGTTATTAAATTTGTTGCAGTGTGGCGGTAACAGACTATGTGTTCAAATTACCAGGTTATGTGCTAAAATATAGATATAAAAAATATATAATGTTACCTAATTTTATTTCATCGCCTTAGGGTGGAAGCTTATAAATTGATAGTATATTCGATAATTACGCGTGAAATTTATTCGAACTAGTTAGGCTGTGTGCCAATAGAATACCTTAGCAGACATATCAGATTTCGAAATAGAGCTAGTTAAATCTATATTTAAGTATATTAAGGATAATCTACCCATTTTAGCGAATTTTCATTAAGAGAATTTCGCTAATAGAGAGGTCACGATGGAAAGCTTTTGAAAAAATGTCTTCAGATGACCGCGAATTTGGACCTAAAACAAACCCGTAAAAAATTTTATATGTTTGTTTATTTATATATATTTTCATTTTTATATTATATGATATATATATATATATATATATATATATATATATATATATATATATATATATATATATATATATATATATATATATATATATATATATATACAGGCTGTTAAAAAAAGATGGGGCAATATTTGAGGGGTTGATTTCCCAGGTCATTTTATGAAAAAAAAGTTCCCATAAGCATATGTGCTAAAATGCATTGTTTCCAAGATACAAGGTGTTAAATTTTTGTGTAAAATAACCAATTTTTTTAAATAACTCAAATATCTCCTCACCGATTGTTTTGACATTTGGCAGCGTTGTTTGTATTATTAATGGGCTGATTTGGATTTGGAATGAGATTTTACATGCGGCTAGTGTAAATAAACCTCCGTTCTGAATTTTAAGTAATTTGGTACACGCTATTTAGAGTTTTTTTCAAATAAAAAATAAAATCAGAAAGTCTTGCGTTGAAGCGGCTTAGTGGTTAAAGTCCAATGCCTGACAGACATAGTAGTTAACTGCCACGTGTATATTGATTCATACAACAGGTACAACCAAAACCAAACCAAATAAATAACAGGCATAAACATACTACCCGAACCAACAATCGTGAAATATCGCAAATGATAGACGACATGAAATTAAAAATTTGTCAAGTGATTGTTATTTAACTGGGAATTCGATCAATTTTTAAACGACACTATATTTGCAACTTGATGAATGGCCCCAAATACAGTTTTAGCACAGTATAGATATATTACGCTGTAGATTTAGACTGAAAGTCTAGCATAATATAGTGAAACTGTAAACAAAATCAAGTAAAGTCTCTATAAAAATGATTATAAAATAGTTTCTTTTATCCTTAAACTTAAATATTAGACGTCATATAAGACTGCAACAGTCGTTGAATGCGTTTCAATGGCAATTTCACTAATTCTATATATATATATATATATATATATATATATATATATATATATATATATATATATATATATATATATATATATATATATTTGTTACGCATACTTTTAATATAATATCTCGGGCATGTAGTCGATCTAGAGTATCATGTAAACAAAACACTGGTTGACGTATCCTTAGATAGCTCAGTGGTAACGTGTTTGTCTCCTACGCAGAAGGTGGCGTAATCGATTTCAGCTCGATAAATGTATGCTTTTTTTGTTTTATTTTGACATTTGCAGAAACAATGGTGCACAGATTACATAAGTTTTGAACAAGATCTCATTTTTGTTTAGAACGCCTGAATTACTTTGTCAGCTTTGAGTCTGAAATTATAATTTTCAGCAGACATTTTTTTATTGTTCATATTGAAAAAAAAAACAGTTTGATTAGGCTGACTAAAACGATGTTATTCTGGACATTAATAAGGAAAAATAACTGCTACGTTTATAAGTTGTCAGATACTTTACTTTTCTAAATATGAATTAAGTTTCCCCTCTGGAAATCTTTTGTAACTTTAATGACATTTTTAATAAAAGTTGCTTTTGAAGAGACTAACACTATCAACAGATATAGCAAAACTTAATTTTTTAGCTTTAAAGAATATTGAGTTTTGGGCATTTTCCTCAAAAGGATTTGGAGCACAAAATTTTTTTGATAATAGAGAGATATCGATGGTAATACTTTCAAAAGAATTCTCCAAATGTGCACGTGCTAGGACCTCTGAAATCGATCTTCAGGGTTTGTGTATGTTTAAAGTATCAATTTTTTATTATGCCGCATAGTACCAGTGTACATTTTTTATGAAAATTCACTACTACATCGCTCTTGCTGCGTCCCAAAATTTTATCTATTAAATTTAGTAAGGCACTTGTTGCATACAGACTTTTTTGTACAGTTGTTTACTATTTAACTAACAATCATTTAGAAAAAAACTGGTATTTTTGGATATAAATTCACTCCCATAACGCAATTGTTGCGTCCAGACTTTCTAAACCTGATACAATACCGTAGCTTTCCATGTGTGTGTCTGGCAAAAGTGTTTCACTTTAAATTAATTAATTGTCTGTAAATATTTTAGGCAAATAAAACAAGGTAATTATTTAAACACAAATTTGAAATGTTATCAGAAACATGTGATGCAATATGTTGTTTTCAGAAGTCGTTTTTGTTTCAGAATTTTTGTTCAGAAATCATTAAATGGGACACGGTAACATTTCCCAAATGTTAAGTTACAACATAGGTTGAAAACTGTCGTTAAAGGAACTTAATAATAAATGGCTTCTTTCGAAAGGAGACTCATTCAAGGTCTCGTCTGAAAATGTTTATAATTAAACCAATGATTGTTGTCAAGCGATTTGTAATTTATTTCTTTTTACGACAAGTTTCAACCTATGCAGACGAGGAACCATTTTTAGTGCCCACAATTAATGGTTCATTCATAAGCAACTTGATTTGCAGTCAATTCCGCTGTCAAACGAATTAAAACGATAAGGATTTGGATCACATCCGATGCCACGCTGTATATTGATCGTTCATTATGCGTCAATTCTGTTGACTGAGCGTTCCTGCCTAATCATTTGGCTTCAATATGAGCTATTCGTTACAAAAATCTTTTGACGAGTTAAAAAGTTATACCCGAGAACAAAAAGCGTTTTTTTTTGTGATCATCGTGTAAATCAAAAGCATAAACGGAAAATTCAAACACCGTCTTATAGCTTGGGTCTTAGTCCAACTTCATCTAGAAACATGTTGGAATAAGACCCAAGCTATAAGACGGTGTTTGAATTTTCATGTCAAAATAAAACAAAAAAAAAACATACATTTATCGAGCTGAAATCGATTACGCCACCTTCTGCATAGGAGACAAACACGTTACCACTGAGATATCTAAGGATACGTCAACTAACGTTTTGTTTACATGATACACTAGATCGGCTCCATGCCCGAGATACTACATTAAAAGTATGCGTAACAAATATATACAGAATTAGTGGAATTGCCATTGAAACGCATTCAACGACTGTTGCAGTCTTATATAACGTCTTATATTTAAGTTTAAAGATAAAAGAAACTATTTTAGAATCATTTTATAGAGACTTTACTTGATTTTGTTTACACTTCTACTATATTATGCTACACTTTCAGTCTAAAACTACAGCGTAATATGTCTATACTGTGCTAAAACTGTATTTGAGGCCATTCATCAAGCTACAAATATAGTGTCGTTTAAAATATAGTTGAATCCCCAGTTAAATAACAATCACTTGACAAATTTTTAATTTCATGTCGTCTGTCATTTGCGATATTTCACGATTGTTGGTTCGGGTAGTATTTTTACGCCTGTTATTTTTTTGGTTTGGTTATGGTTGATGAATGGTTTATACATGTTGTATGAATCAATCTACACGTGGCAGTTAACTACTCTGTCTGTCAGGCATTGGACTTTAGCCACTAAGCCGCTTCAACGCATGTCTCAGATTTTATTTTTAATTTGGAAAAAGCTCTAAATATTGTGTACCAAATTACTTAAAATTCAGAACGTAGGTTTATTTACACCATTTCTAGACACATGTAAAATCTCATTCCAGTTACTCTGATACTTACAAAAATATAGCGTTTCCAAAAATGTTCTTTATAGCTCATATGCAAACTCGTCCGCGGTCTTAATACAATAAAGATACAACATGTTTCTAGTTGAAGTTCCAAAAATAATTTAACGGGAGCTTGTTGACGGTTTAGAAAATTTTTACTGTTTTATTCAACAATTGTGCAATTTATGTGAATTATCTGATATTCTACAGAACAGCGGGCCAATAATGAAAGAATTATACTTGTAAGCGCTTTCAAAAGGGTTCAATTTGATCGCGGCAATCCAATGTTACATCAAATTGAAAAAGTCTGGACGCAGCAAGGGCGTTATGATAGTGAATTTTCATAAAAATGTTTTAAATAGCAAATGTGTGTTTTTTTTAAAGAAAGCAGACATCAAATTTGGTTACCAGTATAACATATATAGTAGAAACAATGTACCATATTTCATGAAAATAACTTTACTGTTTGAAAATGTACACAAATTTGTCGTAAATAAACTTAAAATATTTCCGAAATAAACTAGTTTCCTGGCTAACGAACCTTATAGGTTAATAGCAAATTGAGTTATTCAAATTTAAGGCGTTCAATAAAAATTCGCCACCATAACGCACTTGCTGAGTCCCGAATTTATTTTCTTACAAAACATGCATTATAATTTCGTGGTCGAAATTACATACATTTAAGGTTAGCTCAGAGCTGATACTGACCGCGGGAATCCGTCTGTCTAATTAAAACAAATCATTGTTTAATGTATTTCAACTAATCAGATTTTCCTGGCTAACGAGTTTACCCAAGCTACTGGCAAAAGAAAGGTACTAACCAAATTTGATTAAAATCGGCCGATTATTTTTTGAGTTATCGGTGTGATACATACATACATACACACACACACACAAATATATATATATATATATATATATATATATATATATATATATATATATATATATATATATATATATAAACATATAAAAATCGAAACTGACCCCGGATATGTGTTGTCGGGGGCCTAATTAGTGCTTATTTGAAGGAATTTTTTCAAAATTCAAAAGCTGCGATCTCCGCATTAGTGATTTTTTTCACTAAAAAAAAAGAGAGAATTCACTAATACCCTTTGAGTTGTGAGAGTCAGAAAGCCGGGAAATTTGAAATATCGATACATATTTTAAAATATCGTATGCAACTAGTTATACATTTATTAGGAGAAGGTGATATAAATAAATATAGTAAAAACAATGTGCCATGTTTCATCAAAATAACTTTATTGTTTGAAAATGTACAAAAATTTCCGAAAGTAAACTTAAAGTGTTCTAGAAAAAACTCATTTCTTGGTAAACCTTGTAGGTTAATAGTATATTGAGCTATTTATGAGGCATTTGATTAAAATTTGCTACCATAACGCACTTGCTGCGTCCAGAATTTCTTATCTGACACACATGCATTATATTTCTATGGAAAATGAAATAACATAAGGCGTGTTTGATTAAAAAAAAAAGAGAATTTGTATTATCAACGACTTATGGGCCAGCCTGTGATTGTAGAAATATTTTTTAAAATCTGGCTCAAGACACCCTATAATTAATGTATACATTTTTTTTCATATCTTGTATCATAACGGATATATTGAGCTTTACTAATTTTTTACGAAAATTCGACAAAAATTATATACCATTAAACGATAAACTCTATAGCTAAGGCTACTGCCAAACATCAGAGAAAGGGTCTGTTTGAAATGAATTTTCTGGAAATATTTTAGTGAAATGAAGGACAATGACGATTGAAACTGGGACTTCAGGCTTTGTAAAACATTTTTTTGAGGCATTTTCCATAGCTTGTATTAGATTAAAGTTATTTGCCTAAATGTTGCCAATTTTGAGGTTTTAAATCGCAACTTTGACGTTTTGAGGAAAACCCCTTTTTTTAAATACCTTTAACTTTTTTGTCTTTTGACCTCCAGAGCTAAATTTTGGCAGGTAACTTACGTATAATGATATAAATCCGTGTACCAAATTTGGTTGTCCTTACTTTGTTAATTCGGGAGATATAATTTGTTTTCGAAAGAAAACACAAAATTTTTCGGGAAAATCTTGGTCGATTTTCCTGGTTAACGAACTTATCCAAGTCATTTGCAAAAGGAAGGTATTCACCAAATTTAATCAAAATCGGCACATTATTTTTTGAGTTATCTGTGTGATACCTATTTATATATATATATATATATATATATATATATATATATATATATATATATATATATATATATATATATATATATATATAAATTTATACTGACACCGGATATGTGTTCTGGGGGGCCTAATTAACGCTCATTTGAAGAATTTTTTTCAAATTTCAAAAATCGGGATATCCTCATTAGTGAATTTTTTAAAAAATAAAATTCACTTAAAGGGCTAAATTTTCACGAGCGAGGCGAGTAGTTTATTTAATATTAGCTTAATCCTCGTAAAGTTACCTCAAACAAAGATATAAAAAAATTCTTCTTGTTTCAAAATACCTGGTATTATTGACGCAGCCTTTATTACCTATTTATCTTCATTTACTTACTCTAATACAATAATACCCTCATACCATCATCAAATTCAGTTTGTGTTTCCCATGCAAATAGCTTTGTCCTTCACTGGCACACTCTATCTTGATTTCTTTGTAAAGTTTTTGCACTGCTTAAAGCATAAACAGTTTCAGCGGGTAAATATTCAGGAAGAATTCGTAAGTGACAAGCTTGTACCAGTCTTGAAGCTGTGTATCTTATGTCGAAAGTCTGCTAAACAATCATTAAATATGTAAGACACATATCGCTCAGTTTCGTTACACGAATGTTAATTCCTCGGTTGGTCCAGTGGAAGGTGATCGTGTTTCTGATAAGGTTCATAGCAGAGTTCCCAGCCTTTATAGCGGCCTGGTGTTGTTTCGCTTCTCGCCTACACAGAAACACATTCACAACTTCTTCATGTTACAGTTTTGAATGGTAATGTTATGATGGTGTGGTACATGGTCCACTATATCATGGTATTATATGGGACGGAACGTTGTTTTAGTTATTACTACGTTATGAAGATATTCATGGCTGTTTAGATTCACTCTTACATGGTTCTTTCGTGGTGATTGCTTTATTCAATGTTGACGACTTCTTTTGTTTCAGTTAAGGTTGGCCTACACAATACATACGATGTTATTTTGCATCTTAGGTTTGCAAAAAGCAACTAACTAGATAATGCATTTTTAATATTTTGACATATTTCAGACTGAAGCTACTTTCCTTATGTAAACTAGTTTTCGAAGTCGAAGAATTAACTGGCTGACGAGATAGTAGAGATGGTCTATAACCTTAGAGGACACAGAATTAATATTATTAAGAATAATACCAAATAATAATAATAATAGTAAACGTCTTTATTTAACCCGGCGTCCGACATGTGGGGTGTGACAAACCCAGAGAGAACTAAAATGTCAGACGAATTCAAAAATACCGCGCTCACAGGCATATCCCTCTCGTTAGCTTTCGGAAATTGTCGAGTCTCCTAGCGTGCGGAGCCATTTTGACAACAGTTTGCTAGAGTTTGTGTAATGAACGGTTTAATTTACCTAGTGTTTGTCAAACCCCACGTGTCGGATTGTGTTACAAAATTCGAACATTTCTCAAATAAATTTATATCACAGTTTACGCGCCTTATGTTTTCCTTATTAAATGTCGATATTATTCACCAGCCCTTGAAATTATTAGGTTAACTATGGAAGACTACGAAAAGAAAATGCGTCGCCTCCAGGATCTGTGGAAGGAGGTGCAAAGCGAAGATGAAGAAGTAATTGAATCAGACGATGAGAGTGAGATAGACAATGTAAGCATAAACAGTGACTATCCATATGTTGAGCAGAAAGCAGATAATGAAGATGGACAAGGTAACCTTATAGAAGCTGCCGGTGTTAACACTAACGCACACGAAAATGATGTAACCGAAAATGAATCGGAAATAGTGCAAGATCGGGAAAAATACTATTTAGGGAAAAATGGAACTAAATGGAGAAAAACATAATATAACAGGAATGTGAGAACCCGAGGCTAGAACCTGATAACTCAATTGCCTGGTGTCAAAAGATCCGCTAGAGATAAAAAAAGTCCTCTTGTATTTTTTCTTATTTTCATCGATAAAGAAATCATAGACGATATTACGCGGTGGACAAATCAACGAATTGAGGAAGAAACACGTGAGTGTGAGAAATCCTCTTATTATCAACCTACAAATAATATATAACTAAAAGCTTTATTTGGACTGCTATATTTAGCAGGAGTTTTTCGAAACAACCACCGTTTACTGAAGGATTTATGGAAAACTGGCGGAACCGGTTTTGAAATATTTCGAGTAACTATGGCCCAAAGACGGTTTGAATTTTTGCTTACATGTTTCCGATTTGATAATAAAGAAAATCGCTCGCAAAGACGCGAAATAGATAAGCTGGCACCTATTAGAGCCATAACAGAAAAATTTACTAATAATTACAAAAATGCCTATTCGCCTGGTAGATATTTAACCATTGATGAGAAATTGGAAGCTGTTAGATGTCAATTTCGCCAGTACATACCAAATAAACCGGCTAAGTACGGCATTAAGGTTCAAGCTTTGGTAGATGCCCGAACGCATTATTTAGTAAACATGGAGGTCTATGTGGGTAAGCAACCTAATGGTCCCTTTGCTCTTAGTAATACTCCAACTGCAACAGTGGAACGGCTCGTCGGTCCATATGATGGTAGTCACAGAAATATTACGTGTGACAATTGGTACACAAGTTACGATCTATTTGAAAAGCTCCGTACAAATCATCAGCTGACTGGAGTCGGTACAATTCGAAAAAATAAAAGGGAAATCCCTCCGACATTTTTGAATGTTCGAAATCGACCAATAAAGTCAAGTGTTTTTGGTTTTCAAGACAATTTTATAATAGTATCGTACGTTCCAAGACAGGGCAAGGTGGTTCTGCTGATGTCAACCCTTCATCATGACGATTTCGTAGATGAATCCGAAGATAAGCTACCTGAAATAATTTCATTCTACAATCTAACGAAAGGAGGGATAGATACAGTAGATGAATTGTCTGCAAATTATAATGTATCTCGCAATAGCCGACGATGGCCTCTAACACTTTTTTTTTTTCTATAATGAACACTGCCGGTATCAATTCCCAGATAATTCATCCTGAAAATAATAATGGATTAATTCTGAAAAGAAAAGATTTTCTTACAATGTTGGGGTTTGAATTGTCAAATGATTATCAAAAAGCAAGGATGACCAACTTTAGAATACCTCGCGAAATAAGGACGGCTTTGCTCAAAATCAGAGGAGAACCCGAACAACCTCCTACAAAGAAACAAAGACCTAACAAACCACGCAGATGTGATTTTTGTCCTCGTAATCGTGATCGCAAAACTAAATATGTATGTGAGGCTTGCGAAAAAATGTTATGTTTAGAACACGCGCTTATGTACTGCGAAAATTGTAGTCACTTTGCAAATGCATAACTTTTTTGGTTTTACATATTTTGATATAATTTTTTTATATAGTACACTGCAATGTATTCTTTACTCATATTCTATTGTTTCTATTTATTTGATAGTATAGAACCATTGTAAATAAAAGTTTTTTATCAGCGTTTTTTTACTGCTTAAAACATGATGATGAGCTTTTCTTTTTAAATTGTCTTCTTCTAAAGAAGTTTTTCTGTTGCTAATGAAGAAATGTGATATTTGTATTTAGTGTCATAAAATATATATATCAAAAATTCAGTGAAAGGAAATTTAAAAAAAATTGTGGGGTATGTGATACCCCACATGTAGGAAGATGTTGAAGATTTTCACATGTCAGACGCTGGGTTAATGATAAGTTCAATAATCCCGTTAGATATGCAGGTGTTCCACGTAGAATTTTCCATTAGCCGTTTCTGAAGTACGACTCAAAATTTAATTCTGAAAATTCACGCACGTAGGTTTCTAGAAATTTCCAGTTGACTGAAAATATTGTGGTTAGTGTGAGACTTCCGGTTATACCAGAAATAGACGTCAACTTTCTTATTTTAAATAGAAGATGGTATTTTTTATTACGCACTTAGATTGCTAGTCAAATTTTATGGTAGGTTTTACTAACATGTTATGTCATTTTTATCAACCATTTTCGAGATATGTGACTTTCTTTCAAAAATTTCCTAAAAAATATTGTCATTATTAAACACCTGTATCTCTCTTATTTTCAACCTGAAGAGTTGAAGTTTTAAAGTGCAATTCTAAAACACCACAAAATATTTGGAATTTACTAAAACTGGTACAAGTTAGACAGGATGTCCGAAATACACTGGTCAATCGTGACAAACTTAAAACGTAATAACTATCTTATTTTAAATAGAACACCCTATATTTTATGACGTTAGTTCATGTACTTTGTATTGGTCTTCCTATTTGTATTAGCATTCCCTATACCTAAGTCCCACCGATTTGAAGGTATTGAAACATTATTTGCGATAAGAAATAATTATTAGTCAGTTTCTCAGGTTGCCTAGGAGATGAAAATTTTAAACGTCATCTTCCGACAAGTAAAATATGCGACGACCTTTGAATGTAACTTTTGTATACGAGGAGTATAATAGAATTATTAACGGAAGATGTCGTGTGGTTGTAAAGAGATTTCCGCATAAACACAGATCAACTCGTTACATGAGCAGAATACTACTAAACATTTCCAAGAATTAAGTGTTTCGTCCAAAATTTTTCTCCGAAAGTAACAAAGCTGTTTAAATGAAATTTAGTTCATATGTTGCCTCAGGAGAGATTGTACTGTGTACAAAAATTCAACTGTCTAAGTTTAGAGAAAATTGAGTTATTCAAATTTTAAGTTTTATTTCGAAAAAATTTTTTTCTCCCAAAGTAACAAAGCTGTTTAATGAAATTTAGTATATATGTTGCCTCAGGAGAGATCTTACGACGCACCAAAATTCAACTTTTTAAGTTAAGAGAAAATTGGGCTATTCAAATTTTAAATTTTCTTTCGAAAACATTTTTTTCTCCAAAAATTATAAAGTTATCTTAATGAAATTTTGTGTATATCTTGCCTTGGGAAAGACCGTACTACATATTAAAATTAAACTCTCTAAGTTTATAGAAAATTGAGTTATTTAAATTTGAAGCATTTAACAAAAATTCACTACCATAACGCACTTGCTGCGTCCCGAGTTTTTTTAATCTTACCATTATTACTGATATGAATAAAATGGTCATATTTTCAAATTTAGTTTCAGTGAGTCTAATAAACATTTTAATAACATCATGTACTAATACGCAAATGAAATTCAGTATTGCTTAATATTAGTGGTACCAACCTGTTAATTTCTCGTCATAAATGTTAAAGGCAAAAATTCTATTGTATTTTACTGCTCAAAATACATTTAAACTCCAACAGTCCTGGAAATTTCGTTCTCTAGTAATGTGAGGATTTTCGTCCGAACAATAGTGACTGTTGTGACGATTGAAGCTGCCCCTCTTTGAAAATGTTGTCTCATCGCACCGTAGCATTTTTCTTAAAAAAATTTCATCTTCTTGAGTTTTCAAAAGATACCATTCGCAGAATTCTATACGCCGGGAAAAATCCCCATCTAAATGGTGTATTAAAATGAACGAAAATAGTGTCCATTTCTTAATTTTTAGAATTCTGTGAATAGTTCCTCTTGAAAGATGCAAATTTCTACTGCAGTCTCTGATTGACGAATGCGGATAAGCAGTTAAAAATGCCAAAACATTTATTTGTGTCTTCTCATTGTCGAATAGCAGTTTACTTTTGTTACCTTCTGAACGAAACGTTCTATTCAGAACAATTTTTCAATAGTCTTCTGATCATGTCAGGCGTTGGTCTATGTCTATCTGGAAACCTCTCTGCAAACACACGACATGTTCTGCTAACAATACGATTACACTCCCCGTAAATAATAACTAAATTCAAAAGCTCATCGTTTGAGTAATTGAAGTGTGCTTATTGTGGAAAATATTTTCTTTTTAAAAACACAATTGACGAACGTACTTTACAGTAAAACCAGTTTGCTGTCGGAAGATGACGTTTAAAACTTTCATCTTCAAGGCAACCTGATAAACTGACTGATAATTATTTCTTATCGCAAATATTCCTCGAAGTGTACGTTGCAAATTTCGAATATTTATTGTGAAGTGATAACAGACAAATCTCTTTGTTCCCTAATAATAGTTTACTCATATGAAATTTTGGACGAAACACTCCATTCTCAGAAATTTTTTAGTAGTATTCTGATCATGTAACGAGTTGATCTGTGTTTATGTGGAAATCTTTTTGCAACCACACGAAATCTTCTGTTAATAATTCGATTATACTTCTCGTAAAAAAAAGTTATATTCAAAAGTCGTCGCATATTCTACTTATGTCGGAAGATGACGTTTAAAGTCTCATAGGCAACCTGATAAACTGACTAATAATTATTTCTTATCGCAAATAATGTTTAAATATCTTCAAATCGGTGGGACTTAGGTATAGGTAATGCTGATACCAATCGAAAGAACAATAAAAAGTACATGAACTAACATTATGCACCGACAATAGGCATGGATGCAAAATGATGAAAATGTTTTGTATCCTCCTACTATGTCGAAAATCATAACTACTGGACAATTGATAGTCCCTTTATTAATCTTATTTTTAAAGGGGTAGACATTGATCCAATCCAATCCATAGCAGGTGGTAGTGGAATTTTCCTTTATGTAATAGTAAAGGATTTTTTCACGCCCGAGGAGGTACCACCCCATACATCAAGGGGCCGGTGAAGTCCCAACGGACGTTTCCGGTTCTGGTGTATGAGTCGGTTTCCCTTATAAGCAAAAATGATGATGGCTCCTCCTTGTATAAAATATTCCGGAGGCAAAATACCCCTCCATTCGGATCTCCGGGAGAGGGGTGTACAGGGGGCGCCAACATCAAGATTTAACATATCCTTTTCGAATATATGTGGCCTAAATTCTAACCTGAACTCCGTCCACCATTTCCTCCAGGCTAACAGGCCCCAACTCCTCTTCCTCACCGAAACCCAAATCAGTGCCAAAACAGCCACTAATCACCTTAATTTCCCGGAGTATGAGCTCCTTACTGCCTTTAGATTGCATGGAGGCGTGTGCGCATACGTCCGTAGCAATCTACCCTGCACCAGACTTCCCAATTTAGAAGCTGGAAGAAAAGACATACTATGGATAAAACTCTCTCTCAGGGCTGCAACTAAATTCATCTGTTGCATTTACCGGTCACCTTCTGACAACAACTTTGTCCAGCTCTTTGACTACCTTTCTGAAAAAACCGACTATCTGATTTCTGAATATCCTTCCTCCGAGGTCACTATTCTTGGCGACTTCAATGTCCATAATAAGGAATGGCCAGGATCTTCAAAAACCGATCCACAAGGGAGAGCAGCGGAGGCCTTTGCAGTCAGCAATTCTTTGGCCATCATGGTTCAGCAACCTACTTACTTTCCTCGTATCCCAACACACAGCTCAAATCCCTTGGATCTCCTTCTTACTACAAATCCTGAATGCTATAAGATATCAGTCACCGCCCCCCTTGGTCGCTCAGACCACGGCATGGTCACTGCTTCCTGTGCAATGCAACCCGAGGTCACACAGTCATCACACCCACGTATCGTTTGGCACTACAACTCCGCAAACTGGGACGAAATGCGGTATTACTTTTCCTCATTTCCATGGGCGTCTGTCTGCTTCTCTCATCCTGACCCCTCTGATATCTCACAAAACGTCACCGAAATTATCCAAGCTGGCATGGAATTATTTATTCCACGTACACAGAAAACCTCTTCAGCCACTCAAAAGCCCTGGTTCTCTAAATCCTGTGACAAGGCCAGACTTGAAAAGGTCAAAGCTCACAAAACGCTTCTACACAATCCCAGTCAAGAAAATCGTCAAGCATTCAACGACGCAAGAAACCGCTATGTCTGCATTCTTTCTGAGGCAAAAAACTCGTTTAATAACCACATCAAAAACAAAGTCCTCTCAAGCTCCAACGGCGGCAAACCCTTCTGGACTCTTGCTAAGTCTATTGGGAATAATTTCTGCAAGAGCACGTTCCCACCTCTTGTCTCAGGTGATGAAATTGTTTCTACCGCCCTGGGCAAGGCTGAACTTTTTGCTTCGTTGTTCGCCGGAAATTCTACTCTCAACCCACCTCCAAATGTTCAACCACCAACAGTCCCCAATGTCGCGCATAAAATGACTGATATCATTTTCAAAACTAAAAAGGTACGAAAGATGCTCTCTTCTCTTAATACCAGGAAAGCCTCTGGCCTTGACGAGATCCCAGCAATTGTTCTCAAAAAATGCGCACCAGAACTTGCTCCTGTCCTGACTCGTCTGTTTCAGATATCTTACAATAAAGGAATATTCCCTAGTAACTGGAAAACTGCTCGAGTACAACCCATCCCCAAGAAAGGATCCAAAGCGCTTCCTAGCAACTACAGGCCTATTTCTCTCCTTTCAGTCATCTCTAAAGTGATGGAAAAGTATATAAACACCGAACTACTAAAATTCCTTGAAAAACACAGTCTAATCCACGACAGGCAGTATGGATTCCGTCAGCGCAGATCGACTGCCGACCTCCTTTCCTTTGTCACCCATTCTTGGAACAAGTTTATGGAACAACACGGTGAATCCCAGATTGTTGCTCTAGACATATCCAAAGCATTCGACCAGGTCTGGCACGCAGCGCTGCTTAATAAACTTCCGGCCTATGGCCTACCACCAAAACTTTGTACCTGGACAGCAAATTTCCTCTCCAACAGGAGCATATCTGTTGTTGTGGATGGCCATTCCTCTAAACTGTATCCAATTAATGCAGGAGTTCCTCAAGGTTCAGCTTTAGCCCCTACTTTGTTTCTTCTCCACATCAATGACCTCCTCTCTAGCACATCCAACCCAGTTCACAGTTACGCGGACGACAGCACCCTCCACTCAAACATACAATATTCTAAGCCTGTCTCTTTAGCCCAATTAGATGAGGATCGCAGACTCATGGAGGGTTCTGTCTCCGTAGACCTCCAAAAAATATTAGACTGGGGAAGTAGAAATCTTGTACAATTCAACCCCACCAAAACTAAGTCTTGCTTTCTTTCTCACAAGAGATACAGCAGCCCTAGACCCATAACAATGAACAACCAAGTTATTCAAAGTAATGTGTCCTTTTCTCTTGTTGGCATTTCTGTGGATCGAAATCTTAATTGGCACCAACATGTTACATCAATTGCAGAAGCGGCTGCTAAGAAATTGGGTTTCCTCTTCCGGGCTCGCAAATACTTTTCACCAACTAATCTCTATACCTTATACACTTCACAAATAAGGCCAAACCTCGAATACTGCTCCCACATCTGGGGTGCAGCTGCCGCTTCTAGACTCGCTATCCTGGACTCCATTCAAAAGAGAGCTATACGTCTCATCGGTGACCCTACCCTCACCCAAAGGCTTCCATCCCTTGCCCACCGACGTGCCGTTGGTGACCTCTCTCTCGTTTATAGATATCTGCACGGGCACTGCTCAGAGGAGCTTTCCTCCATAATTCCCCCACCTGCTGCCCCCAGCAGATCTACCAGGGGAACAGAGCGAATGCACCCTTTTAATGTTCAGGTCACCAGACATAGAACATCTTGTTATGCCCGCTCTTTTGTCCCGAGGACTTCCAAGTTGTGGAATTCCTTGCCGGCACATGTTTTTCCTTCTCCTCCGAACCTCCAAACCTTTAAGTCCAGAATTAACAAGCTTCCTCTTTCCTCCTTGTCGACACCCACGGTACGATAGTATTTAGGCTGTAAGCCCTCGTGGTGTGTTGTTGACATTAAAAAAAAAAAAAATTATAAAATATAGGATGTTCTATTTAAAATAAGAGAGTTATTAGGTCTTAAAGTTGTCACGACTGACCGGTCTATTTCGGACACCCTGTCTAACTTGTACTAGCTTAAGTAAATTCGAAATATTTCGTGGTATTTGAATTTTAAAATTTCAACTCTTCTCGCTGAAAAATAATAGAGATACAGGTGTATAAATGTGACAATGTTTTTTTTTAATTTTTGAAAAAAGTCAAATATCTCGAAAATGGTTTAGAAAAATGACATAATGTTATGCTTGTAAAACCTACCATTAAATTTGACGATCAATCTAGATCCGTAATAAGAAACACCATCTTCTATTTGAAATAAGAAAGTTTACGTCTACTTCCGGTATAACCATAAGTTCTATACTAACGTCAATATTTTCAGTGAACTGGAAATTTTGAGAAACCCACGTGCCTGAGTTTTCAGAATTAAATTGTGAGCCGTACTCCAGAAACGGCTAATGGAAGGTCTATGTGGGACACCCTGTATAGGTAGAGATTTGGATAAAGATGTGGTATACATCCCATAAAATTATTGTTCATGTAAAAAAGCCTAATTGTCTACCACAGGGCGGAGTTTAGCTAATTGCTACTCTTACACTCAACCCTGGTATCGACAACACGTTGTAAAAATTTAAAAGTAATTGTAATAGCACTGTAAGGTTCAGAACTATAGGAGCCTTGGACAGTGATGTCATTCTTGTGTTATGTCACACCTGTCACATAGCATGTCAAGTAATGATGGCCGACTAGAAATATTTAATGCTTATGTATGAGATATAATATAATAAAATAGAATGATAATTAAACTTAATGTTTTAATAGGACCCATGTACAAGTACCTTACATGGTGTCAGGTGTGGAAATTTCGTCAAATACGAAAAAGCGGGGGTGAGTTAACGTAAATACGCAAATATGGAAGGTGTTTTTAGACCACCAAAACCGTTGAATTTTAATGGAAATTTGGCGCAAAATTGGGTGGAATGGAAGCAGCAGTTTATAATTTTCCTAAGAGCAACTGAAAAGGATGGAACGGACGTAATAGAAAAAGTCAAAGTAGCCTATTCTCTGAACATAATTGGAGCAGAGGGCTTGAAGGTATTTAATAGTTTGAAGCTGGACAGTGAAACTGAAACTCTAAATAGCGTTATAGCCAACTTCGAAAAATACCGCAAGCCAAGGTCGAATAAGGTGTACGAAAGATTTTTGTTTAGAAATATAAGACAAAAAGAAGGCCAGCCCTTTGATTCCTACTTGACAGAACTAAAAAATTCGGCGGCCAAGTGTGAATATGGGAGTCAAGAAGAGGAAATGATCAGAGACCAGATTATATTTGGGTTGACAGATGGGCATTTACAAGGAAGATTACTTAGAGAAGCTGACATAAATCTACAAAAAACAAGTGAGTTCTGCAGAGCAAGTGAAGCAAGCAAATTACAGATGCAGGAATTCAGACAAAAGTGCAGGGTTGAAACAATTAACAATAAGGTAGTTGGTGGTCAGATGAGAAACAGGATTTCAACAGGTGAAAAGAAGATTAATGAGTGTGATTTTTGTGGCTATTCGCATCAAATAAGGAAATGCCCAGCATACGATAAAGTATGTGCACACTGCAAAGGAAGAAATCATTTTACCAAGAAGTGTAAGAAGCTAAAGAGAGCAGTGGTACATGAAGCACGGGAAGAACAAGAGAACACTGAAGGAGAGGTGGATAATGATCCAAATGATCACAACAACACGGAGTTATTATAAGTGTTGTAAATTTAGAGAAAATAAAGGAAGAGCAGAGGAAAGCCAATGTATGGTATGAAAACTTGGACGTAGAAGGTAGGACCGCTAAATTTAAACTAGATAGTGGAGCTGAAGTTTCCTGCATGCCTATAAATGTGTATAATTCTTTGAACTTTGATAAAGAGATTTTGCCCTATAATAACATTATTTTAGGATTTAGCAACAGCAGAATTGATATTGTAGGCCAAGTTGAATTGATTGTTAGTACTGATAAAGGTGTATGTAAAGCCATAAAGATAATATTAACAGACTTTCGGTCAGAGACCATTTTAGGACTAAATCATTGTATTGAGCTCAAATTAATTAAAAGACTTGATGAAATCAGAGATTGTATGAAAAGTAAGGACAAATTTTTAGAAAACTATAATGAATTGTTTGAGGGAATAGGCACATTTCCAGGTGAATATCATATTTTGGTAAAATCAGGGGCTAAACCTGTTGTCTACCCACCTAGAAGGATTCCACAGGGATTATATGATAGACTATCCCAAACATTGACTAAACTAGAGAAAAATGGAGTCATCTCTAAAGTTGATAAACCTACTAGGTGGGTGCATAACTTGGTTATTATTGAAAAGAAGAATGGAGAATTGCGTTTGTGCTTAGATCCTAAACATTTAAATCAGGTTATAGAAAGAGAAACCTCTTTAATACCAAAACCTGAGGACATTATTGCAAGTTTGTCTAACATGTCAGTTTTTTCAGTATTTGATATGAAAGAAGGGTTTTGGCAAATTAAACTTGATGAAGCAAGCTCGGAATTGTGTGTATTTAATACGACATTTGGTCGATTCAGATTTAATCGCCTACCGTTTGGTGAATCTGGTGCACCTGAGATATTTCAAAAAAAGAATTCCGAAATGTTTGGTGATCTGCCGGGAGTATACATCTATTTTGACGATATAATTATTAGTGGCAAAGATGAAGCACAGCACGATAAAAATTTAATGGGATTAATTGAGAGAGCTCAAAAAATTGGAGTAAAGTTTAATAGAGATAAAGTGCAGTTTAAACAAGCCGAAGTAAAGTATTGTGGACACGTAATTTCAAAAAATGAGATAAGAATGGATGATAAATTTGTTAGGGCTATAACCATGTTTGAATATCCTAAGGATAAAAAATGCTTACAAAGATTTCTGGGGTTTGTAAAGTATCTGACAAAATTTATTCCTAATTTGTCACAGTTAACTGCTCCTCTGAGGGATCATTTAAAAGAAAATGTCATATTTGTATTTGAAAATGAGCATAAGGAGGCTATAATTATATTAAAAAAGATTGTCAGCCAAGCACTTGTTTTGAAAATTTTTGATAGCAGTCAACCAATAGTAATTCAAACAGATGCATCTCAGAATTGACTAGGAGCTTGTTTGCTCTAGAATGGTCAGCCTGTAGCATTTGTGTTCAGAAGTCTGACGGACACTGAAAAAAAGATATGCGATGGTCGAAAAAGAAATGCTAGGCATACAGTATGCATGTTCTAAGTTTCATTACTACATTTACGGGAGATCAGTTGTTGTACATACAGATCATAAAGCATTAGAGTCAATTTTCCTAAAGGACATAAATCAGCTGATATCCAGGCTACAAAATATCAGGTTAAAAACACTGAAGTATAATCTTGACGTCAAGTATCTCAAAGGATCACTTATGTATGTAGCTGATTTTTTATCAAGAGCCTACATTAAGACCTCGATAATGTTGGTGTAACAGATGAGGTAGTAATTCACATGATATCTAAATATTTTCCAATCTCTAATCAGAAAAAAAATGAGTTTGTAACTGCGACTAAAAATGATGACGTACTGAAAGACATCTATAGGTACACTTTAACAGAATGGCCAAATGTTAAAAAATTAAATGGTAAAAAAACATTACTATAAAATTAAACATGACATTTCAGCTGATGGGGGACTGTTATTTTTCAATGAAAAATTAATTATTCCAGATAAATTACAGAAATCAATCCTAGCCTTACTACATGAGAATCATTTGGGTATAAACAAAACTAAATCAAAAGCAAAACAAACACTTTATTGACCAGGTATGGCTACCGAAATAAAGGAAATGATTAGTAACTGTAAAATTTGTAGAAAATTTGCTAATAGAAACACAAAGGAGCCATTATTGCAGTCACCTGCTCCGTCTAGGCCTTGGGAGAGAATTTCGGGTGATTTATTCTACTATATGGGCAATGATTATCTAGTCATATATGATTCTTATAGCAAATGGATTGAGATTAGTAAACTAAAATATAAAACAGCTGAGGAAGTGATAGTTGTACTAAAAGAATTATTCCAGAAGTATTTAGGTCAGACAATATGCCATTCAATAGTGCCCTATTTCTGCAATTTGCAGAATCATGGGGTTTTAAAGCCATTACTTCAAGTCCAAATTATCCACAGTCAAACGGACTCGCAGAAAAAGCTGTGAACATTGCAAAGAGTTTACTCAAAAAGGGGTCAGACATACACTCGGCTTTGCTAGATTATAGAAATACACCTATAGTAACAATAGGATTATCACCAAGCCAGTTGTTAAATAATAGGCGTTTAAGGAACAAATTACCTGTTTTTTCAAAATTATTAACTCAAAGAAAAGTAGATAGTAAAGAAGTAAAAGAAAAATTATTAAGAAATCAAAAGAGTCAGAAATTTCATTATGACAAGAAAGGCACGAGGAATTTGACAGACCTAGAGGATGGGGATAACATAGAAATAAGAAAAGGAAAAGAATGGGGACCGGGTCAGGTAATCGGCAGGCATGAAACGCCAAGATCATATATTGCGAGACATGAAAGGAATGAAATATTTAGAAGAAACAGAGGTGAGCTAAAGGAAGCAAATAGTGAGTTCAAAGTACAGCAGTCACTAAATTTTGTTGATTCTGAAGATGTTGTCCTCGCAGTCCCAAACAGGAATGAAAAAAAAAAATGAGTCACAACAAGTCAACAACAGACCAAAAAGAGAAATCAGGAAACCTAGTTATCTTGATGATTATGTGTGTTCCTAGGTTTAAGATAGGTTTAAGGAGTGTTGAAAAGATAATTATTTTCCTAGATTTAAGAAAGGTTTAAGGAGTGTGGAGGTCATAAAGACAAAAGTGTGTGTTCTTAAATTTAAGCTAGGTTTAAGGTGTGTTGAAAAGACAATTCCAGGGTGTAAGGTTCAGAACTATAGGAGCCTTGAACAGTGATGTCATTCTTGTGTTATGTCACACTTGTCACATAGCATGTCAAGTAATGATGGCCGACTAGACATATGTAATGCTTATGTATGAGATATAATATAATAAAATAGAATGATAATTAAACTCAATGTTTTAATAGGACCCATGTAAAAGTACCTTACAAGCACTGTAAACAAGGTAGGGTGGACCATTTAAGATTTGGAATTTGAATTGGATATAAAAAAAACTAATGAATATTTTTTCAAACTTATGAGTTTATTATAAAGATTGAACCTTTCCATTTAGGAATGGAATACAACATCATTCAAATGACTGCCACGGCTAGCCTTACAATACCCCATTCGATCAGTCCAATTTTTCATGAATGAAATACGTTCTTGCAACTCCAACTGTGAATAATTTTTTAACGAGTTAATAAAACTTCCAAAAAAATTAGTGTGCTGAATTCAGAAAAGAAAGAGCTTTCAAGTGATGTAACACTCGACCCATGTTCCCTATTTAAAATATAAGGGTTGTTATCACCACCCTTAAGGGGTTGATGTGACAAAGTTGAGTTTTATTTAAAAACATGTCCCCTTCAATATTAAAATTGACGTGTTTCAGCGTTTCTTAAAAAAAAATTTCTCTGGACGCAAATCGGTCTGTTTCGATTTCAATGCGCCACTCTATATATATATATATATATATATATATATATATATATATATATATATATATATATATATATATATATATGAGAGCAGAAAAGAGAAGGAGAGACAAAGAGTCCTTATGACTGTTGAGAAAATAAGGCGACATCGCGATTAGACTGGGATGGTGATGATGGTGATAATATTCAAAGGTAGTCTTCAGATAATTTTTGTATAAAATTTATTATAGAATGTAATACATAATTAAATATCCTTTGTGTTTTCGTAATGATAGTTGTTCGATATAGATTCACTCTAATATTATATAAAACGTACGTATGTTTGCACGATCAACGTGTGGCAATCAACTCTATAAATTGGACCATGCAGTCACTGTTTATAAATGTGAAGTCAAAAGTCAGAAGGAATTTAATGTGTGAGTTGCAGCATCAGGGTGAATTTGGTGGACCACAGAGCGTGGGAACGGCTTCAGTATTGTCACAAATATTCCTGCCATTCAGCTCAACATCGGATTCCATCTACCCGCCTGTCATTAACAGACTCGGTCACAGATTCACATATATAAGACGTCTCGAATGCTGCGTTTGTTAATATTAATTGATATTTGTTTGTTTATAATGCTTCAGACCTAGATTTATGTTACTGAAGTATAATTATCGTTTAAATATTATTAGGATACCTTATTTAATAAACAATTACTTCAGCATTTAAGAGTGACCTGACACCACTTTCGATCAGCGTAATTTTCATATTATTGGCTTATTCAACTAATATTTATTTTTATAATAAACAAAATAATTCCAACTGAAAGGTCTTGTTGTTCATTTTACCTGACACCACACCTCAATCTGATCTTAACGTTTGTAATATAGTATAGCTTTTATTAGGCTATTGTACGACGGTGTCCTGGGCTCACGTTAAGAAATTATTTTTCCATAATTCTGAGATAAAAAAGTCAGAATTCTGAGATAAAAAGTCAGAATTCTGTGATTAAAACTCAGAATTCTGATATAAAAAGTCAGAATTCTGAGATAAAAAAGTCAGAATTCTGAGATAAAAAGTCAGAATTCTGTGATAAAAACTCAGAATTCTGACTTTTTATGTACGGCGTCCTGGGCTCACGTTAAGAAATTATTTTTCCATAATTCTGAGATAAAAAAGTCAGAATTCTGAGATAAAAAGTCAGAATTCTGTGATTAAAACTCAGAATTATGATATAAAAGGTCAGAATTCTGAGATAAAAAAGTCAGAATTCTGAGATAAAAAGTCAGAATTCTGTGATAAAAACTCAGAATTCTGACATAAAAAGTCAGAATTCTGAGATAAAAAAGTCAGAATTCTGAGATAAAAAGTCAGAATTCTGTGATAAAAACTCAGAATTCTGACATAAAAACTCAGAATTCTGACATAAAAAGTCAGAATTCTGAGATAAAAAAGTCAGAATTCTGACATAAAAACTCAGAATTCCAACATAAAAACTCAGAATTCTGACATAAAAAGTCGGAATTCTGACTTTTTTAACTCAGAATTCTGAGATAAAAAGTCAGAATTATTCGAGAGCTTTATACGACAGCGTCTACTTGCAAAACGTTTACCTATTGACTATTGATATGTAATTAGGCGGGTAGCTCTGCCTGTGCCGGTTTTATAGTTAGTTGATGGTTTACAAACTAAAGGGAAAGAAAATTAGTTCATTGACTATTGTTCTCGTTGCGTTAATAGACTAATGCATAGTGCATAGGTGCATATATTATGATTTTACTAATTATATACGTAAATAAGTCGTCGTATAAATATACAAACATATTATTACTTTAATCGGCATTATACCATGGAAACTTTAGCTGAATTAAAGTCAAGTCAGCCTTAGAAGTTTATAAATAAATATGCTTGTGTTTTTGTATCTTTAACGTGGGTCTATTTCCGCGACTATGGCCAATCACCGACACCAGGGAGCAGTTTCACATCGCTATCCTGGAAATTTTGCCGAGCCCTGCCGTTCCGCAGGTATAGTAGGAATATTTAACCTGCCCAACATCGCGTCGCACAGGGGACCGACGGCTTTACGCCCCCTCCGTGGGGCGGAACGTGCAGATTTTCAACTTTCTCAAATATAATGCCACAACTTCGGTTGATGTTAATGTTACAGTATGTACTGAAAAAGTGAAAGGAGAACCCTGGGATAGAACCAAGTACCCTTCGGTTCAGGGGTACACGTTCTTACTACTGAACAACCGAGGCCCTTATTAGTAAATAACCATGAGATGAACGTAAGTTTGTTGTTGTGTGATGATTTGTTCTTGTTGCTCGATAACCATCATCATCATCACAATCGAAATGCGATACCATCTGTCGCAATCGTGACTCTCCCTCTGTAACTGCCCATTTTAATTCAGTGTAGCTTCCACTTTGAATCAATATTGTACCATGTTTCCAGAAGCTTTACTTTTGATCTACCTCTTCCGTTTTGTCTAGGTATATATCTTTCAAATAAAACTATCAGAAAGATGTTTTAAAATATGTTCTATATATTATGCCTTTTCCTATCAATTTCTTTCAGCAAGCATTACTATTCTATCACCTCTTCCAGCACACTTTTTTATTCGTGTTTCTATCAGTGTACCTTATTGTCTTTGTCATTTTGCTCAATGTCCATGGTTGAAAAGCTTCTATTCCCTTAGTGTCCTACTTAGTCAACGTCCACCTCGTCATTATAAAACTCCATACTTATGACTTGATAAACCTCCCCCTTCAGAACCAAATTAAACTCAATTTTAGTAAGAATAAGAAGTATATTTTGAGAAAAAATCATAACCTTAACTCTGCGTTAGGAGTAACATTGTTCAAATATATATACAAAGATTCACCCAACATTTTTCCATAGATTTATAATAAATTTATATATATATATATATATATATATATATATATATATATATATATATATATATATATATATATATATATATATATATATATATATATATATATATATATATATATATATATATATATATATATATATATATATATATATATATATATATATATATATATATATATATATATATATATAATGTACATTCTTGAAATGACTTTCTTTCTTGTGTTTTAAATTGTACAATTTTAATAATAAAAATTATACGAATAAAAATAATACTCTAGCTACTGCCAGTCTATCCCCAACTTTCGTCAAATAAATTCCGACCAAATCTGACTCCTTAAAAATGCAGGTGCTGCAATGTCAATCAGAACACAAAGAAAAAATAACTTAATTTATATTCCTTAGAAATTGTTATAGTGTGTATTTTTTACAGGTAACAATAAAATATGTAACATAGTTAGACTATTAAATTGTAAAAAAATTGTGTCAAATAATTGAATTATTCACCTAGACAGTAATGTAAAAACCGTATGCTTATAACGTGAACCTTAAAAATAAAACTATTTTAGAAAGTCACGTTATTTGTTATTGCTGAATTAATTGCCTTCTTATTATTTTTATTATTAAAATTAGACAATTTAAAACACAAGAAAGAGAAAGTCATTTCAAGAATGCACATTACATACATATATATATATATATATATATATATATATATATATATATATATATATATATATATATATATATATATATATATATATAATATATATATATATATATATATATATATATATATATATATATATATATATATATATATATATATATTATAAAACTATGAAAAATTGTTGGGTGAATCTTGATATTTATTTTTGAACAATTTTACGTCTAACGCAGGCTTAATCATATAAATTTTCTCAAAATATACTTCTTATTTCTATCAAAAATTGAGTTTTATTTGGATGAAGGTAGAGGTTTATCAAGTCATGCGTATGGAGTATTATAATGATGGGGTGGATGTTAACTAAGCAGGACACTAAGGGAATAGAAGCTTTTCAAATAAGGTACACCGATAGAAACACGAATAAAAAAGTGTGTTAGAGGAGGTGACAGAATAGAAATGCTTTCTGAAATATATATATATATATATATATATATATATATATATATATATATATATATATATATATATATATATATATATATAGGACATATTTTAAAACATTTTCGTGGTAGTTTTATTTGAAAGATACCTACCTAGACAAAAAGGAAGAGGTAGATCAAAAGTAAAACGTCTGGATATACGGTACAATACTGATTGAATGTGGGCAGTTACAGACGGAGATTCTCGATTGCGACAGATGGTATCGCATTTCGTTTGTGATGGTGATGATGTTTATCGAGCAACACAAACAAATCATCAAACAACAACAAACGTACGTTTATCTCATGATTATTTATTTATAAGAGCCTCGGTAGTTCAGTCGTAAGAACGTGTGCCTCTGAACCGAAGGGTACTGGGTTCGATCGCAGGGTTCTTCTTTCACTTTTTTCAGTACACACTGTAACATTAACATCAACCGAGGTTGTGGCATTGTATTTGAGCAAGTTGAATATCTGCACGTTCCGCCCTTCGGAGGGGGCGTAAAGCCGTCGGTCCCGTGTCCATGTGATGTTAAACACGTTAAATATTCCTACTAACCTTGCAGAACGGCAGGGTTGGTAAAATTTTCAGGATAGCGAGGTTAAACTACTCCCTGGTGTCGGTGATTGGCCATAGTTGCGGAAATAGACCGACGTTACAGATAAAATAACACAAACATATTTATTTATATGCTTCTAAGGCTGACTTGACTTTAATTCAGCTAGAGTTTCCGAGGTATAATGTCGATTAAAACAATAATATACTTGTATATTTATATGACGACTTATTTACGTACATAATTAGTAAAATCATAATATATGCACCTATGCACTATGCATTGGTCTATTAACGCAAGGAGAATAATAGTCAATGAACCAATTTTGTTTCCTTTTAATTTTTAATACCATCAACTAACTATAAAACCGGCACAGGTAGAGTTACCTACTTAATTACACATCAATAGTCAATAGGTAAACGTTTTGCAAGTGGCACCACCTGGATGCTGTCGTATAGCTCTGGAATAATTCCGACTTTTTATCTCAGAATTCTGAGTTAAAAAGTCAGAATTCCGTCTTTTTATCTCAGAATTCTGACTTTTTTATCTCAGAATTCTGACTTTTTATGTCAGAATTCTGAGTTTTTATCACAGAATTCTGACTTTTTATCTCAGAATTCTGACTTTTTATCTCAGAATTCTGAGTTTTTATGTCAGAATTCTGACTTATTATCTCAGAATTCTGACTTTTTTATCTCAGAATTCTGACTTTTTATGTCAGAATTCTGAGTTTTTATGTCAGAATTCTGACTTTTTATCTCAGAATTCTGACTTTTTATCTCAGAATTCTGACTTTTTATCTCAGAATTCTGACTTTTTATGTCAGAATTCTGAGTTTTTATCTCAGAATTCTGACTTTTTATGTCAGAATTCTGACTTTTTTATCTCAGAATTCTGACTTTTTTATCTCAGAATTCTGACTTTTTATCTCAGAATTCTGACTTTTTATCTCAGAATTCTGACTTTTTATGTCAGAATTCTGACTTTTTATCTCAGAATTCTGACTTTTTATGTCAGAATTCTGACTTTTTTATCTCAGAATTCTGACTTTTTTATCTCAGAATTCTGACTTTTTATGTCAGAATTCTGAGTTTTTATCACAGAATTCTGACTTTTTATCTCAGAATTTTGACTTTTTTATCTCAGAATTATAGAAAAATAATTTCTTAACGTGAGCCCAGGACGCCGTCGTACTATTGTGCATTTCTTCATAAAACCTTTTTATTTGTTTGAAGCTAATATTTACTGAAATAGAATTTTCCTTGACAACTGTAAAAACTATGTGGCACCCAATTAATATTTTTTTAAGAGATTTGTCTTGATGAAGATAGATAATACCCCTCCATTTTTGCAACTATGCTATTTTAACCAGTTCACTGCTCACACGTGTTCACCCCCCGGGCTAAGGGTTGATTTTTTCTCAGGTGTCTTTTCAGAATTACTACAATTACAAAACAAATACAAAATATCATATGTAAATGAAAAATATATATATTTTGTTACTTCAATTCACAAAAAAAAAACAAATAGAATATGCAAAATAAAAAAACAAGAATAATAACTGAATAACATTGTTTTTCTTATAAATGTAAGAAAACAAACAAAAACATGTGTAAATAAAAATAACAAACTTTCTTTGGTGCACAAAGTAAACAAAATTAAATAAAATAAGGTAACTTATTTATTACAACACAAAGATGGCTTCGAGGGGCATGCTGAGCAAAAGTAAATTGTGTCTTTTCGCACTTTATTTATATAACAATTTTGGCATCTTCTGCGCGGCCGATGTTCGGAATTCGGCGTTATAGAACTTCTTTCCGCCCTGTGCTGGAATGAAATAGGGCTCTCTGGTGGAACTTCCTTTGGTGGTACAAGTTCTTCAATCACTCGCAGTCAGAAATCATACAACGAAACTCGACTTATTTCATATTTCTTATACAAAAAGTATGAGCTCAAAAGCAGCAATTGCAGAACGTGAGTGCTTTTTTTGTATTTTTGCTATTGCCTAGAGCATGAGTAACAAGGCAACATTTGATCCTGCTTGTCAACGCCACCCATGTTTTTATTATACATATATATATGGCTTCTGGTTTCTGCTTTTCTTGGTCCCTTTTGTTTCTGTATTGGACGAAATCTTGAGAAAATTCAGTGAAAATCTACGATACATTGCGCTTGTCACGCCTCTTTCCGACCATTACATCATTGGAGTAGCGAGCAATATTGTCGCCCACCTTCAGCTTTGCATTTTTTACCTCAAGAGGATTGTCTTTTTGGTCAAGCCGTATAGAGTTCCGGTGCAGTAGGTCCCTCTTTCTATCCAAAGAATAACTGTTGTAGAAGTTGTCCATGAATAAAGAGTGCCCTGCGTCCAAACTTTCTTCCATTACATTGGCAGCATGGCCTTTGCCAGCCTATATATAGGCCCCAAGTTAAAACTTAGAGATCACCCGAAGCTTATTAAAAAGATTCATATGTTCCTTTGAAGGCACTTTTATCGTCGTTTATTAAGAAATCATATAAATTACTTGACTGAGTCTTTGGTGTTGTCGCATTACATTTACTGTCACTTTGTGTATGGCAGTTTTTTTTTTTGAGTCGTAGCGATGAATATTGTGTGTAACAGGTGCATACTTTTGCTGTAGATTCGCTTTCGAGTTCCGTAAAAATATAATCACATAACTTCAAAGATGAAGGAATTGAGGTGGCTCAGAATAGTCGATCGTAGACAGTTACATTTTGCTGCTTTTACTCATAATGTCATAGTTAGTTCCCCTCCAACTTACCTTAAAATTAAGTTAGTAAAAAGGGTTTTACAAAACATTGTTAACATAATACACTAAGACTCATTAGCGATGCCCCGGCACTCGTCATCTTTGTTTAAGAGATATTTTACTTACAGCGCTGTTAAATTGTACATCTCGTTTGCAGCTCAGATGGAAGCTTTGAGTTCTAGCAAGTTTAAAGCTAAATAGAAAACCTATTTGTTAACGCATTCTAACACCCAAATGATTCCTTCGGTTTGCTAGTTGGGTTGTGTTTTCTGTGTTTTGTGCCTGTGTTGATAGTTCAGCTGTTTGTGGGTTGTGATTGCTTTATGCATTTGCAATTTGAGTAATTTGAGTGCTAATAAAGGCTAACGTTTGGAATTGAAACTATAGGTTATTTGGAGGTTGGAAGGTTTTATGGCATTTCCGATGGGAGAGAAAGTTAGTTTTATGTTTGTCATATTTTTTTTTTCATTTTAACAACACACCACGAGGGCTTACAGCCTAAATACTATCGTACCGTGGGTGTTGACAAGGAGGAAAGAGGCAACTTGTTAATTCTGGACTTGATGGTTTGGAGGTTCGGAGCAGAAGGAAAAACATGTGCCGGCAAGGAATTCCACAACTTGGAAGTCCTCGGGACAAAAGAGCGGGCATAACAAGATGTTCTATGTCTGGTAACCTGGACAGTAAAAATGTGCATTCGCTCTGTTCCCCTGGTAGATCTGTTGGGGGCAGCAGGTGGGGAAACTATGGAGGAAAGCTCCTCTGAGCAGTGCGCGTGCAGATACCTATAAAAGAGAGAGAGGTCACCAACGGCACATCGGTGGGCAAGGGATGGCAGCCTTTGGGTGAGTGTAGGGTCACCGATGAGACGTATAGCTCTCTTTTGAATGGAGTCCAGGATAGCGAGTGTAGAAGCGGCAGCTGCACCCCAGATGTGGGAGCAGTATTCGAGGTTTGGCCTTATTTGTAAAGTATATAAGGTATAGAGATTAGCTGGTGAAAAGTATTTGCGAGCCCGGAAGAGGAAACCTAATTTCTTAGCAGCCGCTTCTGCAATTGATGTGACATGTTGGTGCCAGTTAAGATTTCGATCCACAGAAATGCCAACAAGAGAAAAGGACTCATTACTTTGAATAACTTGGTTGTTCATTGTGATGGGTCTAGGGCTGGTGTATCTCTTATGAGAAAGAAAGCAAGACTGAGATTTGGTGGGGTTGAATTGTACAAGATTTCTACTTCCCCAGTCTAATATTTTTTGGAGATCCACGGAGACAGAACCCTCCATGAGTCTGCGATCCTCATCTAATTGGGCTAAAGAGACAGGCTTAGAATATTGTATATTTGAGTGGAGGGTGCTGTCGTCCGCGTAACTGTGAACTGGGTTGGATGTGCTAGAGAGAAGGTCATTGATGTGGAGAAGAAACAACGTAGGGGCTAAAGCTGAACCTTGAGGAACTCCCGCATTAATTGGATACAGTTTAGAGGAATGGCCATCCACAACAACAGAAATGTTCCTGTTGGAGAGGAAATTTACTGTCCAGGTACAAAGTTTTGGTGGTAGGCCATAGGCCGGAAGTTTATTAAGCAGCGCTCCGTGCCAGACCTGGTCGAATGCTTTGGATATGTCTAGAGCAACAATCTGAGATTCACCGTGTAGTTCCATAGACTTGTTCCAAGAATGGGTGACAAAGGAAAGGAGGTCGGCAGTCGATCTGCGCTGATGGAATCCATACTGCCTGTCGTGGATTAGACTGTGTTTTTCAAGAAATTTCAGTAATTCGGTGTTTATATACTTTTCCATCACTTTAGAGACCACTGAAAGGAGAGAAATAGGCCTGTAGTTGCTAGGAAGCGCTTTGGATCCTTTCTTGGGGATGGGTTGTACTCGAGCAGTTTTCCAGTTACTAGGGAATATGCCTTTATTGTAAGATATCTGAAACAGACGTGTCAGAACAGGAGCAAGTTCTGGTGCGCAATTTTTGAGAACAATTGCTGAGATCTCGTCAAGGCCAGAGGCTTTCCTGGTATTAAGAGAAGAGAGCATCTTTCGTACCTTTTTAGTTTTGAAAATGATATCCGTCATTTTATGTGCGACATTGGGGACTGTTGGTGGTTGAACATTTGGAGGTGGGTTGAGAGTAGAATTGCTGGCGAACAACGAAGCAAAAAGTTCAGCCTTGCCTAGGGTGGTAGAAACAATTTCATCCCCTGAGACAAGAGGTGGGAACGTGCTTTTGCAGAAATTATTCCCAATAGATTTAGCAAGAGTCCAGAAGGGTTTGCTGCCGTTGGAGCTTGAGAGGACTCTGTTTTTGATGTGGTTATTAAACGAGTTTTTTGCCTCAGAAAGAATGCGGACATAGCGGTCTCTTGCGTCGTTAAATGCTTGACGATTTTCTTGACTGGGATTGTGTAGAAGCGTTTTGTGAGCTTTGATCTTTTCAAGTCTGGCCTTGTCACAGGATTTAGAGAACCAGGGCTTTTGAGTGGCTGAAGAGGTTTTCTGTGTACGTGGAATAAATAATTCCATGCCAGCTTGGATAATTTCGGTGACATTTTGTGAGATATCAGAGGGGTCAGGATGAGAGAAGCAGACAGACGCCCATGGAAATGAGGAAAAGTAATCCCGCATTTCGTCCCAGTTTGCGGAGTTGTAGTGCCAAACGATACGTGGGTGTGATGACTGTGTGACCTCGGGTTGCATTGCGCAGGAAGCAGTGACCATGTTGTGGTCTGAGCGACCAATGGGGGCGGTGACTGATATGTTATAGCACTCAGGTTTTGTAGTAAGAAGGAGATCCAAGGGATTTGAGCTGTGTGTTGGGATACGAGGAAAGTAAGTAGGTTGCTGAACCATATTGGCTAAAGAATTGCTAATTGCAAAGGCCTCCGCTGCTCTCCCTTGTGGATCGGTTTTTGAAGATCCTAGCCATTTCTTATTATGGACATTGAAGTCACCAAGAATAGTGACCTCGGAGGAAGGATATTCAGAAATCAGATAGTCGGTTTTTTCAGGAAGGTAGTCAAAGAGCTGGACAAAGTTGTTGTCAGAAGGTGACCGGTAAATGCAACAGATGAATTTAGTTGCAGCCCTGAGAGAGAGTTTTATCCATAGTATGTCTTTTCTTCCAGCTTCTAAATTGGGGAGTCTGGTGCAGGGTAGATTGCTACGGACGTATGCGCACACGCCTCCATGCAATCTAAAGGAAGTAAGGAGCTCATACCCCGGGAAATTAAGGTGATTATTGGCTGTTTTGGCACTGATTTGGGTTTCGGTGAGGAAGAGGAGTTGGGACCTGTTAGCCTGGAGGAAATGGTGGACGGAGTTCAGGTTAGAATTCAGGCCACATATATTCGAAAAGGATATGTTAAATTTCGATGTTGGCGCCCCCTGTACACCCCCCTCCCGGAGATCCGAATGGAGGGGTATTTTGCCTCCGGAATATTTTGTACAAGGAGGAGCCATCATCATTTTTGTTTATAAGGGAAACCGACTCATACACCAGAACCGGAAACGTCCGTTGGGACTTCACCGGCCCCTTGATGTATGGGGTGGTACCTCCTCGGGCGTGAAAATAATCCTTTACTGTTACGTAAAGGAAAATTCCAATACCACCTGCTATGGATTGAATTGGATCAATGTCTACCCCTTTAAAAATAAGATTAATAAAGGGACTATCAATTGTCCAATAGTTATGCTTTTAGACATAGTAGGGGGGATACAAAACATTATCATTTTGTATCCATGCCTATCGTTGGTAACCTCGGTGATGTTATTCCACCAACTTTATAAGGATAAAGAAATAACAAAATTAACAAAACTACACCACTACTTAATCAACAAATTCTTATACTATTAGTTGAGCTCTTTTTATTTACGTTTTATCTTTGATCAATTTTTTTTTCTTTGTGCGTTTCCAAAATTTGTGATTTTAAACATAAATGAATTTCTTATTTAATACTACTATCAAATTAAATGTTTATATACATTAATAACATAAATTTCCATTCATACATTCATTAGTGAAATTTAACAGTTCCAATTACTTCTTTTAAAAAGGAAAATTCCATTTCCTTCTATTACAAAGGCCTGTTTTATTATTACATAAGTTTTACCTTTGAACTGTCTCCTTCCTCCCTATCAACCGCTGTTGGCGTCGTTGAAATCCAACGTTGCTAGGCAGTCATCTAGCCTAGGCTTTCGAAAATTATGATGTTTACAAAACCATAATAAACTTTAGAGGGGTAAGTTGTGCCAGTTCTGAGCTGACCATTAAATGGCCACCGAAGAGGACACCCTTGCGGGTGCGCTCCGGGGCCTTGAAGCAAGACAGTTCCGCAGGAGGCCAAGGCATGGAACTGTGCTCAAATCCGGCGTCGCATAAGCTAAGCTGTTCACCTCGCATAGGCCCGACACGTCGGCCGCGACCCGCTTCCTCGACAAGCCCGACATGCCTGGATCCTCAGAGCCAACTCTTATCCCGAAGTTACTTCTTTTAAAAAGGAAAATTCCATTTACTTATATTACAAAGGCCTTTTTTATCATTACAGAAGTTTTACCTTTGAACTTCCTGTCTCCTTCCTCCCTATCAACCGCTGTTGGCGTCGTTGAAATCCAGCGTTGCAAGTCAGCCAACTTGTAGACTTCCCACTTCAAAATAACGCATCTCTAGCGTCAATTATTATTTTGATATTTGCCAATCTTTTCTTGCAGCACTTTTCTAAGCTTATTTCTCATTTAGGGGACACACTATTGATTAATTTATAGTTTCCAACACTTTTTAAACTTTAATTTGTCGATTTTACTACTTATTTTCATTAAATTTTATTAACAAAATGCTCTGGCATCCTCTTAATATGGTGACCCAAATTAAAGACAGATCACTCTGATTCAATTTTTTTTACTTCATTTCAAAATATTGAATTCAAACCAATCAAGTTAATATAAACCGTCAGAAATGTTTTCACATTTTCCCATAGAAATGTTGTTTTGTTTATGTACACAAAAAACTGAGAAATACATTATTGGCGTATTGTAGTTTTTTTGTAATGTCATGGTCAATTCGCTTAACGCATTTTATCATGACTGAAGTCGAAAAGTGCCAAAATGACATATAAAGCTAACTATTATCTAATTGAATTTGTTTTTTGTTTTTGTCTAGGAAATATAAATAGGGGTAGTGATTTCTAAAATTATTATCATTCTTTAAGTTTATTAAATTGTCGTTAAAAGTAATTTCAAATTCTTCTAAACACATTCTTTTATTACTTAAGGTTTCACAGTGTAAAATAGAAACAATTTTATAAAAAGGTTTTTTTTATGTTTGTCATTTAATAATTAGTTTAGTAGAACTCACGTTATATGTAAGTATTTTAAACTATAAATATATGAAATGGGTCACTTTTCGCTTGAACAAAGTTGGGCAATATTAATAACTTTTTTCCAAAGTGGTGAGTCTTCTACTCAAACTGAAAAAAATTACGAAAAAAATTGACAAAAAAGATCTGCCAAAAACGCAGTTTGTGGATCGATTTGTGAAGCGAGTTCGTAAAACTGGATCGTTGTTGGATAAAACAACCCGTGCCCTCTTTGTAGTTCCTAGCTTTCTCTTTATAAAGAAAAGACAGAGGATTTCATAAAACTTTTAGAGTGGTGTTTAATAAAGAATTAATTATGGTTAGAGTATATTTCGTGGTTAGCTCTATATTGTTTTAATAGTTAAACACAAGCAGGCATGTGAACTATTTCCTACTAATAAAATAACCATAATAAATCGTGACAAACAGGAAGATTTATATTTATCGCCTATCAATGCGTTACACACTTTCGAATTTCAAGAAATAAAAGACTGAATTTACATCAATTTATAATGGACAACATAAGACATTAAACTAAATCTTTAGCATATCTAAGCAACATGGCCATAAGTCAAGACCAATTACAAGTTTCTTGTTAACTAAAGTTCTAATTCAGTATAATAAAAGAATCCATTCGTTCTCTGGTGGAATTTTTATATTCGATTAGAAGTTATTTAATAGAAACCATAGGCTATTTGAGGAACTTCTGTTCACTAATCTAGGTGTAAGATACTCAAAATGTTTTGAATAACAAATAGCCATTACCACGTACAGAACTACAACATGCGAAAAGGCAGCATACTTGAGAAAACGTCCCTTTAAAAATCATCAACATAATCTCAAGGCATTGTCGCCTCTGCGTCGCTACCATGATTCCCCAGCAGCTCTCTTCATTTCATTATAGCTTCCTCTCTTAATCAATTGGACCAGGTTTTTAAAACGTTTAAAAGCTCAATATATCCGTTATTATACAAGATACGGAAGTATTATAAAAGTTATTTGCAGTGTGTTTTGAGCTGCATTTTATAAAATCATGTTGACAATCAGAGGTGTTGGTGAAAGAAGTTTTATTTTTTTAAAAGAACACCCCTTTTATTGTAGCAGTATTACGTTTTCCATCCAATTTTAATGCATGGTTGCAAGGAAAAAAATTATATCGCCCATCAATTGTTTTTTAACTTTTAATGAATTTTCTTAAAAAAAAATCACTAATGAGGAGATCCCGACTTTTGAATTTTGAAAAAATTTATTCAAATGAGCGCTAATTAGGCCCCCCAGAACACATATCCGGGGTCAGTTTAAATTTTTATATATATATATATATATATATATATATATATATATATATATATATATATATATATATATATATATATATATATATATATATATATATATATATATATATATATATATATATATATATATATATATATATATATATATATATATATATATATATATATATATATATATATATATATATATATATATATATATATATATATATATATATATATATATATATATGTATCACACCGATAACTCAAAAAATAACGGGCCGATTTTGATTAAATTTGGTGAATAAATTCCTTTTGCAAATGGCTTGGATAAGTTCGTTAGCCAGGAAAATCGGTCCAGGTTTTCCCGGAAAATTTTGTATTTTCTTTCAAAAAAAATTATATCTCCGGAATTAACAAAGTAAGAGCAACCAAATTTCATATGCGGATTTATATCATTATAGGCAAGTACCTACCAAAATTTAGCTCCGTAGGTTAAAGGATAAAAAAGTTACAGGCATTCAAAGAAAAATAAATTTGGATTTTCCTCAAAACGTCAAAATTGCGATTTTAAACGTCAAAATTGGTGAGTACATTCCTTTCGCAAGTCGCTTGGATAATTTTGTTAGCCAGGAAAATCCGCCGAGGTTTTCCCGGAAAAATTTGTGTTTTCTTTCGAAAAAAAATTATATCTCCAAAATTAACAAAGTAAGGGCAACCAAATTTGGTAAGCTGGTTTATATCTTCATAGGTGTGCCACCTACCAAAATTTAGCTCTGTAGGTCAAAAGACGAAAAAGTTATGGGCATTTAAATAAAAATAAATTGGGGGTTTCCTCAAAACGTCAAAGTGACAATTGAAAACGTCAAAATTCGCAACATTTAGGCAAATAACTTGAATCTAATACGATCTATGGAAAGAAAATGTCTCAAGGAGAATGTTTTACATACACCGAACTCTTAGTTTCAACCGTCATTGTCCTTCATTTTACTAAAATATTTCCAGAAAATTCATTTCTAATAGACCCTTTCTCTGATGCTTGGCAGTAAGTAGCCTTAGCTATAGAGTTTATTGTTTAATGGTATATAATTTTTGTCGAATTTTCGTAAAAAATCAATAAAGCTCAATATATTCGTTATTATACAAGATATGAAAAAATATTGTATACATTAATTATACGGTGTTTTGAGCTACATCTTAAAAAATTATTGCGACAATCACAGGATGGCCCATAAGTCGTTGGTGATACAAATAATTTTTTTTTGTCGAAAACGCCTTATGTTTTTGCATTTTACATTGAAATATAATGCATGTTTGTAAGTTAAGAACTTCTGGAGGCAGCAAGTGCGTTGTGGTTGCGAATTTTGATTAAATGCTTCATATTTGAAAAGCTCAATTTGCTATTAACCTATAAGGTTGACCAAGAAACGGATTTTTTCGGTAACACTTTTGATTTACTTTTGGAAATTTCTGTACGTTTTCAAACAATCAAGTTATTTTGATGAAACATGGCACATTGTTTTTACTATATATGTTATACTGGTAATCAAATTTGATGCCTGCTTTTTCTATATAGGTTATACTGGTAACCAAAATTGATGTCTGCTTTCTTAAAAAGAAAACACACATATTTGCAATAAAAACATTTTTATGAAAATTCACTACCATAACGCACTTGCTGCGTCCCGAGATTTTTTACATTTTGGAGCATATCAAAAATTGTGATACGGCATTTTTACCAATGTAAATCAAAGTCCCATGAAAATGACGCATTTAGGGAGGTGTTCAATTATATTGTTCGTCAAAAAAATCGAAACGCTCTCAAATTACTTAGCCAGTCTTTAAAAAAAAGTGCCGAATTTTTATAAAACAGATTGCTTACAAATATTCATGTAAATATTTTTTAAATTTCTGTCAAAAAACTTTCTGTGACTAATTGTATCTTGGCTGGTGTAGTTTTTGTGTAAATTACGTGGACAGGTTCCTTGGCCAGGAAAGTAAGGCTAGTTTTTTTTGGGAAAATTTTTAATTTATCTTCGGAAAATGTTTGTACTTTTTTCAAACAAAAAGTGAGTTTCATCAAATACGGTACATTGTTTCTACTATAAAGGTTACACTATCTACTAAATTTGATATCCTCACAACGCACTTTCTGCGTCCAAACCGTACTGAATTTTACTAAAATATTTCTAGAAAATTAATTTTAAATAGACCCTTTTTCTGATGCTTTGGCAGTAGTTTTAGTTAGAGTTTAACAGTCTATAATTTTTACCGATTTATCGTAGAAGAAAGCTCAATATATTACAAGATACAAGAAAAATTTCGGGCGCAGCAAGTGCGTTATGGTAGCGAATTTTTAATAGCAAATATCTTTCTTTGATGAAAGCGGGCATCAAACTTGAGAGGGGGGGTTGCTTCGTCCTGGGGATTTTGACAACAGGCAATTTTTCTTAACAGAGTGCTTTGTTTCTGAATAGTACTGTAATTGTCAAAATTGACGGTTCTGGTCAGATGAAAACCCTTGCGTTTTCCATAAAGTCCACACTCAAACTCCACAAAAAAAAGCAATATTTGGGCAGGTATTTTTGGTGATCACATCGCCCAATCTTCATAGCCGACACTTTGACAGGAAAACGGTATTATATTGGAAATTTTGCAAGACTTGGTTAACCCTGTCATAATTGACATTGTTGAGAACAATAAGAGATACTTGGAACAACATTTATTTTTCAAAAAATGGTGCTCCACCGCATTATGATGTTACTGTTAGAGAGTTCTTGGATAGACACTTTCCCAGTCAATGGATAGATTAGAGAGGTGCTGCAGAATGCTCAGCCCATCTCTAGACCTGTCTCTTTAGCCTTTTTTTTTGTGGGGCCATTCAAAATCAAAAGTTTATGCTACCGAGTGCGATTCAGCGAAAGAGTTACGTCAGCACATTCTTGATGAATGTCGAAGAATTACTCCTGAAATGCTTGCAAATGGTAGGCAAAAATTTGAGCAAAATTTATACAGTTATATGGAAGTTGTTGGTGCTCAACTTCAACATTTATTGGGTTAAAGTTCAATTCGTTGGTAGGTTGATTTGTTGGTTGATTAATATGATGGGTCCTAATTATTTTCATCATTTATTTCAATACTATGCTAATTTTTTAAGTGAAACAATTTAGTTTTTTATATTCTCCGAAAATTCATAAGTGATATTTCAAAACTCTATATCTTCTAAACGAATAGACCGAATTTCAAAAATAAAAAAGCAGTGTATAGGGAATCAAAATCTTTTTTCGGCGAGCTATTACATGACCCCTTATTCTGTTAAAAAAAATTTGGGGGATGACACCCACGGTTATAAGGATAAAGTTTTGGCTATACTTTTTGCGGCAAAAGTTTCCCCCCTCACAAGCAAACTTGACCTGTTTCAGGTTTTTCGACACAATATTTTCCGGGCAGTAATCGCTACCAGCTCGTTTTCAATGGGCTACCCCTGTATATCATATATAAATGTCAGTAATGTAATGTCAAATCTTTTGTGTTAGAAGAATTACAAATTTTGGAAAGATGTAGTTGTAGAAAAGTAATTATTTTTATACCAAAGTAAATGTAAATATAAAATGGTAAGAAAGATATATTAGTGAGATTTTGGATTGCAGAGGGGAGAAGTTTAGATGAAATTTGGAAAGTGACAGAATAAAACCGTTTGGCAGCTGGATTTTTGGATCAGGTATAAAAATTGTCATTTGCAAACACAGGCTGAGATTTTTGTAAGACATGCTGTATATTTGAAATAACAATGAATAAGTATAAGTATATAATTGCGACAATTATCAAAAGTGCCATGTTATCTCCAGTTGCGATAAATGTTTTAAATCCAGTTTTAACAAATCTTTTGGGTTACTCAACATTTTTAAGTTCACAATCCTGACTGCATATTTCGTAGTTCCCTGACATTTCTGTAGCTTTATCTTTATTCTTTGCAAACCTTGGTGGTCCAGTAGTAAGAATGTGTGCCTCTGGGCCCAAGGGTACTGGATTAAATTCCCAGGGTTCTCTCTTGACTTTTCAGTACACACTGTACAATTAACATGAACCGAAATTCTGGCATTGTATTTGAACAAGTTGAATGTTTGCACGTTCCTCCTTTCGAAGGGGGCATAAGGCCATTGGTCCCGCGTCACAGGCAATGTTGGGCACGCTAAAGATCGCTAGAAAGGCAGGAATCTCGTGCTTCACGGATCAAATGGTAAACAGACAACGCTTTTTTCTGTTAGCTTTCTTCTAAAAGTTGTAGATACCGCTAACATTTTCTTTGCCTTATGTTTATTAATTATTTTTTACACTAGTAGATATATACAACAATTAACTGGAAAACACTAAGAACGTATAATGGTTACACTGTTTGCTCGGTAAAAGAGCTCAGTCCATGAACATAAAACAAAGAAAGCGTTAGCGAAATCTACGACTTTAGGAACGGAAAAAACCGACAAAAACGTTGCCTGCTTACCATTTAAACTGCGAATTGTGAGAGGTTTTAATGGAATTTTTCAGAAAGCCAATCTGCAATTGGCACTTTTTATAAAAGATATATTGAAAAATTTGCTAGGTGAACTAAAGGATAAAGTTAAAACTGTTAAAATGTTCAGGACCTATGGGATAGAGTGTAAGCATTCTAAACTTGTTGCGCAAGATAATAAATCTGTTAAAACTAGATATAAAGAACATTTAGCGCAACTTGGATAATACACTTTTGATACACAATGTTTGACTTTACGCATTTGGAATTGCAGTCACTATGTTAATAAGGAAAGTCTTTTGAGAAGTATCAGACAACCGCGACATTTAAACACATATGAACGTATCTATATAGTGAAAAATTTGAATGATAAATCTTCGATGAATAGGATAAGTAGTTCTGTGTAGCTCATTGCTGCAATTGTTATCTTACTATTCAGTGTCTCTCTTGTTGAAAAAAAACTTATTATACCAACACGCAGTCTTTTCAAAAGCAGGTAAAATAATTTCAATTACAGGTAATTTTGACTAAATGGTGGGGGTTTGTCTGTATAGTTTCATAGAGGGCGCTGTCTGCAATTGCTTTTTCACATAGGAATAAATACTAGTTATGGCTTTTACTCACTTAGTAATTCATCCCTCTCATGACGCTAACTTTGTTATCGAATCGATCGTGTGGTTTAAAAAGGTGTTGTGGAGAATTGGATTATCCCAGGTGTACTCATATGTTCACGATTTCATTTATTTTTCTCCATGTACGATTATCGGCAAGCTAAAAGTGCAATACTTTTTTAAACGTGGAAATATCATTTTTTCAACCTATAGAAGAGAATGCCTGCTGTAATCAGGCATTGACGCTAATCTTGAATAAATTGTACCTGGCCAATATGTTTCTGTATAAGTAGCCAAGGGCGTTTGATGGTTAGTTGTAATTGTTGGATCCCTGTATCTTATTCTAATTTTTCTCAACACGAACTGCTGTTTTAGCATGTTAGTTTGTTCAAAACTCTCGATTACAGGACATCATTGGTGTGACAAAAATTACTATTCATAATGAATAATTTTTACCCAAGAGCATTTTTTTTTTCTCCGTCAGGGCTCGCCCACGTCTTTTCCGCCCCGATAGCACCGCATCCTTTGGCTTATTGTGCATGCCCTCTGTCTTTTCTACTCCACCCATTCAAAAATCACCGTGCCTTGAACTAGTCTGCACAACAATTGTTAGAGTGGAGTTCTATATTGCTCTGTCTCCGGTCTAGACTGACCGTAGATCAGTTGTCTTTTCCGGTCCAGAGCTATACACTCACACAAGATGTGCTGGGCTGATTCCTCCCCCTCGCCGCAGAGTCTGCATGCGAGGTCCCCTTCGAACCGCCCCATTTACGCAGGTGTTTCTTGACGACCATGTGTCCCATCAAGAGTCCTTCTATGTTTCTGAGCTGTCCTCTGCTAAGATTTAGCAGCTCCACAACTCTCCTTACACTGGGTTCCACAATTACTGACTTCCCATGTCTAAGCCCCGGACAGTCTGCCCAGTACACCTTGTGTTCGTTTCTGGCCCAGGACCTAATGGCTCCACTGGCAGTGCTCTTTGTCACGCCCATAAACCTTTCTGGTCCCATAAATGGTTCTGCTGACCCTCTCTTCGCGAGACTGTCAGCTTCTTCATTGCCTTTGATCCTCGAGTGACCCGGCACCCAGATGAGGGTGACCTCATTCTGCTCAGCCAGGTCGCTCGTCTCGTCTCGGCTTTCACTTACCAACCTGGAATTTACCCGTGGGCCACTTAGGGTCTTAAGGGCTGCCTGGCTGTCTGTGGCTATGAGGATCCGCTTGTTGGTGTAGCCCCTCCTCTTGTTTTCCCGCACACAGTGCAGGATGACGTACATTTTGGTCTGAAAGACCGTTGTATGGGCTCCGAGGAAAATACTATGACTCAACTTCGGTCCTTCCGAACAAACACCTGCCGCGTCCCACGCGCCCCGCCGGTTCCGTCCGGGAATCAGACGAGCGCATCCCGTGGTAAGCCCTAAGAGTATGCACAAAAATGCTTCTAGAAAATGCGTCAAATATTGTCAACTATTTGGATAAACTTGCAACTTGGCTGCCAGAGGCGCAGAAAACGTTTCCGTTATCTGCTATAGACTCAGGATAAGTCTCTATCTGTGATAGTAGACACATTCTTATAAATATGCAGGTTTAAGTAGCATAAAATACACAATACATAATAAGAGATATTAATATAATATTGCTTACTGCTTCACAATGTAACTGTTAAAGAAATTAAATAAACGACTAAATGCGAACATCGGCAAACTTCTACGGAGCGCTTATTTATTGAAACTAGTTTCAATATCTGCTCTCCAACCTCCTTCTCGAACATCCTGAAAAGTTTCAAAGGGATATGACCTGGTATACGCAATTTTAATTCCCGAGAAGTAAGTTGCAAGGCAGGGCTTTCCGAAAACTTGCCTGACTGTCGCAATTTCCGTATTCATGGGATTAGAAGGACTGGTAAAACTAGGTGCAAATTACAACCGAACATTTTAGCCAGAAGGAAAATATTTTCAAATAAGGTAGAAGCGTTATCCGGCCTGAAATTTAGAAAACTTATTCTTGGATATCTATTCTAGGCGAAAAGTGTTTTTGAACAAATCCTAGAACAAAAATTTGTCAAATCATGGTTTGGAAAAACATTCTATTTTCTTTATAAAGGCGATAGTTCCTATAAAAATTGTTTATTGCCTTCCTTGAACCTTCCTCTTTCTGATATTTACTATATTTTTAGTCTGAAACTTTAATCGGGGTCGCTGATCAAGCCACAAAAATAGTGTATTTTAAATATTTTACTGCATCCTTTACTTAAACAATAATCACTTCACAAATTTACAATTTTACGTCATCTCTTATTCTAATGTTTTAGTTGTTGACAAACTATTAAATTGGTTTTCGGGATCTTAGTGGCCGAGATTGCTCGATCGCTACTTTGAGTAGTATGCTTTACACGTTTTTATTTGCCTCTTACCTTGTTGTTGAATTATGATTTATGCTTGTAGTATGTGTCAATCTACGGATGACATCTGACTGCTCTGTCTTTGTCAACCATTGGACATTAATCAATTAAGTCGTTTTAATTCATATCTTTCAGATTGTATTTCTGATTTTGAAAAATTTTGTGAACAAAATAATTAGACTAAATTCACAACAAAGATATATTTACATCATTTTCAGCTACGTGTAAAGTGTAATTCCAGTAACTCTAATACTTTCAAAAATATAGTGTATTCAAAAATATTTTTGTACCATTGCTACATCTCTATTAGTGAATTTGCTTATTTAAAATTTACTAAAAGGCCTGCACGCAACAAGTGTGTTACGGTACGAGGTTTTTATACAGAATGTGTTTCCACCCAAAAAGTTTCCAGTAAAATAGTAAATAGAATATATGCGGAAAATACATTTGCTCAATGGAAGCGAGTTACAATGTTTACAAGAGGCGTTTAATAAATGGGTAGATTTTTTGTTGTTTCAATATCTGTTCTCCGCAAACCAGATTCAGGGTATTCGCTTGAAAATCAGTAAACGTAATATTTCGTCAGCACAATCCTACTGCTGCTAGAGCATCGCAGAAAAGGTTAATTTTAAATATATTTCTGCAAATATCTGAATCAGATAGAGCAGAATAATAGTGCATAATACTACTATAATATATACCTTTATAAAGATATTTTGTGCAATATTTACATTTAACAAACCTCATCAATTCCAGAATCTATGTTCCAAAATCACCAAATTTACGTCTATGTGTGACAAAACAGACATTTGCCTTTCGATTTGTGGTTGGTTCAGACCTGCTGACTCAATTTCCAATCTGAAATATTTAGTTAATTTTCGTTTTAAATATCTTGTAAACATTTTTTTACGAAAATCGAATTTATGAATACCCAGTTCTATGAGTAAAATTGCTTTTATCAAAAAGATAATTGCTGCAGCAGAGCATACTCATTATATTTGTATTGCACAAGTTGTCAAAGATACTAAGGTTATTAAATACAACATTTGCAAGACAAATTTATTCATTGCATTCACTATGTTGTAACATGTCAAGTGTAGCATGTAACACGCGGCAACGCCGTTTGCCTTTATAAGCTCCTGAATCAACCCCTCTTATGACGTCAGCGTCCAAGTTTCCTCATTGACGTCAAACTCCGCGCTCGATTCCTTTACCACGTTGGACTCATGGAAGCACGCCTGCGTTCAAGCTAATTTGACAGATTTGCGATAAGTAAACCATTAAATACGTCTGCCACACATGACAGGCTCTCTCTTCTAAATCGACCTTAAAAGATGAGATATCACCGTTAAATTTCAATCCGAGAGCAGCATGCTTAAATGGCACCCCGTAGGGCAGGGTAGGGCTTTAAACAACCCGTACCGGTAGGGCAGTGCCCTCTCAACAACACCGTAGGGCAGGGCCCTTTCAACAACCCGTACGCCTAGGCTCCTTCAACCACACCAACGTACGCCTACAGCAGGGCCCCTTCAATCACACCACCGTACGTTAGAGAGGAACCTGCAACATAATAATTAGGGCAGGGCCCCCTTCAACAACATCACCGCTGGTAGGAAAGCAGCCCTAAATATCACCGTTGAGGCTTTCAATAACAACGCTGTCAGCAAGGAGCCCCTCAACACCACCGTGGGAAAGGACCCCCAGGACAACATCAACAAGGAGTCTCCTTCAACATCATCGTCAAGAAGGACCCCTTCGACCTGGGGCTGAAAGTTAAGTACACTGTTTATCTATGGCTTTCTTTTTTATGTATAAAGTGTGCTCCACAATACATCCTCACAGTGTCACCAATATTTAAATTAAAATTCTTTTTCTTTCATATAATTCAGTAACCTTTAACCATCTGCATTATATAGAGTTAATAATTTTTTAAATAAACAATTTTATTAATAATGCCTGCTTTTATTTGTACCACTTAATACCAACCAACCGCTAGGGTCTGAACTCAAAACCCTGAGACATTTTGTGTTATATCATATTATGTTTATTACAGTCGTTATTAGAGTCAAATAAAATTATTAGTTATACTGCCGCCCAAACAGTGGGGCATTTATTACAGTTAAAATATTCAGTTATAATGTGACAAGTTATGTGACCATGGAGTAAGCCTATATGATATAAATATGTCTTAGCTCGCACTTTTTTTTGAGTACAAAACTTTAAATTTAAACTTTCTAATGTGTATGTTCTGAAAATTGTTGATCTCTTCACCCAGGACGAGGTTTTTTAGCCTATAAAGTTAAATAAATTGTTGACCATAGAGAAATTGTTTGTCTTGTGCCCTATACGAATATCTTGATATAGCAAAGAAATTTTAAAGCCTATATCTCAAGTTCAAATGCTGGAGACTTGAAATTTGAGACGTGGAAATGGTGTAGTATGAGGTAGGAAAAGAGTGCATTCGTACTGAAATTAAAAAATTCGAGACGCAGCAAGTGCGTTATGGTAGTGAATTTTTATTAAATGCTTCAATTTTGAATAACCCAATTTTCTACAAACTTAGAAAGTTTCATTTTGTTATGTAGTAAGGTCTTTCCTAAGGCAACATATACACCAAATTTTATTTAAATACCTTTGTAATTTTTGGAAAACAAATTCCGAAAGAAAAATCAAAATTTGAATAACTTAATTTTTTATAAACTCAGAAAGTTGAATTTTGATACGTAGTAAGGTCTCTCCTAGAACAACATACCCTTTAAATTTTATTAAAACAGCTTTGTAATTTTCAGGGAATTTTTTTTCCCGGAAAAGCCTTTCCGATTTTCCTGGCTAACGAACTCATCCAAGCCATTAATAAAAGAAAGGCACTTGCCGAGTTTCATTGAAATCGGTTAATTAATTTTTGAGTTATCGGATGGATATTTGAAAAAAATTGTGCAAAGTCTCACCATCGATATCTCTCCATTACCGAATTTTTTTAAATAAAAATTCTCTAATATTTTGGTTGAAGGATAAGCAATTTGTTTTTTTTTTTGGCAATGCATTTTTAATCCTATAGTGTTGGAAGGGACCTGCTGCACTTAGTATGATATCTTAGGCAGCACACAATACACAACATATAAAAACATTGTGCTTTTTCTTATAAGTGTTGCTCTATGTAATGTGTCGCAGTTTGGACGTCAGTTTACAATGCGAGAAATCTTAAAACAATGCAACATATTCACCAAATGTCACAAAATAGCTATGTATATATATATATATATATATATATATATATATATATATATATATATATATATATATATATATATATATATATATATATATATTGAAACTAGCCCCGGATATGGGTTCTCGAGGTCCTAGTTCGCACTCATTTGCAAATATGTTTGCAAAGTCTCACCATCGATACATCTCTATTAGCGAATTTTTTTAAATAAAAATTCACTAATAAAACAAACAAAACAGTATATCCCTCGTGCTTTAAGTAACCTTTTTATGACAAGCAGATACACCATGTTAATGTTTTAAATAAAGTGGTTGAAGTATTTTACATAATATGTTGCTAATTAATTAATTTATAGAATATAACATGATCATTTTCAAACACTCTCCCAGTATAAAACACAATATTACTCCTCAGTCAATAAATTCACTTTTTTCATTCTGCTTTATCAAAACTACAGTTAGTAAATTTTAATTCTACACTACAATAACGAATTGTTAATGCATTCTCCAGGGCACACAGAAGCACAGAAACGAAGTAAGGTTATGAGCAAAATATATAGTAGAAACAATGTGCCATATTTTATCAAAATAACTTATTGTTTGAAAATGTACACAAATTTTCCGACAATATACCTTAAACGTTGGTTTTCTAACCAACAAATCTTAGGTTAATAGCAAATTAAGTTATTGAAATTTGAAGCATTTAATGAAAATTTGCTACCAAAACGCACTTACTGCGTCTTGATTACTGCGTCTTGGTTTTTTTCTTACAAACATATTTCGATAAAAAATGCAATAAAATAAGGCTGTTCGAAAAAAAATTGTAGGGATCACCAACGATAGACTTGTGGGCCAGCCGGTGATTGTCAAAATAATTTTATAAGATGCAGCTCAAGACACCCTATAATTAACTTATACAATTTTTTCTTGTCTCTTGTATAATAATAATTATATTCAGCTTTACCGTAGAAACGCGTCACCCTGTATAATATCAGCCCTTTTGTAAAACTTCGATCCTTTATATTTATTTATTTATTCAATATGCAAATACACAATTTAAAAACCATTTACGTATATATGTGTTGATAAAATATAATAAAAACTGTTTAATCCACCCACTAGCATTAATAAAGGAATAATTTGCACTTGTATATAAAAATTTCCCAAATGACACAAATAATTCGTCCACTGAAACAAGTAAATAAATAAAATACATAATATAAACGATCTCATATCCTATGGCATACGGTAAATGTCAGTTACAGCGTCTAACAGACCTGCGCAATAATAAACATATGTTACCTTACCATGACAACCACAACTAGATCTCATATAAACTATTCAATGAAAAGCGGTGAAATTAAACATAAATGTTTCAAATTTGAATAGCATAATTTTCTGTAACCCTAGAAAGCTGAATTTTTGTGCATAGTTAGGTCTTTCCCAAAGCAATATGTACACCAAATTTTATCGAAATATCTTTGTAATTTTCGGAGAAAAAAATTTTTTTGAATGAAAACTCAAAACTTTCCCGGAAAACCGTGTCAAATTTTTCTGGCTAACGAACTCATCCAAGCTATAAAAATGTGTGCTAAGATACTGTTTTCTCGATTGTTATAGATGCCAGGCACATTATAATTCAATACAAGATCGGTTAATATATCGTAAAACATCATAAAAGCAACATAGATCCATCTCGCCAGGCATCGTGTTCGCAGTGTTAACTGCAACTTAATGATTGGTGTTGATGTTATGCTTCATATATCTCATTTATATTCCATGCGATACGGACTATACGCATCGCTACAACATGTACTAGAAACTGGCTAAAAACTGGAATATCTTTCCATAATGCATGCAACATTGATGCCAGTAAACAAGTCACACACTGTGAGGATTATACATCCTCCTTCACAGGGTCGCGTTCAAAATAATGTCCTTCAATTTATTGAAAAGTATACATGCTTATCTTGGTAGGTATAAAAAATTAATAAAAGAAATCAAAATTAATCTGTGGAACTTGCTGCGACCAGACTTTCATATAAGTACACATGGAGAACCCAAATCACCTCAGCACATCCTTCTAAAGACCTGACGATCGTTTCACTAACAACGTTAGCGTCATCAGAGGATGAAAGATGTAACTACTTTCAACTAAAAACCACCTTTTATACTGAGTCTTAGGTAAAGAACGATACCGAGGGGGAGATTAAATCGCAGGCCCTCTCGGTATCTTTCTTAACCTAAGACTCAGTATAAAAGGTGGTTTTTAGTCGAAAATATTGTGTTCTAGTAGAAAGTGGTTAGGTTCAGGTCTCTAAAAGATGTGTTGTGGTGATTTGGCTTCTCGAAGTGTAATTATCAGTGCTCATCATATGTTCGAATCTTCACTTGGCAGACTTTTATACTTAAATCAACCTAACATATTTTTGTACCACACACAAAGCTTACATTACGTGAATACAATGGACATTACTTGACATATAATCCAGTTAAATTGTGTTTTTACCAGGAAAGTTGTGTTAGTTCTGATTTCGTTCATCTATATGTTTGTTGGGGTGCTGAATCCGAATCTGGGGTTTGCTCACAAAATCTCGTGACGTAATATTGAAAATCGGGATGCAGCAAGTGCATTGTAGTATGTGAATTCATGAGAATTGTACGCCAGCAGTAAGTTATATTATTAAAACTAATTCTTTAAATTTAAATGGACCTTGGAGATCAGTTTTAGAGGACCCAGTTAGAGATTACTTTATATAGTTTATATTTTCCATGGAGCTAAAAAAATATAATTTGGTCGAGATATATGTAAGTACTGCTAATTTACTAGGTGAACTAAAGGATAAAGATAAAACTATTAAAATGTTCAGGACCTATGAGATAGAGTGTAAGCATTCTACGCTTGCGCAAGATAATAAATCTGTTCAAACTAGATATAAAGAACATTTAGCGCAACGTGGATAATGCACTTTTGATACACTATGTATACGAGTCGTTTGAAATAGCAAAGAAATTTTAAAGCCTATATCTTATGTGGAGATCAGTTTTAGAAGGCCCAGTTAGCGATTACTTGAAGAAATTTCTATTTTCCATGGAGCTAGAAAATTATAATTTGGTATTTGAGATATATGTAAGTACTGCAAGTCCTTTAAAAAACTTGTGTTACAAATTTTATTAAAGTTTAAAAAAAATTATTTACCAAGGGAATGTACCTGCCAAATTATAGATATGGCAGGTATTCTTCCTTATTAATTGCTTGGATGGTTTTGTTTTAGTCAACTCAATCAAACTAGTTTTTTGCAAACAAAACAACAAAAAAGGTTTTCTAAAACCAATTTGTAGTTAACCGCGAAGCTCATCATGTTATTTTTCTTTAATTGAGTACCCACGCTGTTTTTACATAGGTTTTACTATGGTTCAAGATTGAAACTTTTAGCTTAATGGGAAATTGGGGTATTGGATTTGAAATATTTTTACAAAAATTCTCTACTATAACGTTCTTCCTGCACCCAGAACTTTTTCAACACTTATTTATTGTTGCTGTATCCACACTTTTTGAATATGATGAAATACATATAGTTCTCTATGTGACACTGACAATCAAGGCAACCTCAATTTTATTTTTGAAAAAATATTTTAAACAAATAAAATGATGTAACATTTTAACATAAATTGAAGATCCTGGTTCGCTGCTTTGCTTTAATGCATAAACAAGAATAATGTAAACAAGAAAAATTTCTTTGGAACAACCCCCAAGAAAGTTACGGGACCTGCGGTGTATATAGGGGTTCTGGGCGGGGTAAACAGAATAAGAAGGAGGTACGCTGCAAAATAAAGGCAGCTTATAGAGATCCAAGTAAGCTGTTTTTTCGCACTTTCCGCTCACATATTCGTTTATCTTTTTCCCCGCCCAGCAACTCTGTTAATATAACTTTATTGTGGGTGTTTGCAAAAATTGTTCTTGTGGTTTGTCCATCCAGAAGGAGATCGAAGTATGTTTCTGATTTTTTTCCTAAAAATTCCCCGTGTGCTAATCTGCCAATTTACCAAAAATTTAATTTTTATTTACCAAAGGATACCAAAGGGTACCAAATTATAAACGTGACAGGTACTGTTCCTTATTAGTCGCTTAGATAATCCGTTTTAGTCAACTCAATCGAACCATTTTTTGCAAACAAAATAACAAACATGGTTTTTTAAAACAAATTTGTTGTTGCATGTGAAGCTCATTGTGTTATTTTTTTAATTAAGTACCTACGCTGCTTTTACTTAGGTTTTGGTATGGATTAAAACCGAAGATTCTAGTTTAATGAGAAATTGCATAATCATCATTTGAAATATTTTAACGAAAATTCGCTACTAAAATGCACTTACTGCACCTAAACTCTTTTCAACACTTATTTACTATTGGTGTGTCCATACTTTTTGAAAATGAAATAAATAAATATAAACAAAACAACATTTTGAAATTGAAATTTTAGTAATTTACACTGAACATCTCTCTATATGTATAATTTAAGCTACCGTATGACATTATGTAGCTTAATTTACCTTGAACTTTTTGTACACTACATGAAAAGTAAAAACTAAAAGTAAACAATAAGTATCTGATTCTAAGGCATTAGCGAATTAGCGGTGTCGATTTCTAGGTTCTCTTCTTCTGATTTGCTTATGAGGTCTCCAAACAAAGAAGCAGAAGATAACCTCAAATTTGACTCTGTCCCTACAGCAGAGCGCACACGATTCTCTCATGACTGCTGTGCTGTGTTCGCAAATTAACAAATGATTCTGATATATCTATTTGACCTTGTCTAACATTATAGGGCACCCACTCAGGGTAATTTCAGGCCATATCGCAATTTATTTTTTTTTTTTAGTTATAACTTTTACTGAACCCATTGAGTTAAAATTTGGTAGGTAGGACCACTTATGCGTGAAAAGTTTTAGTTTCACAATTCTAGTAATTTAAAAGATACTGCGTTTTAAACCAGCTTTTCGCATTTTTTCTAAAAGTATTTGAGTGTCAAAACTGTCTAACGAACTCATCCAAGCTATTAACAAAATGAAGGGAATTGGCAAGTTTGATTTCGATTGGTGAAGTTAGTTATCGGTTGGATATATATATATATATATATATATATATATATATATATATATATATATATATATATATATATACATACATACATACATATACAGGGTGATTAATCCAAACCGTTGCTTATAATCTTTTGTACTTGTAATCGGAATTTTGATATGAAAATTTCAGCATAGGCCTAGTTAAGACTTGTATTTCAGGATAAAGTATTTTCAAGATGGCAGCACATACGGTTTTATTGGAACTACTATCAACTCGATTTTTTCAAATAAAACCTCCTATTTATTATTGCATTTGCAGATTTACGGCGGAATTCTGCACCAACTTTGCTTAAGTCACTATGTCCCAAATATTAGCCGTTTCAGAGTTATTCGCAAATTTACGAAATTTTTACCGACAAATGACACCACATGAATCAACGTACCTTTGGGTTGAAAACAGCGTATGATCTGAAATTTTCTAGGGATCATATAAAAGGTTTGTTTGACTAGTCATTTTGTACTCTAATCTGTAGACTTCTCCATTTTATATCTTTTGAGATCCAGTAAAAAAAATCGCGTTATAAATACAAGTTACAGGGATGTTTTCATATGAGAAGGGTCACACAAATAAACCACTTTGAAATGGTTAATAATTTTTCTTTCTCGATGAAATTTGGCATATATCTATTTTAAGGAAAGCCGAATGCAGTGGCGTCATAAATTTTTTCCTAAAAATGTCCATAAACTTTTTTCCCATTTTTTGACGTAGAAAAACTGCATTAGTAGGCCACGGTCGGGTGACATAGAAAACTATTTTTACAGCGTTGATAGAGTTTTTCATCTTATTTTTTTTTGTTTTGTTTATAAAAATCGAATGATAAATACAAAAGTTACAGGGGTGTTTTATTTAAAATGAACCACACTGTATCTATATATATATATATATATATATATATATATATATATATATATATATAAACATTTCAACCTTGGATTTGGGTTCTAGGATCCTAATTTGCGCTCATTTCAAGAAACTTTCCAAAATTCTTACCGTATCATTCTATTAGTGAATTCTCTTAATGAAAGTTCACTTAAAAAATGCATAAAAGTTAACAAAATATTACCTAATATGGTTTTTGGCTGATAATTCAAAAACAATAAAAAAATCGTAATTAACCCTCCTATTTAAAATGAAAGCTCATAAAATTTCACACAAATTTCATTATTTAGGTCTTTTATCCGACAAACCTTACGCTAGTTAAAAACAGGCGTATTTCAGCTATATTAGCAAAACCCACTTTTTTCACCCCAACACTCCAATTTATTATTAAAAGCTGTCATTTAGTGATATTCCCTCAGTTCCCTGCACATACTTTCTTTTGATGGTATAAGTAAAGGTACAGATCATTTTTTTAAAAAGAACATAATGTTCAAGTTATTTAATGTCGCCCTAAATTGTACAAATTCAGTTACAAAAAAGTTGAAATCCCAACAAAAAATATTGAAAAATGACTACATATTATATTATTATAGGAGCAAAAATTATGAGCCGTTGTCGTTTAGTCGGTTCTGGCTTAGGTTCATTGAAGGCGACGTGTCTTGGCGCTGTTTCGGGTTGTTATATCATCAGCGTCGGGGTTGTTCATCTGGAAAATAAAAAGATGGTGAGAAAACAACAACATGTTATCATATCTCAATACAGATTACGAAAAAGATTGTGAGACTAGACATACCTTCCACATCGTGTAAGCGCTTTTCTTCAGTCTGTTTTCGGTCTCTTGCTTCAATCTCTTCTTCGTTTATGTCAGTGCCGTCTTCCGGGGACTCGATGTTATTAGACAGCCCTTCGCACGATGTGCAGATCAGGGAGCAATCGAGGCCTGCGTTCCTGGATCCACAATTGCGTTTTCGGTCTTTTTTACATTCACAAGAAATGTTCCGGAGTTTGGGGTCAGTTGCAGGCTTCAAAGGGCACGAGACTGCTCCTTGTTTTTTCCACTCATACTATCTGGTGTCTCTTTGTTGCTCGTCGAGTGTGGTTTGACCTGATAACCACTGCTGCATCTAAAAGTAAATTGACTGGGAATGTTGTGCAGCAGCGTTGGTGGGGTGTAGTGGGGCAATGTTGGTTTTACTTTTGTACAATAATGAAACGTATTACCTGTATCTCAAATCGTCAAGGCTAGTCTCATGTCCTTTCCCCACTACCCCCACTACCACCCCACCTAAGCTGCTGCACGACAACATTCTCTGAGAGTTTACATTTAGGTGCAGCAGTGGTTATCCGCCCAAACCACTTGGCGAGCTACAACTAGATCCGAACAAGTGGGGCTGGCAAAAAAACGAGGAGTTGTGTTTTGCCAGTGCCAACCACTTTGAACCCTGCACCGGAGTCGATAGTCCGGCACATTTCTTGTAAATTTAAAAAGGCTGCCAGCGGAATTGTGGATGCAGAAATCCAGGCCTCGATTGCTTCATGACCTGCGCATCGTGCGAAGAGCTGTGTTTAACGTTGAGCCCCCGAAGGGCAGCACTGATATAGACACAAAGAAGAGACCTAAGTGAGAGACTGAAGAGACACGATCCCCAAGTATGTCTAATCTTACATTTTGTTTCAGAATCAGAAATTTTGTTACTAAACATCAAAATTGGATCTAGAACCCCAAAATTCATATAAAATTGAAGAAATCAAATCTACGCCACAAATTTCCCGCCAGCGTACTGTTTGAGAACAAATTAACTGCATTAATATTGGAACATATTGCGGTAAAACAAATTGGCTACTCTCGTACTGGCAGATTTTAGTTTATTGTCCATTGGTTTCTCGCAATAATTATAGAAGCCATTTCATTCAAAACGTCTCAGTCGGGTGTGTTAGAATTGCTAGCAGATGAGTTTGGATGGCAAAGGGGATTTTGTAATATTTTTACACATTTCATAAATTATGCGAGATGCACAACAGAAGGAGCTGCGTTGTCACATTTAAACAATCATGACCCACATCTTTCGATTGAGAATAATATGACTCTGCAGAGAAAACGGTGCTGTAATTTTATTTCCTTCACTGCATCGTCTCAGCCTTTGCACAGGTACGTCTATGGTCCTCTAAAAATGTACTTAAACAGTTTTTGTGATTCATGACTCCGAAATAATCCGGGAAAAACTACATATATGTATATAAATCTCCAGGAATTCGGTGAAATGTTTTTCTACTGGCTGTAACCACCAAAAACACTTAGTCGGGATTTAGTTGTTCTGAAATATCCCCATTCATGGATACAAGTACGTGTTTAATGATGAGGAGATCCTTACAAGTTCCGTTACCGATTATCCTATTCATAACCTAACAGTTAGGCTACAGATTAAGCTAATGAGTGCAAAGAGTTTACCAACAAATGGAGAAGAAATCTGATGGACACCATACTCTCCACCTGGACAAAAAATGGCCTTTTTTTCTAAATACCCATGGCTTTGCTGTTAAAGTGACTCATTATACTTTAATACTAACACGTTAGAACTTAACTTACCTAATTTAATCATAGTTTGTGTGAAATGACATCTAGTTCTGAACTGACAGAGGAATGCTCTTCACCTAATGCGTTACATTTTAATTCTTCCTCTTTACCATCATCTAGGATACCTAAACCATGGAGTGTTGAAGAACCAATTACTCCTAAATTTCTAATATTTGTTTTTTTTTACATGATGCACTGTATTATAGCCCTTCAGACAAGGACCGTTTCCCAAAGACAAACAACGAAAATCAAGAATTAAAATTCACAAGCGTCGTAAAGTCGCAATTCCAGCAGTTACTTCCAATAAAGATGAATTAGAAGCTAAAAGCAAACAAAAACAGAAGTGAGGTGAGAAGAGATATTGCAGGAAACCAAAATAGAAATGCGAAAATTATCAAGAACGCTAAACACACCTTATTGAAGTAGATGATGCTTCAGGTGACGACGATGGAACGTTCTATTAGTTATCATCAGAACTTTTTCCAAATCTAAACCCGGAGAAAATTGGATAAAGTACATTAAGGCCCATGGAGGCTGTGTGAAAGCGTATTTGCGCTTTGCATGTCAAAACTGTGACTCCGAGGATGATTCTTAAGCTTCTACAATCAACCCCAAATACACCCAAACATCCAGTAAAATTAATTATTACGCTTAGAGTTACTTGAACCTATAAACATTTTATTGTATTGTTGATGTGAAAGCATATTACTTTATTCGTTTGTTTTTCTACAAACTAGATTTTAACACTATATGTTTCTCAAAAATTTTCAAAAATTATCATCAATTTGTGTGTGTCTGTTTTTGTTTCTTTAACGTCGGTCTATTTTCGCGACTATGCCAAGCACCGACGTCAAGGAACAGTTTCAACTCACTATCCTACAAATTTTGCTTTACCCTGGCCTTTCGGTAAGTATGTAGGGATTTTTAATGCGCTCAACATCGCATGACCCCCCCCCCCAAGGGTAGAACGTGCAGACATTCAACTTGCTCAAACACAATGCCACAACCTCAGTTGATGTTAATTTTACAGTATGTACTAAAAAAGTGAAACAAGAACCCTGGGAATCAAACCCAGTACCCTTCGGTTCAAAGGGATACGTTTTTACCATTGAACCACCGAGGCTCTTACAATGTGTGATATGGGCGATAAAGCGAAAAGTTGAGTTGCTTATATCTGATGCTCATTATCTATTAAACGTAAATCCTACTTCAAGTCAATATTTTGGTTTAAATTTTGAAATTTTTGGGGATTCTGACAACTCTAATCCACTCTGGTGTAAGTGAAATTTAATATATTTTTACTTATTGCATCACATCCAAACTTTGAATCCAGTTTATTCGTTGTGTATCTTCTCTGTTAAAGAGCGTTATAAGCTTTTACGGTTCTTTGCTTTGAGGTGAGTGATTGTGGGCTGATAACTTGAAAAGCGAATGACTGTGGATTTTAATTGTAAATCCTATCAGTTTGATAAAATATAAAGAAAAACTTTTGAGATATTCGGAATTTGCCAGGGCTGTATTTTGCAGATTAACGGTAACCAACACAAAATGGAATGCACCTTGCGTTTTGGATTATTTTGCGGAAGGTGTGGAGGGTTATCGGCTATTGACATTAATAACATTTTGAAAATATCTGAATCTTTGTTTTGCCTGAAATTTACTCTAGAGAAGAAACAGCGTAGAAGTATTTATAAAGAATCTGATGTATCGGTCGTCCAATACAATGCTGACACAGTTACGTTGGACCGCATAAAAGTCATCTTCGAACAGTTACAGCAAATAAAACTAAACCAAGTTAATATAGTGACTGCACAGTTTTCGCTAAAAATGGTTGGCAGGTGCAGCCTGGCGATTTTTACGCATTCTGTTACGTTGCAAGAACACCGCACTCAGATAACTGAAACGAAGACAGATCTATGCGCTTTACAATCTGAAGTTAATAAAAATGCTAGTGATTGGTCCACAGCACTAGACACTGTAAAGAAAGGCAAAAGATAAAGTCTAATGTTATTGTTTTTGGTATTCAAAAACATGTCCACCGATACAGCAATTCTCCACCAAGCAGTGTCCTACTTTGAAACTAGAAAAACAACTTTGGATATATTTTAACATCTAAGCATTGATACCGCAGCTAACCTATTACTTCTGAGAAGATTTGAAAGATAATCAACCTCGCCTAAATCGGTCAAGGTTATTATTGGATCAGAAAAGCTAGCAGGTCTCATCTCTGGCAAGGCAACGATTTGGAAGCAAAATTCTCAGTGAGGTTTATATTGTGTCATATAGGACTCCCCAACAGATAGAGCATTATGGTGGTTTGAGGTCCGAGCTTACCAAAATGTGTGAGGCTTAAGTATCAAAATTTCCCACCTTTACTCCGCAACTACTAAGTTGGAGTTTGATATTGTGTGCCTGAGTGAAATATGGCTTTATGACGGTGTACTTTACTCAGAGTTATTTACTGGTGAATATAAAGTGGTGAGATGAGACTGATTATCCTCCGGTGCACAGAGATATCGTAGTGGCAGTGTGCCGGTTGCGACAAAAAAAATTGTTTAATTTTAGCTTATTAGATTAATCGTCATTCTGTTAATGTATATCTTGTACTGATATAATTGGTATTGAGTTGTTAAATAATGGTATAACATACTGTTACGTTCTACGGGGTTCTAGATTAGTTGACTAAAAAACAAACACAGCTTTTCAAACTACTATTTTATTATTACCAACTATTTTTCAACACCAGTATCAACTAAAATATTTCTTTCTATTATTAAATGTCCATAGAACTATATTTCACTATTCGCCTTCCATGATCGCTTCTTAAACCCCAACACTTACTGCTAACTCGCTTAATACTCTATGATCACTATTTACACCACACCGACTTAATACTGAACTAACTTACTCTGCGCACCGCTCGTCTATTTATACTGTCCATAGAGATTCTAGACCTACACTATTCTACACCTGTCACTTCTGGTCCCTTCTAGAAAAATCATTTCAGAGTGTTCGCTCTTACCAACACACTTTATAATTGACATCTGACCATAGAAGCAACAGAGTCCATAAACTTAAATATCATAGACAAATGTGACACTGCCCCTCTCTTATATTCGATGGTCCCTGTCGAATTCTGACATTTATTGGAATGGCGTAAGTTTGTACATATGGACCACTTTCATCTTGCTCTTAGGGCTCCTCTGAATTCGGTAGACAACGTCATTGATCACTTTGACCCTCTTATACCTTCCCATAATTTCTGTAGCTTCGGTGACCGTCCCTTGCGTCGTACTGGATTGTAGAACAACACCCGATATTCTACTTTTAAAGCAGCTGAATTAGGTGGCCCGTGATAACGCGTCTTCATGCGGTCGCTGTCTATTTCTATATGCATTCCGACCGCAGAGTGGATGGTTTTTCTTCTTGTCAATATATCGTAGCTTTTTTCAAGCAAATTCGTTAGGTAGTACTGGTTCTTCCGTGTAGTTGCTGTTGTTCTGATGTTTCTGTTTGAACAAATATCTCGGCGGGCCCTATTCGTCCTGTCGGCATCGGCTCCGTTCCAACAAATGTGTTTACTGACTTTTTTCTGGATTGGCTTCACATTTACGTGGTCTTTGCACCTTCATCTTGTACTTCTCTCATACTTTCTTATCCACTTGCTTCTGGCTGAGTAACTGGGTTGTCTCTTCCTCTAACAGCTCTCTTCACTTAAATGGCACTTTCATGGCAGACGTTGCTATTTGTCTCTATGGTGATTTTCCGCACTACCAGGTTACTTCCAGGCGACATTATTATTTCTTCACCGCCGATCGTTAGGGTGTTAGTGCCAAGATCAAGTTTAGCGCACTGGCCCTGAAGTATGTCCAAGCCAATTATAATCGGATCTGATATGGCGGCGACTATGTCTCTCTGCTTTGCCTTCCATGTCCCAATTTGCAGCTTGACGTCAGTCTCGCCAAATATCTTGATCTGATCACTACCGGCCGCATTCGCTCTGTACACTCTGTCTGGTTCTCTTACTCGTCATCTTGGAAGCATGTCGCGGCGAATAATCGTCCTAGGTGCGCCTGTGTCGAAGACCATCTGGGTGTTATTACCGCTATGACGAGAACGCTGCCAGAATCGCTAACCTGAGAAATTGTTACCGGCCTTAGCTTCACTTTTTACCTTAGGCGTGATCTTAGGCCCAACATTCGCCTCTTATATGTCCCAACTTGCCGCAGTTCCAGCAGCGCAAGGCTTTTGCACGGTGAGCTCTTATTGGGTGTTCATGAGACGTCGGCCTTATTTGTTCTGCTATTTTCTCTAGTAGCTGCACGTCCTTGGATGTATCTGTTTGATTTTCTTCTTGGACCTGAAGACTGACGACGCTTGCTTTGCCGCTTCAAACTCCAACGAATGTGCCAAAGCATCGTTCAGGTTTTTGTGCCTCGCCATCCTCAGCGCCTGCTGCGTGTCGGTATCTCTGATGGCGTCAATTAAGGTTTGCACCAACAGCTGGTTTAAAAATTCTTTCAGAGCTATGGGGTAGGCTAATCGGGTCAGTTTGACAACCTCGACGTGGAGATGTTGGAGACTTTCGCCCGGTATCTGACAACGATTTTTCAACTGCAATCGATAAAACTGTTGTAAATGCAGGTCGCCAAACCTCAATTCTAATTGATGTCTGATGCTGTCAAAACTCAGCGGTTCTTCCCTGGCAATACATTGAAGTCCATGTAGAGCATCTCCTCTAAGAGCTACAAATAACGAAGTCGCTTTCTCTCTTTCGCCCCAACCATTTGCTGTCGCAGCGGCTTCAAATTGGCGTAGATAAATACCCCATGGGACTGTGCCATCAAATGTGGGAACCTTAATTCTTATGTATCTATCTTCGAGTCTGATGGCTTCCTTGACTAGGGTATAATACTTCTTTTCTAGTGATTGCATTTTTTCCTGTACCTCCGCTTGTACTTCCTGCATACTCGTCAGCTTGTCATGTACATCGTTGCTGATACACCTTACTCGACTTTCTACTTGTTAGAAGATGTTTTTACCTGCTTCATGCGTTCGTCCACAACCGAAGTAATATTGTCAATTCTGCTGGCTTGTTCTTGCAAAATTTTCTTTGTTTCTTCATATATTCTCCTCATTTCTTCATTTGCTTCTTCATCCCTTTTTCTCAATTCCTCTCTTATTTCTTCGTCTCTTTTTCTGACCTCTTCATCTATTTTTCTCATTTCTTCTTGGGCTTCTTCGTCCCTTTTTCTCAGTTCCTCTCTTGTCTCTTCGTTTCCTTTTCTCATTTCTTCTTTTGCTTCTTCGTCTCTTTTCTCTGGCCACTTCATCTCTTTATCTCATTTCTTCTTTGGCTTATTCGTCTCTTGTTCTGGCCTCTTCATATCTTTTTCTTAATTCTTCTTTCGCTTCTTCGTCTTTTTTCTGGGCTATTCTTTTATTTATTTAATCAATTCCATTAGCTGGGCGTCCATATTGGCTGTTGCGCTACGTGTCTTAGGCATAGACGTACTTAAAGCTTGTACACAGTTTATTCTTTTTCAAGAACATACCCAGTTATGACTTACTGCTGACACCGATCTTCCAAAGATTCTAGAAATTTCCACGTTGTTCAACGAATATTTTGGAAAATATTTCTGCTAGCAGCTTGAAAATACCACTTATGACACCAGTTGTTACGTTCTACGGGATTCTAGATTCGTTGACTAACAAAACACAGCTTTTCAAACTACTATTTTATTATTACCAAGTATTTTCCAACACCAGTATCAACTAAAATATTTATCTCTATTATTAAATGTCCATAGAACTATATTTCACTATTCGCCTTCTATGATATCTTCTTAAACACCACCACTTACTGCTGACTCGCTTAATACTCTATGATCACTACACCACACCGACTTAATAACTGAACTAACTTACTCTGTGCACCGCTCGTCTATTTATACTGTCCATAGAGATTCTTGACCTTCTACAGTATTCTACACCTGTCACTTCTGGTCCCTTCTAGAAATATCACTCCAGAGTGTTCGCTCTTACCAATACACTTTATAATTGACATCTGACCATAGAAGCAACAGAGTCCATAAACTTAATTATCATAGACAAATGTGACAATACTATATTTTTACGTATATATGCGCTATATCGGCTTCAGGTTTCGATGTTTTTATATATCTACTTGGCAATAGTTCTTTAGATAAGGAAAATAATGTATTGTGGGGATTTCAATGTTGTGGCATATGTCCGGTCTAGTCATGTGGTTGCCAAGTCGAAATCATTAGATAAGTTTCTGGCATTTGTGGGATTCAAACCGTTTAATCATATTCTCAATTCAAATAATTTTGTGTTTGCTATAATTGTAACAACCAAACTACGAGCTTTCCTAAATAATATACTTGTTGGTAGACAATGAGACATATTTCGAAGAAAATAGATCTTTTAACTACTATCGATGATGTAGAACGGGTCCCTTTGTGCATTGAAAATACACACTAAACTGATTTTTGCTGACTTGATGTGTGATCTTGGTATCGACTCGAACTGTCACATGAAATTCAAAACGTTTCGGTTTTTGTCTCAGCATTGAAAATTACCATCGAAATCACTTAGTGTGGAAGAGAGTTGTAAAAGAAATGTTGTATTTGTTTTCATTCTCGTTCGCACGGCATAAATTCCGTTTTTGTCCTGTGCGAAAAAATGTTCGACAGGACAACGATACATCAAGTGGTTCTTGCTTTCTCTTGACTTTAATTTTATTAGTGGCTGCTGCAATAAATACGTCAATTTTATATTTTCAGATCATTTGTAGACTCATTAATATAGATGAATAAACTGGTAGCGTATAAATTCATCTCTTGCAATCCCAATGTCGAGTTCAACATAAAGAAATTAAACGGATGAACCTCTACAGTTACTGAAAACAATAGTTTAGGGACTTTTTGTTACAGCAAAAACTGATTGATTTATTTTCATTTAAGAGTTCTGAAATCATATTCGATTGCAACAGACCAAAAGTTTTATGGGTCATAAATAAAATATCAGCACAAAATGATCTTTTAATTACTGGGTATGACTGGCTGTCTGCACACAAATAACATATCTTATTCAAATTAAGTGCTAATTTTTATTTTCAGCAGTAAAACTTGATTTATTTGAATAACGAATCCTTGCACGCGCCATGTTTTTATGTTTAAGAGTCCATTGTTTAAGATTCGAAAAAATACAGATAAATAAATTTTGCTCCTCATTAAAAGCGATAATAAATGAGTAAAAGACAAAAAAAGTCGGGACGCAGCAAGTGCTTTATAGTGGATAATATTTATAAGTTTCGTACATAAGGCAACCTATCTTATCTATTAAGCATATCAAGTGACCTGTTTAAACATATTTATGTTAAATTGATTCTGTGGCTCATGGATAACCTTCCAATGTTATTCACTCTCTCTGCACAGCCACACACGTGTTAAATTTAAGTTGCTAATTCTTATAAACAAATCACTCCAAAGCATCTTAATTTTTTCTATCTATTGAATATGGAATGTCAAATCGTTTAACATTCTGTTGGTTAGAAAAGCTATTGTTTACTCTATTTAAGTTCATACTGCACAGTAGTGTTCTTTTCTAACAACAAGCAATATTATTCGCGACATTTTTCAAATTCTGTTAAATTTAATTCCGTAAAATCTTGGATTGCAATTATTCAAAGTATATCAAATTTTGGCACATTGATGGCAATATAAAAGTAAAATTTCATAGAAATGACAAGTTTTAAAGAATAGCATCTTTAAGAAGAAAATTTGCAATTTTCCATGGAAATACATGACCTACAGCATTGGCCAACGAAGCCAATTCCAAGAAATTTCTAGTATAATGAAACAATCGAGAGTTTGTACGTAACGCAGCAACATCGCAAAATACGTCATACATATATGTATATACAGTTTAGTGAATTTTCATTAAGAATATTCACTAATATAGAGGTATCGATTATAAAACTTTCTTTGAATGAGCGCCAATTAGGCCGCCTGGAACCCACATCCAGTGTCCCTTTGAATGTGTATAGGTTTATATACATACATATATATATATATATATATATATATATATATATATATATATATATATATATATATATATATATATATATATATTCTTAAAAATTGCGAGACAGCCGTCAGTTGCACAACTAAAACTCTTTAATGAATTAATGAACGAATTTTCGGAAAAATGTATTCCATTATCAAGGATATACCGCGAGTCTCCTTCAACTTGAGCAAATTAATAAATAACAAACATCAAAAAATCATTAGAAAATTTTTCTGAAGTCGATAAGCAACACTGACATATGTCAGTTTGGAGCAAACCTGAATATCATTAGATCTTAACAAAAACGCAGTATTTTAATTTCTTTTTATTAAGTGACTGACATGAAAATTTACAGCTTAAAATAACATACATAGACGTAGTTGTGTGCCAGTTTTCATGTCTTTTGATCAAATAAAAAATAATTTATTCGAACTGAATAATAAAATAATCCTCGACATCACTTCGAATTATTTAATGCAATATCTACAATGTTGGAAAAAGACAGATGACGGTACATGTAGTGTTATGCTATTTAAATAAATGGTAGATAAAAGTCGAAACAGTGGAAGTTACAATCATTGCAAGATGTCAATATGTATCTTTTTGTACCGGGGTTGTCAGATATTCAGAAATTTCATGTATAAACAGTTCAGATTTTCACAACTTCTGATAATAAAGGAAATATTTTATAAAATTTGATTTTATCAGTTACTTAAAAATACCATAATCCATAGCTGTATTAATACCTGCAAATTTCGAATTACCCATTTCTCATGATTTTTTATTTATCATAACAATTTAGTAAATTGTCAGCGCTGGCCCATTTCAATTTACTAAATTGTTAGTTGGTTGTATGCAGTCTCTATTTTTTAACATTTTGTGTTATTTGGAGCTGCCGTGATAACATACTACTTAGTTCCGCAACGAAGTGGCGGCACGTGCCTCGTGTCTTACATTTCACTGTGTGTTGGAAGGCTGGCTACCATAGCCGTATTACATTATAGGTGTGTTTTCGTTGCAATTAGTATGTCGTACTGACGAGCTCTAATTAGAGCGAAACCGGTCTACCGTTCTAATTGTGGTGAGAATGCATCTAGCCTTATATTATATTCCAACTTTACGAAGTAAATTTAAATGTCGATACATCGCAGCACCGTAACATATAATATATATATATATATATATATATATATATATATATATATATATATATATATATATATATATATAATTTACCAAGTAGTTTAAATTAATGTCGATATACTATTAAAATAATATATAATATCTATGTTTTGATTTTACTCAGTAAATATTAATACACTGCCCCGGTTATTTTTGCAGATATTATATTTATATTAAAAAGATTATTATATTTTAATAAAATCGAAAACTTTAATTTAGCGAGTGAATTCTTTTGGTCAGTGTTTTACTACATGTTTTACAGGCTGTATAAGTTTTAGGCACCTTATTTAAAGCTTAGGAAAATATACTGGACGTACCTATGACGTGATGCATCTTGATTTTAATCATTCTAGTGTTTGTTTTTTATAGTAACAATTACTTCGTAGGCCAAGCATTGCTTAGCACATTTATTTATCTTCCTTTCAATTTAACCAGTTTACAAAAGTTACAACTTGCAAATCCAAAAGTCCCCAAAAGTACTGTCTCCAAAAAATCCATAAACCGGGAAAAGTAATGAGACATGTTATTTCGGCTATAGATTCCCCGACATACAATTTAGCAAAGTGGTTGACAAATAAGTTCAAAAGCTTGCCCGTGAAACAAAAAGTTTTTCAGTAACAAATTTACTTGAATTTATTAATAAATTAAAGAGGTTAACTTGACTGAAGGCGCGGTTTTGATTTAATTTGATGTAACTTCATTGTTTCCTAGCGTTCCCAAGAAGCAATCGTTAACGTACTTAGAAGAGCTGTTAAAAATAGATAACATAAATGAAAAGGTCTGCAAATAGTATTTAACTGTAATAAACCTTTGTATTAAACAAAATATCTTACAATTCAACAACGAGTTTTTTAAAACCCAAGGCACGGGAATGGGCAACCCCCTATCGCCATTTATTGCAGACCTTTTCATGAGTAGATTTGAAACTGATCTTGAAAGTGAAAGTGAGTATTTTCGTAGAGTGTGTTATTTTGTTATGTGGATGATATTTTTTCGCAGTGTGTACATTTGCAAAATAGAGGATTTTATTGCCAAGTTAAACAATAAATTTGATTATATAGAATTTACCCACGAATTAGATATTAATAATAAATAACCCTTTCTAGATGTACTCGTTATCAAAAATAAGGACACTTTAGAATTCGATGTCATAGGAAGGAAACCACCACTCTAAATTACATTCAACATGACTCACATCACACATACACATAAAAATGGCCAGTCTGATTTTTTTTTTGTAAGCAAGCTAATTTAAGTTTCCTTAAAAAAAATAGATATACCAAAGAATTAGGATATTGCCTAATGGAGAAATTAATCAAAAAAACAAAAAACAAAGAAAATGTTAGCGGAATTAACGACTTTTAGACGAGACAAATCCGAGAAAAAACTTTGTTTGCTTACGACTTGTACCTTGAATCACGAGGGGTCTAGATAACATTTTTAAAAAGCCAATTTGCAACTAACATTTTCGACAAAAAAAATACTTTAAAAACTTACTAGGTAACCCAAAAGATAAAGATAGTACGGGCAAAATGTCGTGAATTTATAAAATAAGTTGTAATGATTGTGATCTTAAATACGTCGGACAAACAAAAAGATCGATTGAAATTAGATTCAAAGAACATTTAGCACAATTAATTGCCCGATTTTCTATAATAATCACCACGTAAATAAGGAGAATTTAAATTAGTAAAAAATATTAAACAGCCAGGAGAGCTAAATGCCTTCGGAAATATATACTTCATCACAATATATATATATATATATATATATATATATATATATATATATATATATATATATATATATATATATATATATATATATATATATATATTGTGATGAAGTATTATTTCCTATCTGTCTGTGATAGAAAACGCATAATTACTAAGTAAGTAATTAATTAAATAAGAAAAGAATCAAATACAAACTATATAAATAGTTGCTAAAATATTTTCGCCATGAAATATTTTAAGGCGATTTATATTTAATTAAACAGGTATTTCATACATATTATCTTATCCGGTTGTGATAAGGTGATAAAATTCCAAGCATGGCAGAGTTTTTGGGCTGGCTGTGAAATTCATATAAAAGGAGAAACAACACGGGGCACAGGCAGTATAGTATTCTTAATTCAGCTGTTAAGTTATTAAGTCGCCACGAGTCCGCACCGATTCCGTTTCCGTTTGCCGTCCGAGGGCACCTCGTTGGTCGATTTCCGTATCCGAAAATATTGTTATAAGTGAGAATTATCTGTTTTAAGTAATTCATATTTTGTAGCGAATTTTCATACTTTTAAATCATCACGCTTCTCAGTCCAAATCTCCTCAAGTGAATTATTTCTGCTTTTCCTGACCTGCCGCCGTCCCTATAGACAATTCCCGTATGTTAGATTGTCTTGCATTATTTTTGTTAGGATGCTGAGGATTCACAGCTCACATAAATAATCGAGATATATTCATCTTGGTTTGATCCCGATAGGGACGCTGAGGATTCACAGCCTATCTAGGTCACTCCAAGTGATACTTTCCTTTCCAATTAGCCCTGTACACTTCAGCTGGCTCCCGGCTTTCCGCCCCATACAGTATAAGCTCTTGTGTTATTTTAGTGAAGACGCCGAGGATTCACAGCTCACTAAATTAATCAAGATGTTTTCGTCCCGATTTGACCCTAGCGGAGATGCTGAGAATTTACAGTCCGCATAGGCCTCCGGGAACTGTCATCCCGTCTCTCCCGTCTGCACTTTTTGGTCTCCGCTGTCCCCTGCTTCGACGTAGAAGTTATAGCTAGTAGTCTGATGCTGTCTATCGTTGTGTGTTGCCCGCCTGCCGTATCCTCGCTTGAGTGAAATACCGTCCGTATCATACATATCTTACCGAATCCCTGCGCTTCGTCACGCACCGACCGTTACCGCTTTAGCAAGGGCCACGTACCCGCATTGTTTATTTGTACATATTTTGTAAATATTGTTCTGTATATATATATATATATATATATATATATATATATATTGTAAATAGTTTCAAATCTGTAATATAGGGTTGGGTAAATTAAAGACCTTGATTAATTATTATCCTACACCTTAACATACAAAATCTGCTACACCTTTCGTTAAAACAGAAGTGGTCGGATCACGCCGAGTCAGCGATTAAAGCCCGCTCACTCGGGGGTCACCAAATTTAGCCTATATTACCTAAAGGCTACCGAACCCTTCTCCACAGAGTTACCCAGATACTTTGATCGGTATATCGGTCAGAGTTCAGTGAAGAGGTCGCAGACATCCTCAACAGGGAGTAAACCCTTTAAAAATCTGGCGCCCGAGATCCTCAGATAGTAACCGTCAATCCGTGTCACCGCAAAACGGTCTGCAAGCGGAAATATATACTTCATCACAATATATATATATATATATATATATATATATATATATATATATATATATATATATATATATATATATATATATGATGGAAATAATAAGAAGTATATGAATCTGGCTTCGCCGCCTGGGTTGATAGATTACTTTACAAAGAACACCGTCAGAAACACGTCCCATAGATAATAACAGAACTTAGATATTTCCGCCAAACGAAATATGTTAATTTTTGTGTCGTGGAACATCCCTAAATCGTTAGTGACCGACTACATGCAGGAGAATATAAATAGAGTCGTGGATATAAGATATTTACAAGTATTCATCCGCTGATGACGCTTACTTGGTTAGTAAAACAATCGTCAGGTTTTTTAAGCTGTTGTGGTGATTTGAGTTCTCCATGTGTACCTACTAAGCTATATTTTTAAATCGTTCTATAATTTTTTCCTATTAGGTTTAAATATTTACGACTGAACATTAGTCGAAAAAATGCTTTCGAAAAGATCACGATATCGAGATATATATATATTTAAATCCAACGAACAATAGAAAACACAAGATATTCTATTTATATTCGAAGGAGAAATGATTAATTACTTAAATTATGAACGACAAATGTTTACAATAGCTACTACAGGGCCTTCATTACTTCCCGAGTCCCACGTGACCGGTTAAGTTAGGCAACCCGGCATACACGGTTGTACAACCTGAATAAATGAAATCCCTAAGATGCCAGTGTTGTCTCATATTTCCTTTAGGGTTTTATAAGAAATATAAAAATTATAATAAGTTGAAACAGTAAATCTCTTAAATCTATTTCTTATTTAGTATTTTTAACAGCAAGTCTGTTTATGTATGGTTTACTGTTATTGATTGTTAAAAAATAAATTAAAAACATAATAAAATATTACTTTTATTTTGTATAGATATCAAAATTTTGTAATGTACCTAAACAAATTGAGGTCCGATTATTTAAACTTCTAATTTACGGTTTTAGGAATGTGTATTGTGTAACATGTAACAAATATGTACCTGTTTGGGCAGATTACCGACGAACATATTTGGTAGGGCTTGATTCCATGCGATGTAGAATATCGTCTACAACATAACCTTAACATACCTACACTCTTAACTTACGTAAAAACGCAATGAAAATGCTAAGTTTTGATAAAAACTGTTTATTTTTATTGTCCAACAGATAGAAAATTATTTGAAGAAGGTAAACACTGGTCGAACTTGGAAAATGCACAATATACATACAAAATAACCGTCAAAAGGGAATTGAGCGCCAATGGACTGAACTGCCAATTGTCAATTGATTTAGTAACTTTAGGATCCCTAGTCTAGTGGTTTTTTGGTTACTTTTTGAAAGCCAACTCATAAAATCATATTCCATTAAGAGAGAGAGAGAGAGAGAGAGGGAGAGAGAGAGAGAGAGAGAATCCGGTCACGTGGTACTCGGGAATTAATGAATGCCCTGTACTAACCACAGTACATTTTGATATACGCCCAATAATATACTAGCTAACTGAAATGTATGTTTTCATTTCTAAAAGAATCGTCAGTTCGCACATTTTTTAACGTTATTCTTCGCGGGTTTATTTTGTCACACATTCTGTAGAAAACTTGGATTCGAAGATAATCCATATGGACCTAAGATATGATTTTCAGTTATTCCACATTAAACACAGATCTTGAAATTATGTTGGAACTGCTACATAAAAATTTCCGTTCTCTCACATATTATCTTTGTTTCTAAAGTGGAATACACCGCGACGAATAGAGGTAACTTCATCTGTATATGGTATTCTATTCACAAACATTGTATCTGCATGCTTTTTGAATTTGAAGAAGTGGCAAAATTTTATTGTATCCGGAGCTGGCAATAAATTTTGTGTCGGTGTAAAGTAATATGGATAAAGACCTTCCCCAGAAAATATCCTCAGAACGGATGATTTACCCACACCAACACTGTACTTATTTTCCTTCAAGGAAAGCTACCCAATTTATATTTACAAGGTGCTGAAGCGAGTACATCCCGACACTGGCATTTTGAGCAAAGCCTTGAGTATAATGACCAGCCCCGTCAACGACATATTCGAGCGCATCGCCGTCGAAGCCTACAGACTCGCCCATTACAGCATGCGACGATAACCAGTCGGGAGATCCAGACCTTCGTCAGACTTTATCTGCCCGGGAAACTTCCTGAACGCGCCGTCAGCTAAGACACCAAGGAAGAAGTACACCAGCTCAAAATAAATACGTGTGCATTTTAATGGTGTCACCTTCAGTAATAAACTTGAAAAAGAACTGAATTATCTTCTACAAGAACTAAAATCTCTTCTTGTTCGGAAGCGATATTTTTTGAAGGCCTAAAATGTCTTGTTCTGGACGACACCAACCAATTTTTACATAGTATGTCATACAGATATTTAAATAGTTTGTGATCTGACTGTCTTCTGTTTAAGTGCTTTTCGACATGAACTAGCTATGCGCACTTTACGTCTATAATAATGCTTGCACAAGCTGCGAACAATATCTCGCATTGCTTTATTAGCAAAACAATTATATCGTGTCTAGCTTTGGGTAATTTTGTACAGAAGATTATGAAAATAACAACAAATGACACCAAGACCAAATTTTGAAAATAAAAGAGTCATAAGTTGATTAATGACAGACGTAATAAAAAACAATCTAAAAACTGTAGCAAATGAACTGCTGTAGCTACTTTTATGGTCGCATATATTTCCAAAACGGTTTATTTTAGCGTCATTTGACAAGTCCTTTTTTGACAAGACGGTACAAAATAATAATATTTTCTAATTAGAAGTTTTCTAGCGACCCTAACGAAAGTATTTTTTTAAACCTGAAAGGTGCCACAAACAGCGCGTTCTATTCGCTATGGAGCTGAGTTGGAAATCAGTTACTGGCAGCTGTGCCAATTTCCATGACAATGAGCTGAATAATATTGTCGATATAGGAAAATTCTAAATCATTTTCTCATTTTACCACATTGTATCTCTTTTAATTTTCTGTGAGTTTTGTTTCTTTAACGTCGGCCTACTTCCGCGACTATGGCCAATCACCGACGCCAGGGAGCAGTTTCGCCTCACTATCCTGGAAATTTTGGCGAACCGCTGCATTTCTGTAAGGAGGGTAGGGATCTTAACGTGCCCAACATCGCATGGACACGCGACCGATGGGTTTACGCTCCGTCCGAAGGGCCGAACGCGCAGACATTAAGCTTGCTGAAATACAATGCCAGAACCTCGGTTGATGTTAATGTTACAGTTTGTACTGAAAAAGTTAAAGGAGTACCCTGGGATCGAACCCAGTACCCTTCGGTTCAGAAGCACACACGTTTTTACCCCTGAACCCACGAGGTTCCCTTTTAATTTTAACTTTTGGACTAAGGTAAGTTTGGATATATCGTAAGACATTGATGGCAAACATGTAATGGCACTCTGTATGCTACTACCTTTAGACCATCCTGTAGAGGTATGTATGCCCTATGAGGTCATATGGTACTACTATCTGGTACAGGTTCACATGTTTTTTACAAGCATCTAATAAAATATGAAAGTATGCATAGCAAAAGGTGTTATTATAAAATCAAAGTGACACACTGAATATCTTTATTAATTCTTTTTCAATAATCTTAAAAGAAGCTAGTTTTCTGGGTACAATATGATTTTACAAGCCTTTAGAAAATACAGCTCTGTAAAAACGCGTTTACATATGTGAGAATCAGAAAGTTTAGATTATACGTCATTGCAAATATTTGCGGTTTCTATCACGAAGAGAGCTGAGGATGGTAGGTGGTGGGAGGGAAACATAGTTATCAAGAGCTTACCAGCTCAAAAACTGATAATTAGTAAATGCGTAAGAGAAATTCTGGTGAGTTCTAAACTTCACCAAAGATTAAAGCTAACACAGTATGTACCTCGACGAAATCGAAGAAAGTGAAGTGAAACAAAAAAAATTAGAATTAAAAGAAAATAAATCGCCAGGTAATGATGGCGTGGAGGCCAAGCCATTGAAAACAATTTGTAATGAAATATCCGGAGCTCTTACGTATTTGTTTAATAGGTGCTTACTTGAGGGAACGTTTCCAAGGGTGTTTAAGGTGGGTATTATTTTTCCCATCTTTAAGAAAGGTAGTCCAATGGAAATTATAAATTACAAACCTATAACAACAATTTCTAATATCGCAAAAATATTTTAAACAATTTTGAAATCCAGAATGATGACTTTTATTAAAACGTATGGGGTATTATCCAGTCGCCAGTTTGGCTTTTGCGAGGGTTGTTCTACGGAGGATGCTATAGCTTTTCTTACGACAAAACTTTATGAAAGTCTAGATAAGAACCAACCAACCTTATGTTTGTTCCTGGACCTGGCAAATGCATTCGATACGGTATCTCACCAGAAATTACTGGACAAATTATATAAAAGTTCGCGACGCAGCAAGTGCGTTATGGTAGTGAATCTTCATAAAAATGTTTTTAATAGCAAATATGTGTGTGTGTTTTTTTTTTCAGAAAGCAGGCATCAAATTTGATTACCAGTATAACATATATAGTAAAAACAATGTGCCATGTTTCATCAAAATAACTTTATTGTTTGAAAACGTACAGGAATTTCCAAAAGTAAGCTTAAAGTGTAACCGAAAAAATCCGTTTCTTGATCAACCTTATAGGTTAATAGCAAATTGAGCTTTTCAAATATGAAGCATTTAATCAAAATTCGCTACCATAACGCACTTGCTGCGTCCAGAATTTCTTAACTTACAAACATGCATTATATTTGGAAAATGCAAAAACATAAGGCGTTTTCGACTTAAAAAAATGTATTTGTATCACCAACGACTTATGGGCCACCCTGTGATTGTCGCAATAATTTTTTAAGATATAGCTCAAAACACCGTATAATTAATGTATACAATATTTTTTCATATCTTGTATAATAACGGATATATTAAGCTTCATTGATTTTTTACGAAAATTCGACAAAAAATTATATACCATTAAACGATAAACTATAGCTAAAACTACTGCCAAGCATCAGAGAAAGGGTCTATTTGAAATGAATTTTCTGAAAATATTGTAGTATAATGAAGGACAATGAGGGTTGAAACTAAGCCTTCAGGGTTTGTAAAACATTCTATTTGAGACATTTTCTTTCCATACCCCGTATTATATTCAAGTTCTTTGCCTAAATGTTGCGAATTCTGACGTTTTAAATTGTCACTTTGACGTTTTGAGGAAAACCAAAATTTATTTTTCTTTAAATGCCCATAACTTTTTGTCTTTTCACCTACAGAGCTAAGTTATGGTAGGTAACTCACATATAACGATATAAACCAGCTTACCAATCTGGTTGCCCTTACTTTGTTAATTCCGGAGATATAATTTTTTTTTTGAAAGAAAACACAAAATTTTCCAGGAAAACCTGGGCCGATTTTCCTGACTAACAAACTTGTCCAAGCCATTTGCAAAAGGAAGGTATTCACCAAATTTAATCAAAATCGGCCCATTATTTTTTGAGTTATCGGTGTGATATATATATATATATATATATATATATATATATATATATATATATATATATATATATATATATATATATATATATATATATATATATATATATATATATATATATATATATATATATATATATATATATATATATATATACATATAAAAATTGAAACTGTCCCCGGATATGTGTTCTGGGGGGCCTAACTAGTGCTCATTTGAAGAAATTTTTTTTAAGAATATTCACTAAAAGCGGCTTTCGGGAAAGAGTATACAGCTTACTCAAAAGGTATCGTAGCGATCGAAAACAGTGCGTAAAGGTGAATGGTCATTTGAGCAGCTATGAAAGTGTTAAGTGTGGGATTCCGCAGGGTACAGTGTCGGATCCCATACTGTTTAACATATATATGAATGACTTATTACACTTGCCTACGGCAGTGGAAATTGTCAGTTATGCTGACGAGACAGCTATTATTTACACTGCATCAGACTGGAAATCCCTGAAACAAAAAGCGGAGGTGAGCCTCAGATTCTTGAAAATTTCGTTTCACGACAATATGTTAACAATAAACTGGAACAAAACAAAGTATGTACTGTTTACATCGTATGCCAGTGGCTTACCAAATCTGGGTAATTTTAACATCGGCAGCAGTCCAGTAGCTGAAGCAAAGAATATATTATATCTCGGATTAAACATAGACTGTCATCTAAGATGGGATATATCAAATTTTAAGGAAGCTGAGAGGTTTTCTGTTTAGATTTGGGAAACTAAAACAGTTCGTGGAGGAAACTTACTTCAGAACTATATACCTTGCCCTTATTCAATCCCAACTGATGTATGGATTGCTCGCTTGGGGCAGCGCTCCTAAAATATAATTGAGAAAGGTCGGAACCATACAGAGATGGATACTGAAAATTATATGTGGTAAAAATATGACTTACCCCAGCGATCTGCTATATTCTGAAAACAGAGTAATGGATATCCAGAAGTAGTACTGTCGTACAATTTTATTGTACACACAGAAAGAAGAACACTATAAGTTTCCTGGAACACACTTACCAAACACGGTTTAAAAATGTGGTAACGCTAAAAGAGAAAGCGAATAAAAGGATTGGCCGAAAAAACTTTCTGTATATTGGTTTGGGAGTATATGATGTTTTGCCACTGGAAATAAGACAAGTGCATTCATATAGATTGTTTCAAAAGAGGGTACAGTCCTGGCCACTTAAAACTCCGAGAGATGTTATCTACCGACTGGTTAATTTAGGCTAAGATTTTGTAGATGTAGTGCATCCAATGCTTTGTGTTTTAAAATCTGATGTACATTGTATTTAATGGGTGTTTGTATGTTACTTATTGTGTTGTATATTGGCTGCTTAACTTGCAGATATTTTTTATGTTTTGATTATTGTTTTGCGTCTGCATATATTTCGTGAGCGCATTCGTATGGTGTTATATAGCTTTACATTTGTTGTTTTTATATATTCTCGCTTGTTTTAGTATAGCTGTACATGGTTTTAGGATTTTTTTTTGGGAAGTGCTGGATTGAAGGGTGGTTTTGTGTTGGTGGGAGGGAAGAATAAGAGGGAAGAATGAGACTGTTGTTGTAGGATGCAATTGTTTATTTTCTCTTTGTGGGCGCATTGTATCTGGGGTGTCCTCATTGACAAGCCATTTTGCTTCTATGGAGACATGCTGTGTGGACGTTGGTGTGGGAGAGGGAAAGGGAGGAGGGAAAAATGTGATGTGTAAGAGTGTGTGGTATTTTAGTGATCCCAATTGTTGGGCACGTATGCTAGAAGCGGTTTTATTAATATGTAGCTTAGTTTTGTTTTTTTCTGTTGAATTGCTTCACAATTGTTTTGGATTATGTGCACTAGGTATTTTTGAAAGAGGGTCCCGTATCACCAACAAGTCTCTGACTTAGGTGACTTTTCATCTTATTAAACAATTAGCTCTAATAGATTTTATAAGTTATTTGTAGTAAAAAAATATTTGTATATTGTTCAATAAAACTATTAAACAGGCATAGTTGCATATTTCTGAACGCAGGTTGACATACGTATGTGGCTTTTACAAATTATGTTCTATATACATCATCCCTATCATAATATTTTGCAAGAAGCAAATACAGACAAATCGAATAAATGTTACAGAATTTAATAACAAAGATCAGCATTCGGTCACCCTTTGTCAAACATCTGCGCTTAGTGAAATATATTAGAGTTGGCCTTTTGTGAACAGGACCTCTTGAAATAACTGAGTGTTATGAAGTCCTGTGCCCACTATTGGGGTGAAGATCGTTTGTTCTTTACCCTAATGAAAACACCGAATAACATAACCCTGAACAATTCCCACTTACTGATAGATACTCGTAAAGTCAACTAATATTCAATAGCTGGAAGCTGTTCGTTAGCAAATCATAGTGGTATATTTTGGTACCATTTTTTTTTAACCAAATCGTATTGGCCTGTTTTTACCTAATACGGCTGGTTCTCTTTTCCCGTATTGTGCCCTATGTAGTGATTTAATTTCGATTATATTGGAACACTATGTGGCTTCGTCTCGATCTCGAGAGTAAGAAACAGGTAAAAAATAAATCAATAATTTGATAATCACACAAGCAATTTAAGTTTATACAATTATTAGAATCTCGAGGAATATTAATAGAAAAACTGCCTAGATATCATATATTATATTATATTATCACTAATTATATCTAACTCAATAGGAGAACTCAATTCTTCAGAATAGGAAATTAATATAGAGGAAAACTTACTACAAAAACGCAGCAAGTGCGTTATAGTTGCGAATTTTCTTAAGACTTGTTCACTATTATTATACAGCATATTAGTAAAGTTAATACTTTAAACTTACACAGACCTTGAAGATCGATTTTAGAGGTCCTAGTAAGCGCACATTTGAAGAATTCTTTCGAAGGTGTTACCATCGATATCTCTCTATTATCAAAAAAATCTTGTGTTCTAACTCTTTTTGAGAAAAATGCTCAAAACACAATTTTCTATGAAGCTAAATAATTAAATTTTGCAATATCTGTAGACAGTGTAAGAAACTTGTATTACCAATTTCACTAAAGCTATACAAAAGATTTACAGAACGAAACTTAATTTATATTTAGAAAAAAGTAAAACTCGGGACGCAGCAAGTACGTTATGGTAGTGAATTTTTATTAAATGCTTCAAATTTAAATAACTAAATTTTCTATAAACTTAGAGAGTTTAATTTCAATACGTAGTAAGGTTTTTCCTAAGGCAAGATATCCACTAAATTTCATTAAAATAACTTTGTAATTTTCGGAGAAAAAAATTTTTTTCGAAAGAAAATTTAAAATTTGAGTAACTCAATTTTCTCTAAACTTAGAAAGTTGAATTTTGGTACGTAGTAAGGTTGAGGCAACATATATAGTAAATTTCATTGAAACAGCTTTGTTACTTTAAAATTTTTTTCGAAAGAAAACTCAAAATTTTTCCGGAAAACCCCATCTGATTTTTCTGGATAACGAACTCATCCAAGCCAATAATAAAAGACAGGCACTTTCCAAGTTTCATCGAAATCGGTTAATTATTTTTTGAGTTATCATATATATATATATATATATATATATATATATATATATATATATATATATATATATATATATATATATATATATATATATATATATATATATATATAAACATATAAAAATTAAACCTATTTACACATGAACTTTAATAAGATATTATGCTGTGACAATACCTCTCTCAAGCACCCTAAAATATAATCAAAATGTGCACAGTTATATATGTTTTATTTCTTTTTCCCTTGTCTTAATACACTACATATTTTATGACAATCGATTTAATTTACTTATTTGATTTCATAAATAGTCGGTTAATAGTGACTTGGAACATCTTCAAACATATTAAGAGAATATGAGTAAATCAACAGCAACTGGGAATGAATTCGGTCAGTCGCCCAGCCACGTGGTTAAAAAACACTGTTTGTATGATGGTTACAACTCTAGATCTAAATAAAAGGACTGTAACAGCGGCAGAAGCAGAAGTCAATGGAAGGTTGATGAATGAACCAACAGCAACCACATACTTATGATTTAAACATGTTTCAAATTTGAATAGCTCAATTTTCTGTAACCCTAGAAAGCTGAATTTTGGCACATAGTTAGGTATTTCCCAAAGCAATATGTAGACCAAATTTTATCGAAATTTTCGGAAAAATAAATTTTTTTTGAAAGAAAACTCAAAATTTTCCCGGAAAACCCCGTCCGATTTTCCTGGCCAACGAACTCATCCAAGCCATTAATAAAAGAAAGGCACTTGCCGAGTTTCATCTAAATCGGTTAATTATTTTTTGAGTTATCAGAGGGATACATATATATATATATATATATATATATATATATATATATATATATATATATATATATATATATATATATATATATATATATATATATATATATATAAGCATATAAAAATTCAAACTGACCCGGATATGGGTTCTAGGGGTCCTAATTCGCGCTCATTTGAAAGAATTTTTGCAAAGTCTCACCATCGATACCTCTCTATTAGTGAATTTTTTTAATAAAAATTCACTAAAAGAGTCTTCATTAAAGTGCTGAGAACATAAATAAGAATATTTCGGCAGCGTATCCGTTTGTATACTTAAGGCTGCGCACCATTTTTCTATCATTTCTTTAATAGATGGAAACCTAAAAATAGTGCCAAACTGACGTGCCGCCGCTGAAAATAGCAAATAGCAAGGTACTTACGTATGCAGAGACACCGTTGCCACATCTCCAGGTAATCTTCTACAAACAATACACCTTTTCACCATTTTGCCAAAACAAAACTCAAAATCTTTATTGCCAATCAAGGTAACACATAAAAATAAACTCTCAGTATACTTGCATACTATTCACAGACAAATACAAGCCACAACTGGGGATTAATAAAAATCTAGATACTTCACATGCAGCAGGAAAACGATTTAAAATAATGGGCTGAGTTTTCTGGTTATATTTACATAAAGAAGGGAGAAACCAAGGAAAATATATGTTAGTACATCTTTACATTCATAAATAAGCCCTAATGAAAGTGTAATGTCTTAAGTGACAGAAAAGTAATAAATTTGTCATCCTCAATGACTTCCTTGTCATCATATTCGGCGATTTAAGGATGAATTATTACATAGCGGCAACGCGTTAGCCACCACCCAATCAGAGCAGAGGACCGATGTAAACATAGAGTCCCTTGAATGTTGGCTTCAAACAATTCGGCTGTGTGCCCAGTCTATTCGTATATAGATAGTCAATGGTTACAACTCTAGCTCTAAATAAAAGGACTGTAACAGCGGCAGAAGCAGAAGTCAATGGAAGGTTTGTGTATTCGGGAAACTATTCACTATTAATAACAACAATTGACTAAAAACGCTGCGAGTTGTAAGGCAAAAATAATTATACTACAAAGGTTATAAATGATAATACATTACAATAGGGTTATATATAATCGTAAATGCTTCCAATGATTAACAATCAGTGAATTCAGTATTATTGACATTTCTCGGAAACTTACAAATGAATCTCATGAGTCAATAAGAAAAGCATTGACTAACCAACAGCAACCAGATACTTATGATTTAAACATGTTTCAAATTTGAATAGCTCAATTTTCTGTAACCCTAGAAAGCTGAATTTTGGCACATAGTTAGGTATTTCCCAAAGCAATATGTAGACCAAATTTTATCGAAATTTTCGGAAAAAAAATTTTTTTTTGAAAGAAAACTCAAAATTTTCCCGGAAAACCCCGTCCGATTTTCCTGGCCAACGAACTCATCCAAGCCATTAATAAAAGAAAGGCACTTGCCGAGTTTCATCTAAATCGGTTAATTATTACGGATACATATATATATTACGGATACATATATATATATATATATATATATATATATATATATATATATATATATATATATATATATATATATATATATATATATATATATATATATATAAGCATATAAAAATTCCTGTTGACCTGACCTGACCTGACCTGACCCCGGATATGGGTTCTAGGGGTCCTAATTCGCGCTCATTTGAAAGAATTTTTGCAAAGTCTCACCATCGATACCTCTCTATTAGTGAATTTTTTTAATAAAAATTCACTAAAAGTGAAGTATCTCCCAAATTATACACCTAGCAGTTATTTTTCCTTATCAATCGTCAGTATAATTTTATTTTAGTCAACATAATCACACCGGTTTTTTCAATATCAACAATAATAGAATTAAAATTTCAGACTCAAAGGTGGCAAACTTAGTCAGGCCTTTGAAACAAAAATGAGATCTTGTTCAAAAAGTATGAAATCTGTACACTATTGTTTCTCCAAATGTCAAAATAAAACATAAAAAAACATACATTCATCAAGCTGAATTTGATCGCGTAACCTTCTGCTTAGAAGGCAAGCGTGGTTCCCATGTGCTGTCTAGGGAGAAGTCAACAAAGGTTTTGTTTGCGTGATACGTTAGATCGGTTTCATGCCCGGGATATAACATTCAAAGTATACGTAATTAACTACAGAATTAGCAGAATTATCATTGAAACACATGCCAGATCGTTTCTGTGTTATATGACGTCTTATGTTTAAGTTTAAAGATAAAAGAAACTATTTTAGAATCATTTTTATAGAGACTTGGCTTGATTTTATTTACACTTCTAGTATATTATAAGACAGCATAATATATCTATGCTGCGCTAAAACTGAATTTTAAGCCATTCATAAAGTTACAAATATAGTGTCATTTAATAATTGATTAAATCCCGCAGTCCTCCAGTTAAATAACAATTAGTTGGCAGATTTTTAATTTCATGTCGTCTGTTATTTTCCATAATTGATCCTAATTTCCACGATTGTTGGTTCGGGTAGTATGTATTATGCCTGGTATATATTTATTTTGGTCAGCGTTGATGTATGGTTTATACCTGTTGTATGAATCAATCTACGCGTGGCAGGTAACTACTCTGTCTGTCAGGCATTGGACTTTAACCACTAAGTCGTCTCAACGCATGTCTTTGGGATTTTATTTTTAATTTGGAGAAAACTCTAAATATTGTGTATCCAATTACTTTAAATTCACAACATAGGTTTACTTGCACTATTTCTAGCCATATGTAAAGTCTTAATCCAGTTACTCTGCGTTTTGCGTTTTCAATAAGTTTTCCCCGATTTTCCACCGGAAAAACTTGAGCATAAAGGCTTATTAACGAACTCGACCTCGGTCTTTGCCCAAACAAGATTTTAGCCAAGTTTGATTGTGATGTTTTATAAAGAATTTCCGGTCAACTTTGAGAGAACAAAAATGTGTTAAAGATGGGTCATGTACTTCATCTAGAACAGGCCAGTTTTGACGTTTCGAATCGCGACGACTTTGACTTTTAAGAAATACTATATTTTCCTTAAAAGCTTGAAGTTTAAAATGAACCTCGGATTTGGGTTCTAGGGGTTCTAAATCGCGCCCATTTGAAGACATTTTTTTCAAAACTCAAAAGTCGCGATCTCCTCGTTAGTGACTTTTTTTTAAAAAGAAAATTCACTAAAACTGAACTACTGTAGTTTAAAGGCGGCATTAGACAGGGGACAGCCTGCTATCACATTTGCTACGTAACCTAGAGGATAAAGATAAAACAACAAAAATGTCAGGGATCTATGAAATAGAGTGTAAGGATTGTGAACCTCGGTAGATTTGTTAAAATTGGATTTAAAGAACATTTAGCGGAACGGAGGTATTGCACTATTGATAAATCATGTATTGCTTAACATATTTTGAACAATAATCATCATTAAGATAAAGAAAATCTCAAGTTAATCGAAACTGCCTAGCAATCGTCACAATTGGACGCATATAGAAGTATATATAGATCGTTAGAAATTTGGATTCAAACTTTTCGCTGAATATAACAGAACCGCTTCTAAATAGTTTATTGTTCGAAATGTTATCTTCATAATAAGTGTATATTTCTTAGAAAGATACTCGGCCTTTTCAAAAGCAGCATAATTACTACAGTTATTCTAACTTTAACACTGTGGACCTCTTGTTCACGACTGCATGTCAACTAATAGACAAACGGTAGTTTTAGTTTTATTCGGAAAGAACCTCGGTGGTTCAGGGGTCAAAACGTGTGCCTCTGAACTCAAGGGTACTGGGTTCTATCTCAGGGCACTCCTTTCACTTTTTCAGTACAAACTGTAATATTAACATCAACCGAGGTTCTGGTATTGTATTTGAGCAAGTTGAATTTCTGCACGTTCCGCCCTTCGGAAGGGGCGTGAAGCCGTCGGTCCTGTGTCCATACGATGTTGGGCACGTTAAATATCCCTACCCTCCTTACAGAAAGGCAGGGGTTCGGCAAAATTTCCAGAATAGTAAGGTGAAACTGCTCTCTGGCGTCGGTGATTGGCCATAGTCGCGGAAAATAGGCCGATGTTAAAGAAACAAAACACGCATACACACACACACACACTTTTATTCGTTTAGTTTATTTATCCCTCTGACGCAGATTTAAAAATTTGTTGTGGTTCTCCATAGTGCACCTTCTTATCAATGTTCAGTACAGGTTCTGGTCTTCAATTACTTAAAGATTATGTCAGACAAATAGGCCAACTTGTTTGTATGAATCTATCCAAGTCTTCTCTGATAAGGAAGTGAAGTGATATGAGATTTTAATTAGCATGTGAAATTAACTAGAAAATTAATAACTTAAAGTCGTTAATTCGTCAAATTGATCACAAAATTTGACATATTCAATTTAATTTTATTGTACAGCTTGCAATTAAATTATTTAGACATTGATTACTAATTTTTGCGTGCATAGTTAGAAGTAATTTTTATTATCAAAATACTACTGTGACATGAGGATGAAATCAAGTTTATGACTGTTAAGGCGCTCTAAATAACTTCTTTACCTTTTAGTGAATTTTCTTAGAAAAAATTCACTAATGGGGAGATCCCGACTTTTGAATTTTGAAAAATTTTTTGCGAATCAGCGCGAACTAGAACCCCTAGAACCCATATCCGGTGTCAGTTTCAGTTTATATATATATATATATATATATATATATATATATATATATATATATATATATATATATATATATATATATATATATATATATATATATATATGTATGTATGTATGTATGTATGTATCACACCGATAACTCAGAAAATAATGGGCTGATTTTGAAAAAATTTAGTATGTACCTTCCTCTTGTAAATGGCTTGGATAAGTTCGTTAGTCAGGAAAATCAGACGAGGTTATCCGGAAAAATTTTGAGTTTTCATTCGAAAAAAATAATAACTCAAAAAATAATCAGCCGATTTTGATAAAATTTGGCATGTACCTTCCTTTTGTAAATGGCTTGGATTTCTATGTTACAAGGAAAAAAAGTTTTAATAAAATATTTTGTGCCAGATCATTTCTATGAAAATTCACTACCACACTTGCTGCGTCCAGGCTTTTATTTAATTGTTGCCGCAATTTTAATTAAGCTTCTTCCCCCTTTTAATTTTTAATTACATTTGTCTTGTGCTTATATATGTAATATCAAGAAAAGTGAACCTATTTAGTTTAATGCTGTATTCTATATAATCTGAAAAAGACATAGGCAACGAAATAGAATGTAATTTCGGCAAAACTCCAGTTTAGTGCACAGAGGGTTTTCAGAAAATTTGTCTCAGAAACCTACTTAGAACCCCTTTTGGATGCACAAGTCACAAGAACAATTTGTTGCAAACGACCCCCAAAAAATCTAAGGGACCAAGAATGAAGACGGGTGCTGGGTGGGGGGTAAATATGAGCGGAAAATGATTTAAAAAAACCACTTAGTCGGACTTTGAAAAGATGCGTTTTTCACATTTTGTAGAACTCTTTCTACCCTGATTTGACAGATGTACACTTTTAAAATTTTGCTTTATTAAAATTTATCTCTTTAAATTTGGATTTCCTTTAACTTAAATATATCGTACTGACTTGTACTGAGTTTATTAAGTCGTTAAGTCATTACACATAGGCGCTGTTTACGGAACAATTACGGTCATTCAAGTGAATTTGAAAGGGGGTGCATTGTTGGTATGCGGTAGGTCGGTTTTTCAATCAGACAAATTTCCGACCGTATAGGACGCAGAATGTCCACAGTGCTACCTGCAATGTGGGTTCAGGTGCTCTGAAAAGGGAATCCATAACCGTCGTCATGGATCCGGACGACCTCGAACAACTTCAGCACAAAAGAGCGCCTTTTGATGATTGCGAATTTACAACACACCGTTTCCAGCACACGGTTGATTTGAAACGCTCGTTGGAACTTTTACAATAAACAATATCTATGACAACGATATATCCCAGAATACGCGATTTTGTACTACGTTCGTATAGACCATTTTTATGTCTTCCACCTCGACATAGTGCTGCTCAGCTTGAGTGGTGGTGGTGATGGTGAATAAATTCATGATGTTATTGGCAATCGAGTGGGTAATTTACCCCAACTACCAAATAACTTAGTTTACCTTCGTCACCGAATTTAAGAAGCCTGGGATTAGATATTTCTCAGGATAATATAAATCGTTCAATTTCAAGTATGCCTCTAAAAGTTATCGAATGCATAAGAAATCGTGGCGGACTCGCTTATTATTAAAAAACTAACGGGACGCAGCAAGTTAGTTATGGTAGTGAATTTTTATTAAATGCTTAAAATCTCAATAACTCAATTTTCTATAAACTTAGAATTTTTTCTATTCAAGCAGCGCTTATTCCCAGAAAATGCAGTTTCAACTCAAAAAACTACAGTCGTTTTCACCTATTTATGCGTCGATCCGGCGACACATTGGACAAATACATATAAAAATTGAAACTGACCCCGCACTCCTCCTGATTAGTGAATTTTTTTCTACGAAAAGCAATATTCGCTACCTTAACACATTTAAAACAACCTGGTTGGTTACTACACGATATTGTTATATATGTATAATCAATTGTTGTAAGTACATTAACTTTACATTGTATGTTAATTATAAACCTAATGACAAAGTTTTCGTGTTATTTTTTAATGAACTCGGGAGCAGCGACTGTATAAAAGTAATTAATACAGCTTTTGTCGAGAAGACAACTAGTCCAAATATCTGGTAATAGATTTCTCTCTATTCCGGGAACCAAAGAAGCTATTTTAAATGTTGAATGTTAATTTTATTAGCACTAAATGTTGACACATCATTAAAACTCTCGATCGCGAGTGGTTATTAAAGTAAGAATTAATTTTGTGATAATAAAATGAGGATTATAAAATATCTTTGGAGTATTTCTGTCCACGAAAGGAATCCGCTACAACAATTTCACACAATTAAAATGCAAGCATCCAAGATACATCACTTTAGTTTCTCAATCAACAAATCACCAGAAACTCGATTTTAATCCGTTCATTTGTAAAACTTATTGAAAAATTTAAGGTTTCTTTCACAGATGTAGTTGACTGTCAACTTGATGAATGTACGTATTTAAGATGGTGTCTACCAGAAATTAAGTTGACTTATTTGTATGGCTTTTTAGTCATTAAAAACGGTTAAAATATTTGTAAGTATTGATAAGAATCAACGCAAAAATTACAGTTAAGTTTGGTAATAAATAAGGCTCACCAATTTAAAAACAAATAATCTGGATGCAGCTAGTGCGGCACGGTAGCAAGTTTTCGTTAACACGTGTTTCCAAAAAAAATTCCTAGATAAATATTTTGGAACTTATACGCGAAAAGTACATTTTTCCAATTACAGCAGATAATTACCAACTAGCACAACACATTTTTCGTAACTCTCGATGTATTCTAACCGTAATTAAAAAGTTGGGGACGCACCAAGTGCGTTATGGTAGTGAATTTTCATAAGAATTGTACACTGTTAGTAGAATACATTATTAAAACTAATTCTTTAAATTTAAATGGATCTTTTAGATAGGCTTTAGAGTCCCAGTTGGCGATTATTTGAAAAAATGTATATTTTATATGGAGCTAAAAAATTTAAATTTGGTCTTAGATATAATATGTAAGTCCTGCAACTGTCTTCAAAAAATTGTGTTACAAATTTCATGAAAGTAATAAAAGTCTTTTAGAAGAAAATTAATTATTTACAAAGGGAATGTACCTGTCAAATTATAAATATGGCAGGTTTTGTTCCTTATTAATTGATTGGATGGTTTTTCTTTAGTCAACCCATCCAGTTTTTGCACACAATAAACAACAAGAAAAGTTTTTTAAAACAAACTTTTAGTTATTCGCGAAGCTCATTCTGTTATTTTTCTTTAATTTAGTACCCACGGTGCGTTTACATAGGTGTTACTATGGTTCAAGATTAAAAATTCTAGCTTAATCGGAAATTTATTGAGCTATCGGATTTGAACTATTTTTACGAACATTTTCTTCCATAACACACTTGTTGCACCTAAACCCTTTCCAACACTTATTTACGGTTACCGTAATCATATTTGTTGAAAGTGATAAAATATTGCAGCTTACTATGCAAGACTGACAAACATGGCAACCCCAAAATCATTTTTGGAAAAATTTAAAAAAAAAAGAGATAACAATTTAAACATGAATTTAAATGCTTAGTTCGCTGCTTCGACGCGGTGGTTATCCTTTCCCTTCGGTATGCCTACAATCACCCGCAATACATAAACAAGAAAAATGCCTTTTTGGAGCAACTCCTAGGAAAGTTACGGGACATGCGGTGAGTATAGAGGTTCTGCGCACGGTAAACAGGATTTTAAGGAGGTATAGCTGCAAAATGGGATAAAGGCAGCTTATAGAGTTCGAATTAAGCTGTTTCTTTCGCATTTTCCGCTCACATTTCCTTTTTATATCCTTCTCCGCCCAGCACCCCTATTCACACCTGGTCCCGTAACTTTCTTGTGGTCTGTTTGCAAGAAATTATTCTTGTGGTTTTGGCATCCTGAAGGCGTTCTAAGCATATTTCTGAAAAGATTTTTCCAAGTACTCCCCATGTGCTAATCTGCAAATTTACCAAAAATTTGATTTTTATTTACAAACAGAATGAATCTATGATTATAGGTGGCAGGTAAATATTTTTCCAATTCAATCGCTTGAATGTTCGGTTTTAATCAACTCAGTAGAATCAGTTTCTGCAAACAAAATAACAAAAAAGGTTTTTTAAAACAAATTTGTAATTATCTGTGAAGCTCATTGTGTTATTTTTTATTTTTAGCATCCACGCTGCGTTTATATAGGTTTTACTGTGTATTAAAACTGAAGATTCTAGTTTAATGGGAAATTGGGTTATCACCATTTAAAATATGTTTATGAAAATTCGCTAGCATAACGCACTTAAACTCTTTTCAGTACTTATTTGCTATTGCTGTATACATATTTTTTGGAAGTGAAATAAATATAAACAATACGAAATTTTGAAATTAAAATTTTAATAATTTAACCTAAACATCTGTTTATATAATTTTAACTAGGGATATATGTACTTTGTAGTACCTACCTAGATAGTTTGAGGTAAGTATATTTCTTCTTAAAATTATTATTTTTTCACTTTGGTAATACCAACCAGTGATTCTGTATCGAGTTCACTAGATAATACATACAATATCTACAATCTACATGCAGTTTACCTGTCACTTTCATATTTGTTTCATTGGATGTTACAATCATACTACTACAGTCGTTTTGTTAAAGTTAAGTTAAAACTAAAAGTTGGGTTATTATTTACCTACTATTTGTATTAACCTTAGAATATAGGTACCTACTTGTTTTATATTATAAGATCCTTAAGGTATTAGCAATTAATTTCAGCGGAGTCGATTTCGAGGTTATGCGATGCGCAAAGCGCACACGCTTCTCTGTGACAAATAGCTACGTGTGGTCAGAGTAAACTAGGAGAGAGAGAGAGAGAGAGAGAGAGAGAGAGAGATTGCTTTTAATTTTAAATACGGTGAACGTGAAGAATGGGAAGCTTAATATTTATACATAATGAAACGTCACTCTAGATTGCGTTTAAACAAATTGAATCACTTTCATTAAATTTTTTATTTATTAGTATACATTGGCATGCTAAAATTTAGCGCTTTTGGACGCAAACGTTGTCCCGGTATTAGGAAAGAAATGGTCCAAGGCTGACAACTTACAAAATTGTTAGTTGGTTGTACGTTGTACACAGCTCTATCCATAAAATTTTGTGTAAACTAGAGCTGTCGTGACAACATACTAGCTGGTCCTGCACCGAGATAGCATCCCTGTCGTATCTCTCATAATGTTATCCAGTCTGACATCTTGCAATAACTTCCATTGTTTAGATTTTTATCTACGATTTATTTACATAGCATAGCAGTACATATAACGTCATCTGTTTTTGTCCTACATTGTAGATATTGCATTACAGAATCTAAACTCATATAGAGGATTATTTTATTATTAAATTCGAATAACTTTATTCTCCTTTGATCAAACGATTTGAAAATTGGTTTAATTTCCATCACTTAGACAATTTGAGTGTTTTAAAAATTAGTAGAATTTGGTTGGTATGTTGCACTCATAAAAACCTTACTACGCACCAAAACTCAACTTTCCAGGTTTATAAAAAATTGAGGTATACAAATTTGAAGAATTTAATGAAAATTTGGTACCATAACGCACTTGCTGCGTCCCGAAATTTTAAATTTTTGCAATACGGCTATGGAATTTCTCACTGTGGAATAATATTTATATGTGAATCAATTTAATCTTTACTAAATCAATGAATTCCGTCTACGATGCCAACCATCCAAATTATCTCAAATTATTTCGCTAATGGTGCACAAAAATTCCAATTATTAAAAATATCCATCTCGCAGAGTCTACGAAGATTCCCATTCATAGTTTTTCAGTGAGAAAGAGCGGGTAAATATTTGAAATTCATAGCGCATAGCAAAGTCTGGCGAACGGTACTTCTGTTTGACAGGACCAAAGCTGTCTAACTATCTAATAATGCCTGAATAATTCGAAGGATGTTTGTTATATTTTGATTAAATATTTGTACAAGCGAGTGAGCATAGCTGCGCTGCATATCTGACTACACTCGCTCACCATAGGCAGGCAGACTTTTGTTTCTGTAGATTCACTCCGGGTCTGCATTCCAGCAATGGAATTTGCAAACGACTATCAGAAATATTCCCTTCGTTAACAAAGGTAATTACAGCATGTTGAAAACCAACTTCAACATTCAATGGTAATTCTAAAATTTTCTTTATCCAATTTTGTTATGCTGAGAGTGGATTACTTGGTATGCTATTACAAAAACTTTACATTTCTGTTAGATAGAAACATATAGATATTATTTTATACGGATAGAACCTTTAATCTTATCAATAATCTTTAATTTACTAATTCACTATATCAAAATCAATGAGGTGATCAACAACATCATTCCAACAAGAGTGAAAATGAAAAGACATTCGATATATGCCGATGATTTGTGTATAGATTGGGGAAAACAAGACACAGTGTTACATAAAATAAAAACTCTGGGCGCAGCAAGTGCGTTATGGAAGTGAATTTTCATAAAAATGTTTTTAATTACAAATATATCAGCAGGCAATAATTTGGTTACCGGTATAACCTATATAGTAGGAACAATGTACGATATTTTATCAAAATAATTATTTGAAAATATACAAAAAAACTTCGAAAATAAACTTTAAATGTTTCTGAGAAAACTGGTCTCCTAGCCAATGAACCTTAGATTAATAGCAAATTGAGTTATTGAAATTTGAAACATTTAATGAAAATTCGCAACCAAAACGCCCTTTCTGCGGTCATACAAAAATTTTCCGAAAATAAAGTTAAATGTTGGTTTCCTAACCAACAAAACTTACGTTAATAGCAAATTGAGTTATTGAAATTTGGAGGATTTCATGAAAATTTGCTACCAAAACGCACATACTGCGTCCAGATTTTTCTTACAAACATGCGTCATATTTCGATAACAAATGCAAAAATGCAGCAACGAATTTGTTCTACGAAAATTGGCTAAAAATTATGGACCGTTAAACCATAAACATCACTAAACCTACAGCGAAAGCATCAACTTAACTAAACCGACAGCCAAAGCATCAGAGAAAAGGTCTATTTGAAATGAATTTTCTGTAAATATTTTAGTAAAATGAAGGGCAATTACGGTTGAATCTGAAACTTAAGGGTTCGCAAAACACTCTTCTTGCAACATTTTCTTTTCACAATCCGTATTTGCTTAAACATTGACAATTTTGACATTTTAAATTGCGAGTTTGACGTCTTAAATTACGAGTTTGACGTTTTGAGGATTACTCCAAAATTTGTTGCTTTAGCTGCCCGTAACTTTTTTCTCCTTAAACTTAGGGACCTAAATTTTGGTACATGGTTCACACTGTATAATGCAAATACGAGTACCAAATTTGGTTGCCCCCACTTTGTTATTTTCGGAAATATGATTTTTTTTAGAAAGAAAATACAAAATTTTGCGGGAAAACCTGGTCCGATTTTTCTGGCTAACGAACCTATCCAATCCACCTTTAAAAGGAAGGTACTTACCAAATTTGAACAAGATCGGTTTATTATTTTTTTAATTATCGGTACGATATATATATATATATATATATATATATATATATATATATATATATATATATATATATATATATATATATATATATATATATATATATATATATATAAGAACGGCTCTTCCCATTAGTACATTTTTAAAAGAAAATTAACTAAAAAAGAAAATTTGAATCACCAACGACTTATAGGCCACCCTGTAATTGTAGACATATTTTTTTAAATGTAGCTCAAGACACCCTACAATTAATGTATGCAATTTTTTTTGTATCTTGCATAATGACAGATATATTGAGCTTTAAATATTTTTTACGAAAATTCGACAAAAATGAGATACCATTAACCGATAAACTCTTCAGCCAACACTACTGCCAAAGCATCAGAGAAAGGGTATATTTGAAATGACCTTTCTGGGAAGATTTTAGTAAAATAAAGGACAATGACGATTGAAACTAAGAGTTTAGGCTTTGTAAAACATTATTTTTGAGACATTTTCCTTCCATAGCTCATATTCATTTCAGGTTCATTGCCTAAATATTACCAATTTTGACGTTTAAAATCGCGACTTTTGACGTTTTGAGGAAAACCCAAATTTATTTTTCTTTAAATGCCTGTAACTTTTTTTTCCTTTAATCTACAGAGCTAAATTTTGGTATGTAACTTACCTATAATGATATAAACTAGCGTACCAAATTTGGTTGGCTTTGTAAGTGGCTTGGATAAGTTCGCTAGCCAGAAAAATTGGCCCAGGTTTCCACGAAAAAATTTTTGTTTTCTTTCGAGAAAAAGTTATATCTCTGAAAGTAACAACCAGATTTGATACGCGTACTATGCGTATGTATATATATATATATATATATATATATATATATATATATATATATATATATATATATATATATATATATATATATATATATATATATATATATATATATATATATATATAATTGAAACTGACCCTCGATATGGGTTTTAAGGGGGCCTAGTTCGAACTCATTTGAAGAAATTTTTTCTAAATTCAAAAGTCGGGGTCTCCTCATTAGTGAATTTTTTAAAGAAAATTCACTAAAACAAACACTTGTGAAGCCACGGGAAAAGTCTACAGCTGTATTAAAAATGGAACGGTTTCAATAAGTTAGGGCAAGAACAAACAACCAGATACGCTATTCAAATTGAACTAAGTTTTATAAGTTTTCACCTCTTCTTTATTAAAATATTTTTTTTACAAAAACTCGCTACAACATTCAACGGAATAACAACAATCTGATCAGATAACGGTAAAGTGAAAGGAGACTAAAAAATTCATAAAAAGTGAAGTCACTAACTAGGATTAGCACCCGTCATGTAGGACTCGACTACCGGATGTACAGGACTTAGCCGACTCGGCCCCGCTCGACATGGCAGATGTATCCACTGACAGGTATGTTAATCGTCTGGCGTCTTTACTATTTACACCAAACAATTTTTATTTACAATGGATTTTTTGTCATATTTTAACGAAATGAAGGAAAATGACGACACAGATCTAGGAGTGTCATTTCATGTCGTATTATATATATATATATATATATATATATATATATATATATATATATATATATATATATATATATATATATATATATATATATATATATATATATAAATTTTAACTGGCCCTGGATATCTGGATATGAGGTCTAGGGGCCTGGTTCGCGCTCGATTGAAGAAATTTTTTCTAAATTCAAAAGTCGGGATCTCCACAATGTGATTTTTTTAAAAAGAAAATTCACTATAATTAATTTTTTACAGCAAGTGCTGGCACAAGTAGCCTTCAGACTGAACAGACAAGAAATATTGGGACAGAAGAGACTGGAAATGTTAGAAAAGGTGTGCATCTGCGAGATAAAGAACAGTCTGGACGTAGCTGGTCCTTTTCATAGAAATCATCTGGCACCAAATATTTTCCTATAACTTTTTTTCCTGTAACATAAAAATCTACATTTTTGTATGTAGTTTTTTTTTAATGTCGTAAACTTGTGTGCCAAATTTCATTACCATTATTTTTTGGAGATAAACATTTTTTCCGAAAGAAAACACAAAATTTCCCCGCAAAACCTGGGTCGATTTTCTTGGCTAACATACTTGTCCAAGCCAATTACAAATGGAAGGTACGTGCGAAATATTATTACAATCAGCCCATTATTTTTTCTGACCCTGGATAAGGGTTCTGGGGATCCTAGGTAGAGCTCATTTGAAAACATTTTTTCAAATCTTTTTTCATTACTGAATTTTTTCTAAGAATATTCACTAAAATCGTATGACAAAACACAAATGTATAGAGTGTAGTAATTTCATTTGCTAGGAGCATGCAAAGAATATTCCGATGGTTTCATGGGAAAAGACACAAGAACCAATGAAATAATTTTACAGGAGACGCAAAAACTGTCTCAAATTCATATGATGAGAAATATCTCCAGGGCGTCTGTGATATCTTGTTCTCGAATTTTTTTCTGAATTTTTAGCACAATTTTTTCCTCAACGGTGTGTTAATTCACCTGAATAAATTTAAAAAATGTCCGTGAGGCAGCAAATGCGGTATGGTAGCGAATTTTCGAAAAATGTTTGCAATGGAAAATATGTCTTGTTTTTACAAGAAGGACATTTGGTTGATAGTATAACCTATATAGTAATAACAATGTACTATATTTCATTCAAAGAGCTTTGCTGTTTCGAAAAGTACAAAAGATTTCCAAAAATAAACTTTAAAAGTTCCAGAAAAACAGGTCCGATTATCCTGGCCAACAAAGCCCTTTGAGCTATTTATACACCTGCCAAGATATAATTATTCACAAACAGCTTTAGGACCAAAATTGAAAAAAATATATCATAATTTCTTTTACATAAATTGCCCTCAGTAATGTTACACTAAATTATATTTTTCACGAAAATTCGACAACTTTTTTTACAATAACTTACTAAACATTTATTATTTATTACCAACAGATCACAAAAATCTTAAAAATAGTGATTTATACGGAAACGCTAAAAATATTTCAGCGAAAGCTTTTCAAATTCAGCCACTCTTTGAGAGTGAGTACCTGTATGCGGCAGCTCGATTTTTTCGACGAGTAATAGAATGCGTCTCTGAATGCGTCATTTCCATGGGGCTCCGCTATCTATTGATAAAAACGCCCTACCGCAATTTGTGATATGCGTTTGAAATATGTGCCAAAAACGTGAAAAGTTGCAAAACAATTAAAATAACTCAAAAACTATGAACGATATCATTTCTTTTCCTTAAAAACAAGCATTATAATTTGGAGGAAAGCACAAAAATGCAGAACATAAAGGGTGTTCTATTAAAAAAAAACTGGACGCAGCAAGTGCGTTATGGTAGTGAATTTTCATAAAAATATTTTTTAATAGCAATAATGTGTGTTTTTTTTTAAGAAAGCAGGCATCAAATTTGGTTACCAGTATAACATATATAGTAAAAACAATGTGCCATGTTTCATTAAAATAACTTTATTGTTTGAAAGTGTACAAAAATTTCCGAAAGTAAACTTAAAGTGTTCCCGTTTCTTGGTCAACCTTATAGGTTAATAGCAAATTGAGCTATTCAAATATGAAGCATTTGATCAAAATACGCTACCATAATACACTTACTGCGTCCAGATTTTTTTTTTCTTACAAACATGCATTATATTTCGATGGGAAATGCAATAAAAATTAAAAAATAAAAATAAATTTGCATCACCAACGATTTATGGGCCAACCTGTGATTGTAGAAATATTTTTTAAGATGTAGCTCAAGACACCCTATAATTAATATATACAATTTTTTTTCATATCTTGTATAATAACAGATATATTGAGCTTTATTGATTTTTTACGAAAATTCTACAAAAATTATATACCATTAAACGATAAACTCTATAGCTACGGCTACTGCCAAGCATCAGAGAAAGAGTCTATTTGAAATGAATTTTCTGGAAATATTTTATTAAAATGAAGGACGATGACGGTTGAAACTAAGACTTCAGGGTTTGTAAAACATTCTTCTTGAGACATTTTATTTCCATAGCCCGTATTAGATTCAAGTTATATGCCTAAATGTTGCCAATTTTGACGTTGAAATCGCAACTTTGACGTTTTGTGGAAAACCCCAATTTTTTTTCTTTTAATGCCTATAATGTTTTTGTCTTTCGACCTATAGAGCTAGATTTTGGTGTGTGACTTACCGTGACTTACCTATAAGGATATAAACCTGCGTACCTAATTTGGTTGACCTTCCTTTGTTAATTCCGGAGATATAAATTTTTTTCGAAATAAAACACAAAATTTTCCGGGAAAACCTTGGCCAATTCTCCTGGCTAACGAACCTATCCAAGCCACGTACAAAAGGAAGGTACTCACCAAATTTAATCAAAATCGGCCCATTATTTTTACAGTTATCGGTGTGATACCTATATATATATATATATATATATATATATATATATATATATATATATATATATATATATATATATATATATATATATATATATATATATATATATATATATATATATACAGGCTGTTTCAAAAAACATGCACCATCGCTCGTGGGGCAATTCCTTACTAAAAAATAAGAAAAAAAGTTACTGTGCACATGGGCCCGGAAACGCATAGTTTCCAATATACAGGGAGTTGAATTTTAATTTTTTTTTTAATTTTTTATAAATAATTTCAAAACCACTGGATTGATTTTAATGAAACTTGAAAGGTATTATGAAAGTGCATATTTTCAAGTGATAATCTGCTTACAACTGCGTCAGTGGCGTGCGTACGGGGCAACTGTAAAAATTCATTTGGGGAAAAATATGTGCGCCACTGTCTTTTTCCAATTTTGATACATCAGTTATGAAGCTTATTACATAAGCCACAAAAGCTACCTCTTGGTATTTTTTCGTTCAGGGTATCCCCTAGCAGATACGATTAATTTTATAAAAAGGGGCAAAGTACCGATTAGTCGGCGTAATAATAATAATAATAATAATAATAATAATAATAATAATAATAATAATAATAATAATAATAATAATAATAATAATAATAATAATAATATATGTTTACTGCAACCATAAGAATATGAAAAACAAAACATACAGTAAACATTACAGCAATAAACGTGCAAATAACTAACCTACGTAAAACTTATTGGTGATAAACATTGAAATGAATATTACAAACATTGATAAAAAATGATGAATAAAAAATAAAAATAAAAAATGAAAAAAGTAATCGTAAAAACACCATGATTTTCCAAACTCTTGTTTTTTGTACATTACTCAATTGAATTTAATAACAAAGCTAAAGAAAATGTTGAAAGTGACCACCATTAGCGTCGTTACAATTATTTAACCTTCTGCGCAAAGATCTTCTTACTCTTCTGCAAATATTTTGATCTTCTCTAATGCTGTCAAATGCATATTCTATTCTTCCCAACAATTCTTCTCGTGTATTTACTGGTGTTTTATACACTATTTCTTTTAAATGGCCCCACAAATAAAAATCGAGAGGATTCAGGTCCGGAGATCGAGGTGGCCATGACACCGGACCTCCACGACCAATCCATTGGTGACCGTATGTGTTGGCTAAATATGTTCTTACAACTGCTGCAAAATGTGCGGGCGCACCATCATGCTGGAACCACATTGTACCATTTCTCATAAAAAGCGGTAGTAACAACGGCAAATCATTTTGTAAAAAGTTTAAATATGATTCATGGTCAAGACGATTCGGTAGAATAACAGGACCAATTATGTGATTTTCAATAATAGCAGCCCAAATATTGATGGAAAATTGATACTGCGAATTTGCAACTCTTAGAGAGTGTGGGTTTTCATCGGCCCATGTATGTAAATTGTGAAAATTTACGATACCTTTTCGCGTAAATGACGCCTCATCAGTAAATAGTACACGTTTAGAAAAATGTTGGTCGTGCCTAAGTTTGTTCAAGAACCACTGACAAAACATTACCCTTGGTTGAAAGTCTCTAGGTATAAGTTCCTGGACACGTGTAAAATGATAGGGATATAAACTTTGATCCTTCAGAGTTCTGTGAACTGATGATGCCGAAATATTACCCAGTTCGGTGGCAATAATTCTCGTACTTGTACTAGGATCTTCTGCGTCCAGAGTCAGCTTTTAAAGGTTTTAAAGAACCAGTTTCTCTCAAATGTCTTACAATACGTGGGAAAATATTTTTGTCAGGAATTCTTCTTTGCGGATAAGTTTCCTGATAAACTCGCACAGCTTGTCTAGCATTTTGATTTGTTTGTCCATAAATTAACAACATATCAGTCAAATCCGCTGAAGTGTACTTAATGAAAACCATCTTGAGAGGAGGAAATAATATTAATGAGCAGCAGTATCAACAAATAACTAAAAACGAAAATACTGCACCGTATCAAAATTTAAAGAATAGCACGAAAACTCTTTTAACGCCTACAAAGCACTTCAAAATTGTAGAATTTAGAGAACAGTCAAAAATTATAGTTTCATGGCACTTTACGATTACTGTTTTCATTACTCCAACGAATCGGTACTTTGGCCCTTTTTATAAAATTAATCATATCTCCTAAGGGATACCCTGAACGAAAAAATACCAAGAGGTAGCTTTTGTGGCTTATGTAATAAGCTTCATAACTGATGTATCAAAATTGGAAAAAGACAGTGGCGCACATATTTTTCCCCAAATGAATTTTTACAGTTACCCCGTACGCACGCCACTGACGCAGTTGTAAGTAGATTTTCACTTGAAAATATGCACTTTCATAGTACACTTTCAAGTTCCAAGTTTCATTAAAATCAATCCAGTGGTTTTCAAATTATTTATAAAAAAAAATAAATTAAAATTCACCTCCCTGTATATTAGAAACTATGCGTTTCCGGGCCCATGTGCACAGGAACTTTTTTTCTTATTTTTTAGTAAGAAATTGCCCCACGAGCGATGGCGCATATTTTTTGAAACAGCCTGTATATATATATATATATATATATATATATATATATATATATATATATATATATATATATATATATATATATATATATATATATATATATATATATATATATATAAACATATACAAATTGAAACTGACACCGGATATGTGTCCTGGGGGGCTTAATTAGCGCTCATTTGAAGAAATGTTTTCAAAATTCAAAAGTCGGGATCTCCCCATTAGTGAATTTTTTTAAGAAAATTCACTAAAATAAAGCGTGTATGACCAACGACTTATGGGCCATCCTGTAATTGTAACAATAGGTTGACAAACTACAGCTCGAGACACCCTATAATTAACGTATCTACTTTTTCCTCATATCTTTTATAATAACGGATATATTGAGCTTTACGCTAGAAATGCGTCTCCCTGTATATGTGTAAACAGGCCAAAACTGAAAATAATCCTGTATATGGGTTTTAGAGGTTCTAGTTCGTGCTCATTTAAAGAAATAGTTCTAAAATTCATAAGCGCGGTCTTTTTAATAACGAATTTTTTCTACGAAAATTTGCTAAAATATAGACAACTAAACCATAAACTCCATAGAGAAAACTATTGCCGAAGCATCATAAAGAGGGTCTATTGAAATGGATTTTCCGAAAATATTTTAGTAAAATGGAGGACAGTGATGGTTGAAACTTAAACTGAAGGCTTTGCGAAACACATTTATTAAGCGATTTTTTCGACATAATCCGTATTTGCTTTAAATTCGTTGTCTGAAAATTGCAAATTTTGACGTTTCAAATCGCGACTTTGACGTTTCAAGAAGAAAAATTATAAAATGTTCAAAATATTTTTTCTGCTACTTCTTGAGACTTTTGCGCCAAGAAAACTAAACCGTTGTATGTAATATTCAATTGGTTCTGTTAATCACACAAAATCTATTGTTTTTGTGCTTTCCTCTGATCACCAGTGGCACCCAAAATCTGTTATAACTTAGAGATCTGAATTTTTGCTTGTAGGATAAATTTGATAGTGCAAAGGTATATGTCAAATTTGGTTGTCATAGCTCTGTTATTTTCGGAGATACAAAAGTTTTCTGAAAGAAAACCCAAAATTTTCCCGGAAAAACTGATCCGATTTTCCTGTCCAGCGAACTTATCCAAGCCACAAAAGGAAGGTACATACCAAGTTTCATCAAAATCGGCCTATTATTTTTAGAGTTATCGGTGTGATATATATATATATATATATATATATATATATATATATATATATATATATATATATATATATATATATATATATAAAGACAGATCTCCCTAATAGGGAATATGAAATGGCGTTTGTCTTACCTTGTGTTATTTGAGAGTTTGTACATGGAAATCATCGAGCGTCGCTTATGTCATAAAATTCAGTGAATGTGGACAATAGTGTTCAAGTTTACAAGTTATTTGGAAAAAGACGACTATAAAATGATGAATTTTCTTGATCGGTGTCTAAACGTAGGTAGTTGAGTCAATAAGAGACCAAACTTTTATGTTATCTTTAATCACAATTACCTATATACGTTTTAGCATACGGTTATAATACAGTCCTGCACTGTGGTTAAGTGTAAAAGTTGTTGTAATCTGTTCTATTCTGAGTCAACAAGTAGCTCTAAACTTCGACTTTATAGTGATAAAACCTTCAAGAATATCTCAGCTCACTCAAATGCAAAGCAATTATACGAATGTGAAGCATTCACCAATTACTAGAGAGCTTTAGTAAAGTCTTTCTCAATAAAAATTGACAATTCACATTGATGAAGGTAGTTCATAAAATTAATAAAATCAATTAACGCTCATAAGAATTTTACTTATCAAAAAAGTTTAATTTTGGTATATACTAAGGTATTTTCCAAGACAACATATCCACCAAATTTTATCAGAATAGCTTTGTAATTTTCGGAGAAAAATTTTTTTTCGAAAGAAAACTCAAAATTTGCGTAGAAAACCCTGTCCGATTTTCCTGGCTAATGAAATCGTCCAAGCCATTAATGAAAGAAAGGCACTTACCGAGTTTCATCCAAATCGGTTAGTTATTTTTTGAGTTACCGGTTGGATTCTTATATATATATATATATATATATATATATATATATATATATATATATATATATATATATATATATATATATATATATACAGGGTGTCCCTCTAACAATGGGCCAAACCCATATATTCGGATAGAGCATCAAAAATTAAATAGACTTTCATTAATACGTTTTGTCCGATTGTTGCTTGTTTTCGATATACAGTGTGTTAAAATTGACTTTGAAAAAAATTAAATCGCTCGTTTTTCTGCTAATTACTGGAATATTGATTTGGAACTTTGTAATAGGGGGTTATCGAGGATGCCGCTTCCAACCGTGATACCTATTTTGAGCTACATCATAGTTGGCGCCACCTACACTAAACCCGAATGTTTTACAGGGGCATAACTTTTTCGATGATCAACTTTCTGCAAATCTGTTCAGAAAAACTGAAAACTACTAATTTTTTGTACGAAAAAGGTATACTTAGTTGAAACTCATAAAGTGAGTGGTTACCGAGATATTGCGGTTTTAATAATGGTGTACATTGAAAATCTCTCAAATCTGAAATTTTATTCTGGCCCAAAGTTCATCTCTGGAGTTACAAACATTATTGTGTATGTACCAGTTGTTTCAAGTAACCCCAATGGAAAATTCTAGAGGATTGAGGTCGGTGTATTTTAATCATAATTTTCTAATTCTAAATCAATTCCTAAAAATTGGGAAGTTTCTCTGGATTTAATTCGATTTCATAGAATAAGTATGTTTTTGGCAAATAAAAGATGTATTCCTGTGGACATATCACGGCGCTAATAACTATAGCAGTTGATTGGCCGGGTCAACAACTGTCAATGAAGTAGATGAAATATCTTTTGTTTTTCGTTTTCATAGGGATGTCATTTGCGTAACAAAATAAACATAATCTGTCAATTTTGACAAGCACATGGTTTTTCAATTAAGAGCAGTAGGTAGTTATTATTTCTGAAATGCCTCGCCATAATGAGTTTAGCAATATTGAGAAGAGAGATATGATCTGCGTTTATGCGCAATCAAAATTCCGTAGCCACCAAGCCGCCGCCAGATACTTGGAATTATATCCTAGTCGTAGACAACCAGATCACAAGACCTTTAGAAGATTATACGATAAATTAGGTATGTAAAAGAGTAATATGCACTCATTGCCATTGATTATTTCTGAAACGAAAGTTTTGACAAAATTCACACCTGAGGGCTGGAAAAATCGTGAAATACACATTTTGTTACACGGATGCGTATCATCTCGTCCTAATGTATTCGTAGGTGAAACTGGTTCTTTCAATTCGAAGTCGGAAGTTGGTGGACCAAGACGTCCTGTACATCAAGAGGAAGAGATATTAGTACGCCTTGCAGAAGATCCGGAAACAAGCGTAAGACGCCTCTCTGCAGCAACTGGAATAAATGAATCAAGTATTGATAGACTTCTCAGAAAAGAAAAGTTACATCCTTACCACTTCACACCAGTGCAGAATCTGTTACCTCTAGATTTTCTATCTAGATTGGATTTTTGTGAACGCATTCGTCGGTATCAGAATGACGATCCGTTTTTCTTCAACAACATTCTATTCACTGACGAAGCGACATTCACAAGAAGAGGAGTTTTCAATTTTAAAAATGCTCACACATATGACAGCAGCAATCCTCATTTGACGCGAGAACACCATTTTCAACATGAGTTCTCCATTAATGTCTGGTGTGGCATACTAGTCGACGTGTTGTTGGGACCAATAGAACTTCCTGCAAGGCTCAATGTGGAGAATTATTCAATTTTCTTGAGAGATCAACTTCCTATTCTCTTGGAAGATGTCCCTCTAGACGTGCGCAGGAGATTATGGTTCATTCACGACGGGGCACCTACCCATTATGGACTTCCTGTCAGAGAATTTCTGAACCAAAATTATCCGCGCCGATGGATAGGTCGAGGTGGAGATTTTCCTTGGCCTGCACGTAGCCCCGACCTCAATCCTCTAGATTTCTTCCTCTGGGGTCACTTGAAAGAATTAGTGTACAAGAATATTTGTAACTCCAGAGATGAACTTTGGGCTAGAATAATCGAATCCAGTGATATATTGAAAAACGATTATCAAACTTTTTTAAGGTGAGGCAAAATTTTGGGTTGAGACTAGAAAAATGTATTGAAGTAGGCGGAGGCCATTTTGAGAATCTTATTAAGTGAATTGTTCGATAATTGTCAATTTTTTCTTATAATTTAGTGATAATAATAATGTTAATAAAATTTCAGATTTGAGAGATTTTCAATGCACACCATTATTAAAACCGCAATATCTCGGTAACCACTCACTTTATGAGTTTCAACTAAGTATACCTTTTTCGAACAAAAAATTAGTAGTTTTCAGTTTTTCTAAACAGATTTGCAGAAAGTTGATCATCGAAAAAGTTATGCCCCTGTAAAACATTCGGGTTTAGTGTAGGTGGCGCCAACTATGATGCAGCTCAAAATAGGTATCAGGGTTGGAAGCGGCATCCTCGATAACCCTCTATTACAAAGTTCCAAATCAATATTCCAGTAATTAGCAGAAAAACGAGCGATTTAATTTTTTTCAAAGTCAAATTTAGCACACTGTATATCGAAAACAAGCAACAATCGGACAAAACGTATTGATGAAAGTCTATTTAATTTTTGATGCTCTATCCGAATATATGGGTTTGGCGCATTGTTAGATGGACACCCTGTATATATATATATATATATATATATATATATATATATATATATATATATATATATATATATATATATATATATATATATATATATATATATATAAACACAGATCTTCCTAATAGGGAATATGAAATGGCGTTTGTCTTACCTTATGTTATTTGAGAGTTTGTACATGGAAATCATCGAGCGTCGCTTATGTTATAAAATTCAGTGAATGTGGACAATAGTGTTCAAGTTTACAAGTTATTTGGAAAAAGACGACTATAAAATGATGAATTTTCTTGATCGGTGTCTAAATGTATGTAGTTGAGTCAATAAGAGACCAAACTTTTATGTTATTTTAAATCACAATTACCTATATACGTTTTAGCATACGGTTATAATACAGTCCTGCACTGTGGTTAAGTGTCAAAGTTGTTGTAATCTGAGAAGGTTGTGAGCCGGTGTGCTTACCGTGCGGTTGGTATACCTGTAGATCGGTGTATCGGTGGCCGGGGATTAGCTAAATTCTGATTGATGAATTCATTAAGATGTTCACTGACGAGTTAATTACCTCCTATCACTTACTATTAGCTGCATTTTGTCAGACCCATCAAATTTACATCGACTCAGAGGTAACTTTAGATGCCTCTAAAAAGCGTCTTAATTAAATCAATCGATTTAGTATACGTTCACTAAATATTATTACGTGGTTTCATATGGGCTAATTTAACTAAATAATTGGACTCTGATGATCATGATCTGGTACTTGTTAAGCGAAATTTTTTTATCTAAAATGGGAGAAATACAGGAAGAAAATGGAATATACACAAATTAAAGAATTTGGAGGACCTGGAAAAGTCTAAAGAAGAAAACAGAGGTTAATCTCAGCAATATGGTACATGCGTGGATGAAGATAAAGAGCGCCTTGGGCGCAACTGCGGAAAAAGAACTGTGAAAGTAGAAACTAGAAACAAGCAAAAGTTTGGACGAAGCAAGTTCGTTATGGTAGCGAAATTACATAAAAATGTTTTTAATTTCAAATTTTAGACAGGTATCGATAGTAATACTCTGGAAAATTTCTTCAAATGTGAGCGAACTAGGGCCTCTAGAACCCAAATTTTAGTTGCGTTTAGATTTTTATATCTAAATACTTAACTGTTTTAGATCAAATTTTTGCAACTACCTTGACTTTGTTAATGGCTTGGATGAGTGTATTACTTAATTTTTCATAGAAAAAAATTCGAAAATATTTTTTTACAACGCAATATTTTCTTAATCATTAAAGTAGTTCAAGCAAAAATTCACACGTGCATAGGATTTCGCATAAAATGGCCCACGAACAAAAAGGTTATTTTAAATTCAAAATTCGCTAAAAATAAACAATCTAGGACCTCGATTCAAATTCCATAAAGGCATTATATGTTGACAAAGACAGTATAACGCCGCCCTCGCTGTTTTATGCCAATGACAAACTCTCAACTTAAACGCAACCTCAAATCTGAGTATTCTGTCCGGTGACCGAGTGGTTATGACAGATCCTAACATGATTGCTGACAGTTTCAATTCGCACTTTGTCGACTCTGTTAAGTATCTGACAAAAAACTGTAACATTAATTGTGCATTAAAAAATAGCTCTAATCCCTATTCCATGTTTTTATATCCTGTCTCAGAGGAGGATGTTTAGAAAAATAAAATTAGTTTCAGTTAAAAATTCATCAGGAATATATGAAATACCATGTAGTCTTCTTGGCAGGGTTGCTCATCTTGTGGTGGCTCCACTAACTTACCTTATAAATGTGTCGTTTGAAATCGGTTGTTTTCGTGAGCGCCTGAAGACGGCCATTGTCGTCTCTCTCTTTAAGAAGGGAGATCCACGTCTTTTGGACAAATACGGGGCGATTGCGCTGCTTTCGTTTTTTTCTAACATCTTTCAGAAGGCATTACTGCTAAGACTTAGGTCTTTTTTGGAGAGATAATTTGCTGTCTCCGTGCCAATTTGGCTTTCGTGGGCAGCTGTCAACTCGGGATGCCGTGTTTAGCACTGACCTGACAGTCTTGAATTACATAAATAATGGGTCCAAGTCCGCTGGGCTGTTCTTCGACATTTCGAAAGCGTTTGATGCGATCAACCGTTCCCTTTTATTGCAAAAATTGGAGCATTATGGCATAAGAGGAAATGCATATTTATTGGTAAAAAGCAACCTGTCTGGGAGAAGTCAGGCTGTCAGGATACGACAGGCAGATAAAAACTATATGTCTGGATTTTCAGCAGTGTCGAGCGGCGTGCCGCAGGGCAGCATATTGGGCCCTGTTTTGTTTACAATTTTCCTTAACGATATTGTCTATGATCTCCAGCAATACCACTCAACTTTGTACGCAGATGACACCACTGCTGCAATCTCAGGGGAAAGTTTTGAAGAGCTTGGTGCTGCAGATAATGTGTATGTGTGTGTCTCAGGTGTCAGCCTGGTGTTCGCAAAATGGTTCTTAACACGCGGAAGACTGAAATGCTTCTTTTTTCTCCAATGGGTGTGCATTCGTATCTGAGCCTATATGTGAGATCTGATAACGGTTCAATAAGACAGAGCACGTCTGTAAAGTTTTTGGGGATCCATCTGGATTCTAACTTATCATGGGACGTCCATGTTGATCATGTGGTGGCCTCTCTTGCATCTAGGAATTACACGTTGCCGCAGCTGAGGGATTTCTTGAGTACTCAGGCGTTGCTGACATGCTACTATGGTAGTGTCAACTGTCTCCTAGCATATGGTTTGCTGTGTTGGGGCGGCTGTGTGCATCTGGGGAGGGTTCTGGCGATGCAGAAGAGAATTGTCCACACCATGTTTGGCCTACCGTCTTCCGCATCTTGTAGACCATCATTTATACGGTATGGCATTTTAACAGTGACGTGCCTATATATGCTCGGGGCGCTTTGTTATGTCAGAAAAAAATATTGAAATTTTTAGTATCTGCGGTAATATTACAGCGTATGAAACAAGACAGGCTAAATATTTGTATGTTCCCTCTTATAGGATCCATAAGATTAATCGGGCACCTCGCAACACTGCAATACGCTTATATAATCATTTACCTGACAGCGTCAAACATTTTAGCAGCCTCAGGCTGTGCTTTAAAATCATTTTTAGAGAGCATTATTTTTATTCTGTTGACGAATATTTTAATTTTAAATTTTAGCATTGATAAGCTGTTTTTTGTATTTTAACTATTTCCGATATCTTGTAGAGATCTATGAAGCAGTTCTAATAAATAAATAAATAAACAGTCATTGGTATAAGCGAAGTTACCGGGCCGCCAGCTTTTAAACAGTGGAGATGGGCGGGGTTCCTAAATAATATGTTATACAGGGCGCCACTTGATTGTTACACCTACCCCCGGATATTAAAATAAGTTGTTGGTTAGATTATCAAGATCTGCAAGTCTTACATCAAACAATCGCCAGTGATACAACTCCAACTAAGAACACATTGGACCACACTGGTAGCTCTACCCAATAATCACTGAAAGAGAAACACATACACAGGTGCACTCATGTGCATCAATGGTCAGACAATCGTAGGGCACCTATATAAATGAGCAAATTCCCTAATTTAATCCCTGGGCAACTTTAAGTAGTGAGACTACCTTCAAATAAATAAATCTGACTAATTACCACAAGCTAGAGTATATCGGTGAACTAATAATTGGACAATCAAAAATATACGCAGAATACTAAGTAAGATGTTGTTTATTTGTGTAAAACAATTTAAAATATGCATGCAGTAATAAGTGTCCTGGCCTGAAAACATAAACACCTAAGCATAGCCTCATAAATCTGGATCTTTAAAGTTGCAAACAGTTTATATTACTCCTATAGCAGCTCAATAGCATAAGATCTCATTAATTAAATTCAACAGTTATGTTTTACCAGACGTGCGCATGCTTAGCTCATATATGTAGTATCAATATACTTAGAGTCAACAAACGAGAGCTTAAAATAATATCAAATTTCTATTCTGAGTCAACAAGTAGCTCTAAACTTTAACTTTATAGTGATAAAACCTTAAAGAATATCTCAGCTCACTGAAATGCAAAGCAATTATACAAATGTGAAGCATTCACCAATTACTAGAGAACTTTAGTTGAGTCTTTCTCAATAAAAATTTACAATTCACATTGATGTTCATAAAATTAATGAAATCAATATAAAGCTCATAAGAATTCAACTTATCAAAAAAGTTCGGGGCGCAGCAAGTGGGCTATGGTAGTGAATTTACATTAAATGCTTCCAATTTGAATAACTCAATTTTCTATAAACTTAGAAAGTTTAATTTTGGTATATAGTAAGGTATTTCCCAAGACAACATATTCACCAAATTTTATCAGAATAGCTTTGTAATTTTCGGCGAAAAAATTTTCTTCGGAGGAAAACTCAAAATTTGCGCAGAAAAGCCTGTCTGATTTTCCTGGGTAATGAACTGGTCCAAGCAATTAATAAAAGAAAGGCACTTGCCGAGTTTCATCCAAATCTGTTAATTATTTTGTGAGTTGTCGGTTGGATTCATATATATATAGGATGGCGCATTGAAAACTAAATAGACCGATTTGCGTCTAGATCAATTTTTTAAGAAACGCTGAAACACGTCAATTTTAATATTGAGGGGGACATTTTTTGACACAAAACTCAACTTTCTCACATTAACCCCTTAAGGGTGGTGATAGCAACCCTTATATTTAAAATAAGGAATATGGCTCGAGTGTTACATCATTTGAAAGCCCTTTCTTTTCTGAATTCAGCACACTAATTTTTTTTTGAAGTTGTATCAAACGTTTAAAAAGTATTCATAGTTGAAGATGCAAAAGCACATTTTACTCGTTCCCATTAGAAATGTGCTGATAGCCAATGTTTTCTTGGTTTGTAAACAAAAAATTGACTATCAGAATATTTCTTATCGAAATGAGAGAAATGCGGTTTATTATTTCAGTTTATCGGTCGATTTGATACTTGATATTACTAACGAAAATTAATTTTACAATGCTGTATTATGTAGCAGAAAGAGTTGAAATAATTACTCTTTTCTTAAAAAGATGACTGTGCCAACCGTACCGCAAACTTGTTTAATAAACGACATCCGAACAGACATGTTAACAGAAAATACATTTTGGAGTTAGTTGCAAAGTTTCGACGTAATGGTCCAGTAGCCAACAAAAAACGGGATCCTGAACGTGAATTTCCGGTTAGAAATGAGACTACTGAGATTGAAGTTTTAGGACAAATTGCTGCAGATCCAACTTTGAGCACGAGAAAATTGGCCACTGTTTCAAACATCAAAAGAAAAACTATTCAGCGAATATTGAAGCATCATAAATTTCACCCGTATAAAATTCATCTTGTACAATAACTGAATGAAGATGATTTTTATCGGCGGCAGGAGTTTTGTGAAGTTATGACTGCACGAATAGCTGATAACGGAAACTTTCTGTTCAATATCTGTTTTCAGACGAGTGTACGTTTTTTTAAACTCTACAGTCAATTGTCATAATTGTCGTTATTGGGCAGATAATAATCCAAGAAATTTTTGCGAAGTCCACACTCAAACTCCACAGAAATTGAATGTCTGGACTGGCATTTTTGGAGACCGTTTAATCGGACCAATTTTTCTTGATGGCAGTTTGAGTGGCGAAACGTATTTGGAGTTACTAGAAGATATCGTTTACCCTCTGCTAATTGACATTGTTGAAAATGATGATCGCTATCAAGAAAATCAATAAGTGTTTCAACAAGATGGAGCTCCTCCGCATTTTCTACAACGTGTTATGGAGTTTTTGAACACAGAGTTTCCAGAGCAATGGATTGGGCGTAGAGGTGCTATTGAGTGCTCCCCCCCCCCCTAGATCACCGGATTTAACTCTTTTAGACTTCTTTCTATGGCGACATATAAAGAGTAGAATTTTCGCAACAGAACCGGAGTGTCTGAAAGAATTACGAGGATGCATTGTTGAAGAATGCCGTCTAATAACTCAACAAATGTTCCAGAATGGCAGAGCTCGTTTTGAACAAAATTTGTACTTTTGTATGGAAGCTGGTCGTCAACAACACTTACTTAACTGCATAAACATTTTTAAACGTTTGGTTTAGTTTTTTAGTTTTTTTAACGAAAAATTGCCTAATTAATGCATTTCTTATCACAATGAATGAAATACGTTCTTGCAACTCCAACTGTGAATAATTTTTAAACGAGTTGATAAAACTTCCAAAAAAATTTGTGTGCTGAATTCAGAAAAGAAAGAGCTTTTAAGTCATGTAACACTAGACCCATGTTCCCTATTTAAAATATGAGGGTTGTTATCACCACCCTTGAGCGGTTGATGTGACAAAGTTGAGTTTTATGTCAAAACATGCCCCCCTCAATATTAAAATTGACGTGTTTCAGCCTTTCTTAAAAAAATCTCTGTACGCAAATCGGTTTGTTTCGTTTTCAATACACCAGCCTGTATAAACATACATAAACATATATAAACATATATAAACATATATAAACATACATAAACCAATTTCGTGGTCGAAATTCCATACATTTAAGGTCAGCTCAGAACTGATAATGACCAGGAGAATCCCTCTGTCTAATTAAAACAAATCATTGTTTAATCTATTTCAACTGAGCAGATTTTCCTGGCTAACGAATTTATCCAAGCGACTGGCAAGAGGAAGGTACTCACCAAATTAAAATCGGCCAATTATGTTTTGAGTTATCGGTATGATACATATATATATATATATATATATATATATATATATATATATATATATATATATATATATATATATATATATATATATATATATATATATATATATATATATATATATATATATATATATATATATATATATATATATATATATATATATATATATATATATATATATATATATATATATATAAACATATAAAAATTTAAACTGATCCCGGATATGTGTTCTCAGGGCGCTAATTAGTGCTCATTTGAAGGATTTTTTTCTAAATTCAAAAGTTGGGATCTCCTCATTGGTGATTTTTTTTAAATAAAAGTTAGCTTATGCGCTGGCTACGGCCTTAACCTGCAGAAACGAAACCTAACAGTGAAGACAGAAATAGTCTAGGTGTCTGTAGGTAGTATGGACCAGTTTCACCAAGTAAGGGCAACAGCAATGAGTACATAACATTCGTGTTTAAATTTAAAGCCAAATGTTTTCTGCCTCCACTTCTGTGCCTTCTATAGTGCGAATCATTATCAGTAAAGTTGTCACTGTTCCACTTCATTCATCTCACGAAATATAACTGCCTTTTCACACTTTTTACTAACGTTGTATAAAATCAAACTAATTTTCAGCGCTTTTATAACGGTGGTTTCAGTTTTTTCTTAAATAATAATAATTTGTATTACTCCCTAACCTCTTACTTAATCTTGACTTGTGATCTACGTGTACTCAGATAACTGAAGATAACTTAGAAGTTTCGTAGGACGGTTTTCTGAACGCAACCTAAAACATATTAAATTGACAAAGCAGTGACTGATGTAATAAAAGCCAGCAAAAAATAACAACTTCATTATTGCTACCCAACGTTCATTGAATTAATGTTATGGTATATTTTTCCTTTGAATGACTTGTAAAAACCGTATCATATTGAAATGGTCAATTAGTTCAGAAAATCACCGACACAATAAACACGCGCTATCTTTTCAAGACCACACCGTCTGTGACGATAAAACACGCAGACCCCTGGTCATGCTTAAATTAATGACTTTCTGTTTCGAATTATGACAAAAACAACGAAAATTGAACCATGAAGATAGTCTACAAATATTAAAGTTTCTAATGAATAATTTATTCTTCTAAATATTTCTTTCATACTAAACAAACTAGTTTTCCCTTACGAATGCAGTTTCCTCAAGTTGACAATAATCGCTGAAATTCTGCACGGAAAACATGTTTTTTAACATTGACATTTATAATTCATAAAAGCCTATTCTCGTAGAATATATATATATATATATATATATATATATATATATATATATATATATATATATATATATATATATATATATATAGGGTGGCGCATTGAAAACGAGTCAAACCGATTTGCGTTCAGAGAAATTTTTTTAAGAAACGCTGAAACACGTCAATTTTAATATTGAGGGGGACATGCTTTGACATAACTTTGTCACATTAACCCCTTAAGGGTGGTGATAACAACCCTTATATTTTAAATAGGGAACATGGGTCGAGTGTTACATCATTTGAACGCTCTTTCTTTTCTAAATTCAGCAAACAAATTTTTTTGGAAGTTTTATCAACTCGTTTAAAAATTATGCTCAGTTGAAAATGCAAAAACGCATTTCACTCATTCCGATAAGAAATGTGCTGATAGCCAATGTTTTGTTGGTTTGTCATAACATTTTTAATCGGAATTCGAGAAATGCGGTTTATTATTTCAGTTTATCGGTCGGTTTGATACTTGAGACTACTACCGAAAATTAATTTCACAATGGTGTATTCTGTAGAAGAAACAGTTGAAATAATTACTCTTTTTTTCAAACACGATGACTGGGCCAACCGTACCGCAAATTTGTTTAATGAACAACATCCGAACAGACATGTTAACAGAAAATACATTTTGAAGTTAGTTGCAAAGTTTCGACAAAGTGGTTCAGTAGCCAACAAAAAACGGGATCCTGAACGTGAAATTCCGGTTAGAAATGAGACTACTGAGATTGAAGTTTTGGGACACATTGCTGCACACCTAACTTTGAGCACGAGCAAATTGTCTACTGTTTCAAACATCAAAAGAAAAACTATTCAGCGAATATTGAATCATCATAAATTTCATCAGTATAAATCTCATCTTGTACAACAACTGAATGAAGATTATTTTGATCGGCGGCTGGAGTTTTGTGAAGTTATGACTGCACGAATAACGGGAAGTTTCTGTTCAATATCTGTTTTTCAGACGAGTGTACGTTTTTATTAAACTCTACAGTCAATCGTCATAAGTGTCGTTATTGGGCAGATAAAAATCTAATAAATTTTCACGAAGTCCACACTCAAACTCCACAGAAATTGAATGTGTGGACTGGCATTTTTGGAGACCGTTTAATATTGATGGCAAGTTGGGTGGCGAAACGTCTTTGGAGTTACTAGAAGATATCGTTTACCCTCTACTAATTGACTTTGTTGAAAATGATGATCGCTATCAAAAAAATCAATTAGTGTTTAACAAGCTGGAGCTCCCCCGCATTTTTCACAACGTGTTAGGGAGTTTTTCAACAGAGAGTTTCCAGGACAATGGATTGGGCGTAGAGGTGCCATCGAGTGCCCCCCTAGATCACCGGATTTAACTCCTTTAGACTTCTTTCTATGGAGAATCACAACGACGCATTGTTGAAGAATGCCGTCTAATAACTCAACAAATGCTCCAGAATGTCAGAGCTCGTTTTGAACAAAATTTGTACTTTAGTATGGAAGCTGGTGGTCAACAATTTGAACACTTACTTAACTGAATAAACATTTTTGAACGTTTGGTTTTGTTTTTTAATTTTTTTAACGGAGAATTTACTAATTAGTGCATTTCTTATCACAACAAATGAAATACGTTCTTGAAACTTCAACTGTGAATAATTTTTAAATGAGTCGATAAAACTTCCAAAAATTTGTGTGCTGAATTCAGAAAAGAAAGAGCTTTCAAATGATGTACCACTCGACCCATGTTCCCTATTTAAAATATGAGGGTTGTTATCACCACCCTTAAGAGGTTGATGTGACAAAGTTGAGTTTTATGTCAAAACATGTCCCCCTCAATATTAAAATCGACGTATTTCAGCGTTTCTTAAAAAAATTATCTGGACGCAAATCGTTGTGTTTTGTTTTCAATGCGCCACCCTGTATATATATATATATATATATATATATATATATATATATATATATATATATATATATATATATATATATATATATATATATATATATATATATATATATATATATATATATATATATATATATAAATTAAAAACTGAACCGAATAGGGGATCGAGGGGGCCTAGTTCGCGCTCATTTGAACAATTTTTTTTTAAATTTCAAAAGTCGCCATCTTCTCATTTGTTAATTTTTTCTACGAAAATTCACTAAAAGCGCATATGCAAGACAGAAATTGTAAAAACTAACGATGTATCATGTAAAAAGTCATCGCCGAAAAAATTCCAATGAAAGTTTGGAGATCGGTTCACTAACGATGGTATGTGGTGCAAAATATATTGAGTGGATTAAAATTTAAAACCGTCTATTATCATACATAAATATTTCGGTCAAATTTTTTAGTTCATATTCATGCAGGAATACAATAAATGATGGACCTGTTTGCTGAATATGGACAGGCAAGTTGATGTCGTACATATCAACTTACTACCTGTCAATCAAACCTGACCTTCTCGTACGACGTTCTCGTTTGACTGATCAACCAGAGAAATTAATACAGTAAAAACTACACATATTTGTATCGCTAATTTACGGAGTTTTTGTTGTATTAATTAAAATACAATTTAATTTGTGTATCGCACGAATACATACACGCTTAAATGCGTTTTGCAAATGGGTCTACCGCTCAGGGATTTTAGAAGAAGCTGCAACGTTCAGAAGGACGCTTGTAACCAGAAGCGAGTACGAGAAGACAATTTGTCTGGACGATGCTGTTGCAGTGTTAAGGTAAATTCTTACATGCAGGTAGGCAGATGCCTCTTTGAAGAGCTTGTGATGGTCTTCGTAAAACTCACTTGCATTAGTCTAGGCCAGTATACTGTTATCCTTAGCTGCATCGTAAAGGAAGAACATCACAGACTCATGGAGGGTTCTGCCTCCGTGGATCCCCAAAAAATATTAGACTGGGGAAGTAGAAATCTTGTACAATTCAACCCCACCAAATCACAGTCTTGCTTTCTTTCCCATAAAAGATACACCAGCCCTAGACCCATCACAATAAACAACCAAGTTATTCAAAGTAATGAGTCCTTTTCACTTGTTGGCATTTATGTGGATCGAAATCTCAATTGGAACCAACATGTCACATCAATTGCAGAAGCGGCTGCTAAGAAATTAGGTTTCCTCTTCCGAACTCGCAAATACTTTTCACCAGCTAATCTCTATACCTTATATACTTCACAAATAAGACGAAACCTCGAATACTGCTCCCACACCTGGCGTGATGCTGCCGCTTCTACACTCGCTATCCTGGACTCCATTCAGAAGAGAGCTATACGTCTCATCTGTGACCCTACCCTTACCCAAAGGCTGCCATCCCTTGCCCACCGACGTGCCGTTGGTGACCTCTCTCTCTCTCTTTCTCCCTATTTTATAGATATCCACACGGGCACTGCTCAGAGGAGCTTTTTTCCATAGTTCCTCCACCTGCTGTCCCCAACAGATCTACCAGGGGAACAGAGGGAATGCACCCTTTAACTGTAACCCTGTAACAGGTCGCCACACATAGAACATCTTGTTATGTCTGTTCTTTTGTCCCGAGGACTTCCAAGTTCTGGAATTCCCTGCCGGCACATTTCCTTCTCCCCCGAACCTCCAAACCTTCAAGTCCAGAATTAACAAGTTGCCTCTTTCCTCCTTGTCGACACCCACGGTACGATAGTATTTAGGCTGTAAGCCCTCGTGGTGTGTTGTTGAAATAATAAAAAAATAAAAAAACATTAGCTTCAATTAGAGAAAAAATATGTTATGCATCTAGTAGTTGAATACGTATTTGTTTACACGCTAGTGAAAGAACTGCACAATAAAGAGACCGGAGAGCTTCGTATATCTGTAGAAGAAAACAATGGTATGAACAGGGAGGACTAATATGTCAAAGAGAAAAAGGAACTACAATCAGAAAAGGAAATAGATAAAAACATATGATCAGATAGGTGATGGAACTAGGTCTAGTTAAAAAAGGTCGGGACGGAGCAAGACCCTTATGGTAGTAAGTTTTCATAAAAATGTTTTAATAGAAAATATGCCTTTTTTTAAGAAAGCAGGCATCAAATTTGCTTACCAGTATAACCTGTATAGGCGAAATCATTGTTTAAAAATGTACAAAAATTTTTCGAAAACTTAAAATGTTCCCGAAAAAACTGGTTTCCAGGCCAACGAACCTTATAGGTTAATAGAAAATTGATCTATTCAAATTTTATATAAATTCGTTACCATAACGCAATTGCTGCATCCCGAATTTCTTTTGATACAAACATGCATTATATTTCGATGGAAAATGCAATAATATAAGACGTGTTCGATTAAGAAAAGAAAATTTGTATCACCAACGACTTATTGGCCACTCTGCGATTGTAGAAATATTTTTTTAATATGAAACTCAAGACACCCTATAATGAACGTATACAAAAATTTTTTCGTATCTTGTATAATAACGGATACATTGAATTTTATTGATTTTTTACGAAAATTCGTTAAAAATAATATACCATTAAACGATGGACTCTATAGTTAAAACTACTGCCAAAGCATCAGAGAAAGGGTCGATTTGAAATGAATTTTCTGGAAACATTTTTGTAAAATGAAGGACAATGACGGTTGAAGCTGTGACTTCAGGGTTTGTGAAACATTATTCTCGTGACATTTTCTCTACATAACCCGTATTAGTTTTAGCTTCTTTATCCAAATGTTGTGAATTTTGACGTTTCAAGTCGCGATTTGGGCGTTTTGAGGGATACCGTATTTTTTTCTTTAAATGCCTATAACTTGTTTGTCTTTTAACTTACATATCTAAATTTTGGTACCTAATTTACTTTTCATGATATAAATCCGCGTACAGAATTTATCTGCATATTAATAATTAAAAAAAAATAATTGATTGTTAACATTGAATCTTACGATCTATTAGAAAAAGTAATTGTTAAAAGTAAATTCACTATTGTAAAACAAGCAAGCATCTGCAGCAATCATATATTAAACCTAACATATAGTTCCAATTCGAAACGTTAGATGCCCCACCCTTTATATATTTATATATTTACGTGTCACAACGATAACTTCAAAAATAACACGCCAATGAGGCTCAAATTCAGTGAATATCTACCTTTTGCAAGTGGCTTGAACAAGTTCGTTAGCCAGGAAAATCCGCTCAGTCGAAATAGATTAAACATTGCTTTGTTTTAATTAAATAGTCGGATTCCCCCAGTCCGTCTCATTTCTGAGCTCACCTATAATGTATCGAATTTCAACCACGTAATTACAATGCATGTTTGTAAGATAGGAAATTCGGGACGCAACGAGTGCGTTATGGTAGCGAATTTTTATTAAAATCTGCTCAGTTCAAATAGATTAACCAATGTTTGTTTTAATTAGATAGTCGGATTTCCCCGGTCCATGCCAGTTCTGAGCTGACTTTTAATGTATAGAATTTCGGCCACGTAATTATAACGCATGTTTGTAAGAAAACAAATTCGGGACGCAGCAAGTGTGTTATGGTAGCGAATTTTTATTAAAATCTGCTTAGTTAAAATAAATTAAACAATGCCTTGTTTTAATTAGATAGTCGAATTCCCCCGGTCCGTGCTAGTTGTGTGTGGGTTTTTTGTTTCTTTAGCGTCGGCCTATTTCCGCGACTATGGCCAATCACCGACGCCAGGGAGCAATTTGACCTCACTATCCTGGAAATTTTGCCGAACCCCAGCCTTTCTGTAGGTAGGGTAGGGATATTTAACGTGCCCAACATCGTATGGACACGGGACCGACGTCTTTACGCCCCCTCCGAAGGGGGAACGTGCAGACATTCAACTTGCTCAAATACAATGCCAGAACCTCGGTTGATGTTAATGTTACAGTTTTTACTGAAAAAGTGAAAGGAGTACCGCGAAATTATAATGCATGTTTGTAGGTAAGAAAAGAAATTCGGGACACAGCAAGTGCATTATGGTAGCGAATTCTTATTAAATGCAAAATTCAAATTTGAATAACTCAATTTGCTATTAACCTATAAGGTTCGTTGGCCAGAAAACTAGTTTTTTCGGAAATATCTTAAGTTTATTTTTGAAATATTTTTGTACATTTTCAAACAATAAAGGTATTTTGATAATATATGGTACATTATTTTTACTATATAGGTTATACTGGTAACCAAATTTAATGGCATATTTGCTATTAAAAAGATTTTTATGAAAATTCACTACTATAACGCACTTGCTGCGTCCAGACGTTTCAATCTAAAATTGAGGTGTTTAAGAAATTTTTATAAACATACACAATAACTGAGATACTCAATTTATTCCATTTGGCTATTCTACATTGTACACTTTCGCTAATCTTCCAACCTAGCTTAAGCGAGTTAATGTCATTGCGGAAGTATCTACAATGTGCATTATAAATCACTTGTCTATATTAATTATTTGATCAGTATGAAGCATAACTATAATGATCTTATAGAGTAATGAGGCCAGAAATTATAAGTAATGAGGCAAACTTGGCAAGAGTTTGCTATATACGCTACAATTAACAATGACCCACATAAAAACCTATAAAGCCAGTTCCAGCTCTTCCAACTATTATACAGGTTTTAGAAAAGGTTAATGCATTTTAGTTTTGTTGAAACTAGCTTTATTTACTACCAATTGAGAAAAGGCTGTAAGCAGCAAGTGCGCTCTGTACCGAATTTTCAAATAAATAATCAAAACTTATCTACCGAAATTATCTATATACATAACCATTGAAACTGACTTTGGTAATCCTACATTTTAACTCTCCTTAGCGACCAAGTTCTTACCCAGATGAATTTCTGTGTTTGAATGTACGCAGTGTCTTCTTGTCATTTTTCTTTAGCGCATTTATAGAGTATTATGAAACGCATTATGATTATGGTTACCTCATTATTCCCCTTGATAACACACATTGACACAGAAAATTGTTATGGTAACAAATAAGGCATATAGAATACGCCAACTATTCTACAAGTTTTAGAAAGGGTTAATGCATTTTAGCTTTATTGAAACTAGCTTTATTTACTACCAATTGAGAAGATGCTGTAAGCAGCAAGTGCGCCGCTCTGTACCGAATTTTCAAATAAATAATCAAAACTTATCTACCGAAATTATCTATATACATAACCATTGAAACTGACCCCGGTAATCCTACATTTTAACTCTCCTTAGCGACCAAGTTCTTACCCAGATGAATTTCTGTATTCGAATTTACGCAGTGTCTTCTTCTCATTTCTCTTTAGCGCATTTATAGAGTATTATGAAACGTATATGATTATGGTTACCTCATTATTCTCCTTGATAGCACACATTGACACAGTAAGTTCGTTATGCTAACAAATAAGTCATATAGAATACGCTAAAACTTTAACCAAAATTATTTCTTGAGTAAACCTTATGATCAAAATATGCACTGGTTATGTACTTTACATTTCCTTTTTTTTTTACAAAATAGAATAGACTATCTAGGAATTATGGTAAGAATTGTATCTGTATCTATACAACGTGGCGCATTGAAAACGAAACAGACTGATTTGCGATCAGAGAATTATTATTTTTTAAGAAACGCTGAAACACGTATATTTTAATATTGAGGGGGGCATGTTTTGACATAAAACTTAACTTTGCCACATCAACCTCTTAATGATTGTGATAACAACCTTTATATTTTAAATAGGGAACACGGGTCGAGTCTTACATCACTTGAAAGCTCTTTCTTTTATAAATTCCGCACACTAATTTTTTTGCAAGTTTTATCAACTCGTTTAAAAATTGTTCACAGTTGGAGTTGCAAGAACGTATTTCATTCATTGTGATAAGAAATGCACTAGTTAGTCAATTTTTTGTAAAAAAAAATAAAAAACAAAACCAAACGTTCAAAAATGTTTATTCAGTTAAGTAAGTGTTCAAATTGTTGACCACCAGCCTCCATACAAAAGTACAAATTTTGTTCAAAACGAGCTCTGACCTTCTGGAGCATTTGTGGAATTATTAGACAGCATTCTTCAACAATTCGTCGTAGTAATTCTTCCAGAGACTCCGGTTCTGTTACGAAAATTCTACCCTTTAAATGGCCCCATAGATAGAAGTCTAAAGGAGTTAAATCCGGTGATCTAGGGGGCCACTCAATAGCACCTCTACGTCCAATCCATTGCTCTGGAAACAATCTGTTCAAAAATTCCCTAACACGTTGTGAAAAATGCGGAGGAGCTCCATTTTGTTGAAACACTAATTGATTTTCTTGATAGCGATCATCATTTTCAACAATGTCAATTAGTAGAGGGTAAAGGATATCTTCTAGTAACTCCAAATTCGTTTCGCCACTCAAATTGCCATCAAGAAAAATTGGTCCGATTAAACGGTCTCCAAAAATGCCAGTCCAGACATTCAATTTCTGTGGAGTTTGAGTGTGGACTTCGTGAAATTTTTTTGGATTATTATTGCCCAATAACAAGATTTATGACGATTGACTGTAGAGTTTAATAAAAACGTACACTCGTCTGAAAAACAGATATTGAACAGAAAGTTCCCGTTATCAGCTATTCGTGCAGTCATTACTTCACAAAACACCAGCCGCCGATCAAAATCATCTTCATTCAGTTGTTGTACAAGACGAATTTTATACTGGTGAAATTTATGATGCTTCAATATTCGTTGAATAGTTCTTCTTTTGATGTTTGAAACAGTGGCCAATTTTCTCGTGCTCAAAGTTGGGTCTGCAGCAATTTGTCCTAAAACTTCAATCTCAGTAGTCTCATTTCTAACCGGAAATTCACGTTAAGGATCCCGTTTTTTGTTCGCTACTGAACCACTTTGTCGAAACTTTGCAACTAACTCCAAAATGTATTTTCGGTTAACATGTCTGTTCGGATGTCGTTCATTAATAAATTTGCGGTACGGTTGGCACAGTCATCGTTTTTGAAAAAATAAGTAATTATTTTAACTCTTTCTTCTACAGAATACACCATTGTGAAATTAATTTTCGGTAGTACTATCAAGTATCAAACCGACCGATAAACTGAAATAATAAACCGCATTTCTCTCATTCCGATAAGAAATGTTCTGATAGTCAATTTTTTGTTTACAAACCAACAAAACATTGACTATCAACACATTTCTTATCGGAATTAGGGAAATGCGTTTTTGCATCTTCAACTATGAATAATTTTTAAACGAGTTGATAAAACTTCCAAAAAAATTAGTGTGCTGACTTCAAAGAAGAAAGATCTCTCAAATGATGTAACACTCGACCCATGTTCCCTATTTAAAATATAAGGGTTGTTATTACCACCCTTAAGGGGTTTATGTGACAAAGTTTAGTTTTATGTCAACACATGTCCCCCTCAACATTTAAATTGACGTGTTTCGGCGTTTCTTAAAAAAAAATTTCTGGCCGCAAATCGGTCTGTTTCGTTTTCAATGCGCCACTGTATATATATATATATATATATATATATATATATATATATATATATATATATATATATATATATATATGTATATATATATATATATATATATATATATATATATATATATATATATATATATATATATATATATATATATATATATATATATATATATATATATATATATATATATATATATATATATATATATATACATATAATGCTGTCCCTGCGAATCATAGATGCAATTATTACCATAACTGCTGTACAATCTTTTAAATGTTGTGAAAAAGGAAATGTAAAATACCGAACGTGTGCATATTTTTATCATATGGTTTACCCAAGATTTGGTTCAAGTTTTATCGTATTCTATATGCCTTATTTGCTATTTTGAAGAATGTATATTCTAAAGTAAACCAGATACGATCGGCGAATTAAAAACAAGAATGAGAAGTGAATGTACCAACATTTCTCCAGAGACTATATATAGAGTACAACAAGAATATGTTGACCGTTTCGGATATTGTCGGCCACAAAAAGGCGGACATTTTGCAAATTTGATTAGATAGGACTGAACTAGGTAATTGTTTATAGGCTTCACTTGTGCTACTGATAATAAAAATGTTATTACTCCCTTTTTCTATTCCTACAAAACAAATTGGTGTTGCTGTATAGAGAATTGGATTAGCTTTAGAAATATGTATCACACTATCCACCATCCAATTTCAAATGTTCGAAAGGGTAGCTACCCCTTGAAGAGATGTAATGATAAGTGTGATATTTTTATATCAAAAAGTTAGTTTTTGAAAATAAAAATCGACCAGTTTTGGAATTTTTCTTAATAATCGTCACTTTCAATTTTATGGAATTTATGCGTTACTTTATAGGCACAGTGTATACATGTGTGTGTATTGGTGTATGTGTTATGATACCTTATTCGCTACCCTAACACGGTTGCTGCGTCCGTATTTCTGTCATACGTATGTATTGATATTTTATTCGTTAACAAAACACACTTGCTGCATCAGCATGTCTTTCAAACCTATTAAAATTTTATTTGTTACCGTAACACCTTTGCTGCCTTTGCCTTTTTTTCACAATACATATTGATTTCTCATTCGTTCCTATAACACTTACTGCGTCCGTATTTTAAAATTAAGTCCTTATTTTATTCGTTATTATAACGCACTTGCTGCGTCAGTATATCGTGTAGTACGTATCGGTATCCCATTTGTTATGGTAACACACTTGCTGCGTCATAATTTCTTTTGTAATACATATTTGTATCTTATTCGTTACAGTAACACACTTGCTGCGTCCGTATTTCTAAGCTTAGTTTTCAATTAAGTCCTTACCTGAGTCGTTACCATAACTTGTTGCTTCAGTATTTCTTTCATAATGCATACTGATACTTTATTTATCACCATAACGTACCTTCTGTGTCAGTACTTTTAAAGCTTGTTTCATAATTGGTTACAGAGAAGTAAAATATCAAAAGTTACGATCTTCTTAATAGCGAATTCTTTCTAGGAAGAGTCGATAAAAAAACTAAATTATTAAACCACGAACTCTAACTTAAACTACTACTGCCAAAGCATCAGAGAAAGGGTCTATTTAAAACGAATTTTCTGCAAATATTTTAGTTATATGAAGGAGTAGTGAGGGTTGAAGCAAAAACTGAGGACTTTGTAAAACAAACTTCTCACCACATTTCTTTTAGATAAACTGAATTCGTTTCAGAACCTTTTTTTTTAAATCGTCATTTTTGACGCATCATATCCCGACTCTGCCATCTTCAGAAAAAAAACTTTAAAATTTACACCCATTTTTCTGGCACTTGTTGACTTTTTTTCTCTAAGCAAACTCATTCTTTGTCTGTAGCATTCAACAGATTCCAAGATCATCTAAACGTGGCAATTCTTTATACCGTGGTCAGGGTCGTGGTATTTAGGTGATTAACCCTTTGATAGAGTAATAACAATACAGTTATATCTCATATAATTTCTTATCTCTCTGATTGACACTTCCTACTTATTGGATGAACCCTTCTCTTCTGCCAGATGCTTAGGTTATGTACCACACCGATAACTTAAAAAGTAACAATCCGGTGTTGTTTAAATTTGGAGACCTTCCTTTTGCAATTGGCTTGGATAAGTTCGTTACACAGAAAAATTGAACCAGTTTATATGGGAAAAGTTTGGGTTTTATGTTGAAAAATTTTAGTATCTTTGGAAGTAATGAAGCTATCGCAACAAATTTGATACGCGGGTTTCTACAATACAGAGTATTCTATGCACCAAAATTGAGACGAAAAAGTTATAAGCCTTTGATTAAAAATTTTTGAAACATCAAAATTGATAATTATGGTAGGCTAACTAATACATAATGCGTTTTGTAAGTGAAAAATATTGCTTAAAATGACTCAACGAGCTCCTAGATGTGTGTCTCAGTTGTTGGTTTCCTTCATTAAATATCAAAATATGTGCAAAAAATCCATCTGAACTAAAAACTGTTTGCTATTTTTAATAAAGATGGTAGAGCATTAACATACTAGGTTATATACCCGTGAGTACCCTACATCCGTCATGTTGAGCGTAGCTCAGTGATTGGAGCGTTTTCCGTCATATAATATAGTCGAGTGAATCCTATAGTAGTCACTTCACTTTTTTTAATCTTATATATCACTTTACCGTAATCTGATCAGATTGCTTAATTCCGATGAATTGTTTTGAGATTTTTTTTAAATAAAAAAGTCATCAAAGAGGAGATAAAGGCTTTTAAGACTTAATTCTATTTGAATAGTTGATATGTGGTTGTTAGTTATTGTCCTAAATTGGTGAGAACGTTCCATACCGTAAACACTTTTCCTGTGCTTGTTTTTTTTTCTGCAACCAATTTTGCTTTTTACGGCATCGTCAGGCAAAATAAAAAATTCTCTGTGAAGCAACAGAAAAGTCTCTACGTCTGTGTTTAGATTAGATTGCATATTTTTTGTAAATCTTCGTAGAAAAAATTAACTAATGACTTTTGAATCTGGAAAAAAATCCTTCAAATGGGCGGGAATTAGGCCTCGCTAGAGCACATATCCGGGTTTAGTTTCAATTTTTATATGTTTTTATATCACGTATAACTCAAAAATAATGGGCCTATTTTGATAAAATTTGGTGAATGCGTTCCTTTTGCAAGTAGTTTCGATAAGTTTGTTAGCCAGATAAATCTGACTAGTTTTGCCGATAGAATTTTGGGTTTCATTTCAGAAAATTTTTTGTATCTCCTGAAATAAAAAATCTATGGCAACCAAATTTGGTAGACCTCTAGGGTAAAAAAAAATTATATGTATTTAAATAAAAAACCTTTTGTGTGCCACTGATGACCACAGAAATGCACAAAAACAAAACATTTTGGGTGGATAACAAAATATATTTTATATTACAGATAGAGTAATTTGTTTACGTCAGAAAGGTCAAGAAATACCAAAGAAATTACTTTAAAATTTGTCTAGTTTTTCTCCCTAAAACGTAAAACTTCCAATTTGAAACGTCAAAATTGGCAACTCTTAGGCAAAAAAACTTAAAACTAAAACTGGTTATGTATAAAAAAAGTGGCCAGAAGTGTTTTTTACAAAACTCCAAGTTCCAGCATAAACCGTCATTGTCCTTCATTTTACTAAAGTATTTGTAGAAAACTCATTTCAAATAAACCCTGATGACCCTGACCCCCTGATGCTTTGGAAGTATTTTAGTTAGAGTTTATGGTTTATTACTTTATATTCTTAGTGAATTTTCGTTGAAAAAAGTCGCCTACTGAGGAGACCGACTTTTGAATTTTGAAACGATTTTTTCAAATGAACGCGAACTAGTTTCAGTTTTTATCTGTTTACAGGGTCGCGCATTTCAACAGTAATATTCTACAAGATACAAGAAAACTTTGTATTTATTAATTATATGTGTCTTGAGCTGTATCTTATAAGATTATTTTTACCATCACAGCGTGGTCCATGAGTCTTCGGTTACACAAATTTCCTCTTTTTTTAATTGAACCCCCTTATATTCTTTTATTTTTCATCTAAATGCATCGAAATTGCCTGTTTGTAAGAAAAAAGATTCTGGACGCAGTAAGTATGTTTTGATAGCAAATTTTCGTGAAATACTTCAATCTTCGATAATTCAATTTGCTATTAACCTAGAGTTCGTTGGCTAGAAAACCAGTTCTTTTAGGAATATTTTAAGTTTATTTCCGGTAAATTTGTGTACATTTTCAAACGCTACAGTTATTTTGATGAAGTACGGTGCATTGTTGTTTCTACTATAGATGTTATGCTGGTAACCAAATAGGTTGCCTGCATTCAATAAAAAAGAAATATCTGTATTAAAAGCTATTTTATGAAAATTCACTTAATGCATTTGCTGCGTCCAGACTTTTTTTTGTAACGGAGTCAAACTATTCTGTAGATTTGCTAAAATAATGCACATTTCTTTCTGTGAATTTATGGGTAGGACAAAGAAAAAGTAGAAATTATTTTAATATTATATTAATTATTTAAAATCACTGAAACATATACAATTACGTCATCTGTTACTTACAATGATTGTTAAAGAAAAAGAACTGTACATAAGAAACTTAGAAGACTATATACAGAATTCATTTGATAACAATTTCTTAAATAAATAAAATAATGACGGGCACAAAACATATTATCTGACATAAATTATAAAAAATAAACGAATGTACAACATTTGAGATACACGCTGCTGATCATTTTTTTATATGTACAATTTGGATAAATAAATTATTAAATAATAAATTTATTTTATAAAATAACTAACTATTTTAAATATTATTTACAATAGTGACTGCAGTATAAATTCGAAATCAGTCTTTGTGGGTATAATTTTCACACTGAGACATAATACTGATGAAATCGTTTGCAAATAATGTGATTTGTTTTTTATTTGGCACCAAAGTTGTAAGCACATAACCTATAAATATTAATGTCAGTTCTTTATTGTGAAAATGTTAGAAAAATATTTTTCAAGCTTTTGCATGTATCCATTCACAAGGTTATTGCCGATTAGTGGCGTGCGGTCCATGGAAGCAAGGGAATCATTGGTTCCCTTAAAATAACGACCACATATCTACTTAAAAATAATTTGTATTAAACCGCATTATTTAAAATCTATTTTATATTTTAAATATTAAATTTCAAATTCTAAAACTAATTTATCTATTACAATTTTTAATTCGCAAGCTCACACATAATTATTTATTATGCATCATACTGTACTTGTTCTTCTGCTTCTTCTGCTCTGCGCTCTTTGCAAGGACGTCGTCCCAGTAAACACGACCACCAACCAACAGCATGAACCTGATACTAGAGTGGATGCAATGACTTTAGTTGAATACACGTAGTCAGCAGGCCACATAATGAGAAACCCTTGCTCGATTCTCGACGCAATGTAGGTGTATTTCAACATGTAGAACGTGTTGGAAGACCCGATGCACGTACAACGTGAATGGCGCTGATTATTTCGGGAATATAAGCAGTTGACTAAGTTTAATACATTGGCATTTTATGATTATTAATATGGCTGCAGCTAGATCAGTTTTTAACAGCGGCGATGGTGGGGGTGGGATTTACAAACTTTACGAACAAGTGGTAACTATAACTGTGCTTGTGTCGTGTATTTTTTGATAACCAAAGGATTTTCAGCTTTATCGTTTGCTGACAAACTTGCTATTATTAATAAAGGTAGGCCGAAACCTACTCTAAAAAACTTAAATACAAGAATTAAAACATGTATTCGACATTTCAACGCGGAAAAAACTTATAAACAATGTGAATGGTTAACAGGAATAAACTGTTTTGTTGGTCTGGTAGTCTATTTGTGACTGAAAAGGGGGTGTGGAATAAAAGTGGATTTTCCGACTTGAATAATCTACATAAAGTAGAAAAAAGACATGTCATGTCAAAAGCGCTTTTACAGACCATTTTAAAATTAAGTGTCTTTGGAAAAAACACGAATTGAACACGCCGTTGACAAGCAGACAAGCAGATAAAAATTAGTCATCGCCAACACAATGAACTGGTTGATAAAAACAGAAACATATAAAAAAGACTTATTGATGTTGTGTGTTTTCTTGGTCAGCATGAATTGGGGTTCAGGGGTAATGACGAAACAACTACATCTGCAAATAGAGGAAACTTTCAAGACCTAGTTTCTTTAATAACCAAATACGACATTTGTTTAAAAAATCACTTGGAACAGTCTATCGTTTTTCGCTGCACGTCAAATCGCATTCAGAATGACTTAATTGCGGCTGCTGCCACTATTATTTTGGACAGAATTAAATCTGAAATTAAACAAACTCGTTTCATTGCTATTGTTCTAGATGAAACAACCGACGTAACTAATTTAAGTCAACTATCTGTAGTAATACGCTATGTAAAAATGGATGGGAGCAAGAAAGATGTTTAGGCTTTAAAAATGTGACAGAAGATCGTAGTGCAAACGCTCTATATAAAATTGTGCTTAATATTATGAAAGATATTGAGGAGACTGATAATAAATTAATTGCCCAAAGCTATGATGGGGCTGCTGTTATTGCCGGACATTTAGGAGGTCTTCAAGATAAAGTGCGGGAAATGTTTTCCAGTGCTTTATTTGTACACTGTTGTGCTCATAAATTAAATTTAATTTTATCCCATAAATCACATTAAAGAATGTAAGGTGTTTTTTGCTACCCTAAGTGGAATGGCTGCTTTTTTTCCAAATATATGAAGCGCACACAAGCCTTAGACTCAATTGTTAAAAAACGTTTACCCAAAGTAGCTGCAACCCGATGGAACTACAACGGCAGATATGTGTGAACTATATTTAAACACCGTGAATCGTTGATTTAACTTTTTGAAAACATAATAGAAAATAGCAAAAATTGGGATGCAGAAACAATAAATAGTTCTAGAGGATTTTTGGATGGTTTGAAAAGAGACTTTAATTTTAATTTTTTACTTAATATATTTTCGGAAATATTTCCGTTTTCAGATAATGTATTTAACATATTGCAATGTAAAACAAATGACATTGGTTTTTGCTTGAAGAAAATTAGTTAATTTAAATCCATTATAATTCAAAAAAGGAATGAATTTGATAAGTTCTGGAAAAAACAATGGAATTAGTAAAAGTGGAGCCACGAAGAAAGCGTCTGCGCACTGATAATATGGGAGACCTTCAAACTTCTTATCACCGCCGTTTCTACAAAATCATAGATCAAATCAGCAGCAAATTAACTGTAGATTTGATCATCCCACTGACCTAAAATTTCTTGAATTGTGTAATTCTGGAGGATTTGTAGGAATACCTTTCCCAGAAGATTCATTCAAATCATTATTCCACCACTATGGACATTATTTTGACAAAGCATTATTACGATCAGAACTTACAGTCATTTATGAAACCGATGTTACTGACACAAAAACTAACGCGAGTGAACCTTTAACTTTCTTAAAAGAATCAAAATTGGAAAATGCATATTCTGAAGCGTTCAAATTATGTAAATTAGTATTAACAATTCCTGCTACTAGTGCGTCTGTACAACGAAATTGTTCTACATTGAAACGTATCAAGAGTTTTGTTAGGAATTCAACAGGACAGGAAAGACGTTCCCAAATTTCAATTTTGTCAATTGAAAATAACTTCGTCGAGAAAATGTCCCAGAATCCACAGTTTTATGACATTATTAACGAATTAGCCACAAACGACAGAAGAATCGAGTTACACTACAAATAGGTAAGTTCCTGAAAATTGCTTCCCTTATTTAAAATACCACCGCACGCCCCTGTTGCCGATCCTTAACCAATATTAACAAAATTAATAAATGTCTGCAGGGTCTTTGTTATAGTTATTTTTAAAGCCATAATTTTTACTTGGCATTGATAAAGGTTTTAGAAAAATAAGAAGTATGTACAAAGAAACGCTACAAAACAAATCACAAATTTGCAAATTTAAACTTTTGAATCTCATAAAAGTCCTAATGATTTACACACACGTGTTAATGATTTTCTTTGTTCGGCAAATATCACATTTCACTTCACAACACCAATGAAAAGTACAGTTACATCTTTCAACAACAACTACTTCTTGCGGTCGATATCCTCGACCACAACACATGATGTCACAACCATCAACACCCATAGAAGTGTCATTACATTGCCTGCCATGAGTTCCTTGTATACCCAGCTTAGGGTTTCTCTCGCAGAATCCTGGAGACATCTCGTAGTAGACTAAATCTTTAGCACCTGGAGGTTTATGTTCTGGATTGAATGGTTTAAGCTGGAAGCCGTATTTATGTTTTCGTTTATTCTCCCTTTTGGCGTGGATACTGTTGTCGTTGAGGTTGTTATTTATTTTGGGAGCCTTCGGCGGGCGGTTGTTGTGGACTTTGTTTAAGTTTCTGTTGTTGTGGGTATTAGCTGAGGTAATATGAGATGCTCCGTCGTACCTGTCCTTCAGAAGATCACCGATTACTCTGAAGGGTGGGAGACGCATCCAACAAGTTTTGACCGTACATGATCCAGACATTCCGTGGCACTTGCATTCTTGTCGCATCTGCGACTGAACGTGCTGCAACAAAAAGGATACCTATTAGCTTTCGGAAACCAGGAAAAAAATTATCTTGCTTTTTTTAAAGCTTGTTTTATGTTTATAATATTTCACACACAAAAAATAATGCTTGTAAAAACTTTTATACAGTTGTCTAAACTAAAAACGTATTTTAACAATTATGGCGAAATAGCTTTCATAAATTCGTAGTAAGTTGAATCTGTTATAATTTTTGCAAGAGAATTCATAGAAACGAATATTAATATTAATTTGCAGGATTTTTTAGCGCCTCCGTGGCCGTGCGGGAAAGTCGATTCAGACTTTCCAATACGGACTCGGGGGACGACGGTTCGAGACGCACCGGCGGCGGATGATTTTTCAAATCACTGTCGTCGTTGTGATCGAGCTCAAGGTGGAGGGTAGGTTAGTTTAGATAAGCAAAAAGGGTCAGCAATGGCCTAATTGCCAGTAAGCACCTTTTACAGGATTTTTAGATATCACACTCAAATCGGATAAAGGGATGCTAGTAAAAAATATATGTTTATATAGACAATAATCTTCACTTCTTGAAGCTTTGTTACCATATCAGCTTATTCAGCAAACACAGTAAGAGCAAAAACCTTATCTGCTATGTTTTATTATTATTGTTATGGAATCGCACTTGAATTTTGCATAAGGACTTCATAATATCTATAGAGAACTTTGGGCTTTTTTACATAGCTCTGCTAGAAACATGCCCACACCATTTGTATTTCTTATCAATTAAACGATACAGAAAACTGTTTTATCGCTTTCTTATTAGCCTTTTAGTGAATTTTCTTTTACAAAATTTACCAGCGAGGAGATCCTGTCTTTTGAATTTTGAAATTTTTTTTTCAAATGAGTGCAAACTAGGACCTCTAAAACCTATATCCGGGGTCAGTTTAAATTTTTATACGTTTATATATATATATATATATATATATATATATATATATATATATATATATATATATATATATATATATATATATATATATTTGTGTGTGTGTGTGTGTTTGACACCTATAACTCAAAAAATAACAGCCCGATTTTGATCAAATTTGGTCAGTGGATTTCCTTTGTAAATAGCTTAGACATGTTCGTCCGCCAGGAGGATTTGACAAGGTTTCTCGGGAAAACTTTGGGTTTTCTTTAAAAAAAAATCACATCTCGGAAAATTAAAAAGCTATTCTAGCCAAATTTGGTGCGATGGTTTTTGTCATAAAGAGCACCCTTTGTACAAAAATTCATATCTTTATGTTAAAATAGAAAGAAATTACAAGTCTCTGATTAAAAAAAAGTTGAAACGTCAAAATTGATAATTATGGTAGTCGTACATTCGTACGCATTAGCGTTTTATGACGACTCAAAATGACCAACAAGCTCCTAGATATGTGTCTTAGCCGCCATTTTCCTTCATTTTGTTAAAATATGAGAAAAAATAACAATTTTAAACAAGAATTGTATGGTGTAAACAATCAAGACGTTAGACAATTATTATACTAGAATATATAACTGTTAGTACACACAACTGTCATGACGGAAATGGCAGAGAGGTAGAGGAATCAGTGTGCATTTAATAATGGACTTGTATAACACGCGTTCTAATTTCAGTTAGCGACTTATCTTTTCTTAACTTTTTTAAATCTGATTTTCTTTTACCGTTATCTAATCAAATTGTGTAATTTCGATGAATTTTTAACGAGTTTTTGTATGACAAATTTAATTGGGACGAGATGTAAACTTTTGACCGACGAACATGGTAAAGATCTCATGGATTTAGAGCGCGGTATTAAGACTCCTGGGATAAAAATATGATGGGTGCTTTTTGGTGGTCAATTTTAAAGGAAACCAATGTAAAAATGTACAAAAGGAAAATATGACCTGAAAGTTTTTTTAGGTCTTAGTTTGTTTGCTTTTGTTGTATCTAATATGTATAGTGGATGTTGGATATATATATATATATATATATATATATATATATATATATATATATATATATATATATATATATATACTTCTTCTAGTTTAACCCGAAAAATCGTAGCCATCACTTTTTTGTAGACTGACCGACCATACATTGTTTTGACGGTGCTTCTCCGTTACTCCTCCTCTCTGTCGACTTCTTTTTTTGCATAAAGGACCATAGTACAGAACCATAGTTGCATCCCTTGTGATAATTGTCTTCAGCACGTCCACAGGGTTTTCTTCACAGAGGTCAACTTCCAAAAAAGGCATACTGGACAGATTGTCCAGAGCTCAGACATGTCAAGAGATTAATTGGGGAACCCAGTTCAGAGAGAGCTCTGGAGATGCTAAATCTTAGCAGAGGACAGCTCAGGAACATAACAGGAGTCTTGATGGGACACGTGGCTGTCAAAAAACATCTGCATAAAATGGGGCGGTTCGAGGGAGACCTGGCATGCAGACCCTGCTGCGAGGGGAGGAATCAGCCAAGCACATTTTGTGGGAGTGTAAAGTTTTGGACCGCAGAAGGCAACAGATCTACGATCAGCCTAGACCAGACACAGAGCAATATAAAATTTCCCCCTACCAATTGCTGTGCAGACTATTTCAAGGCACAGTGATTTTGGAATGGGTGCAGCAGAAAAGACAAAGTGCATGCACAATAAGCTGAAGGCTGCGGTGCACTCGGGGCGGAAAAGACGCGGTCGAGTCTCCAGTCCTGTTCTTGCGTCATCTTCCAAGGACTTCTCTCCCATTCAAAACTGTTTTGACAAATATTTTACTACAGAATAATCTTTGAGGTTGAAGACCCTCACAATTAAGGAATTTAATAACAGCTCTATACTCAATTTTCGTGACTTCTGACATCGTGATCAACAAGTGTCAGTTATAAGAAAACTACTGAAACAAAATCCATTTTCCTTTTTTTCAACGCCGTTAACACTTGAATCAATGCCTTACCAATTTTTGACATTCTACGATAACCTGTATTAATGTCAGGCCGGAAAGTTTTGGCACTTACTTTGTACCTCAAAATGCTTTCTGTTACACAGTAATCTTATCCATTCCGCAAAGCAAAAATTAAACCCTCGCTAAGAAATCGGCACTAGTTGAGTTGCAGCTAAAACTCTGCGGTACTGGTCAACGCATACGATTATTCAACTATTCGACTATTGGCGTCTGTTGAACACATCTATTGCAATAACGTTGGGCTAGCTCTCATGGTATTATATCTAATGCAGACAAGATACAAATTTTCACGGTTTCACCGAAAACACCAAGTGTCCATGGCCTCAATCATGCAGGTATGAGTGCCAGTGTCTCCCTTGGATACCTGAGTAACAGTTAACTTCAAAATAGACAAGACTAAAATAAAATGCAAATCACCCAGAGAGCTTTGGAGATAACCAAGACATCAATATTTAAAATTCTTAGTTTATGTCAAACATAGTCTTATTATTAGGTATTATTAAGAGAAACCCACAGTTATAGATGTATTAAGATTCCAAGCTCCTAATAACATCTTCCTTACTAAAAGGAATGTAATACAAACGTATATAAATTTATATAAAAGTGGTGTTGAGAGATGATATTGAATTTTATTTTTAAATATTAAATTTCACAGTGTGTGTATTAGAAGTAAGCCGTTGGGAACAGGTTGCCGTTGAAATAAATATTATTTATGCCTTATTTAAATATTCTAATGATGACTGGTGTGAGAAGGAGGTTTGATTTATACAGAAAATGGTCATTACTACCGGGTGGTCGTATCGGGTTTTATTAAAATGCATATTAACTTGTTACTGGCCGCGAAGCCCGCCCATTACTAATAAAGTGACATTGGCTCAAGGCGTTAAGAGTTAAGACTACAGATGAGCTTTTATTAACACCGATTGCTTCTTCTCGCTGTATTATTGGAGCTTTTTCCCCGACTCTTCTAGTGCTAGGTATACACGAAAGATTTGTACGCTACGTTTTATGGGAGAGCTGCAGTTGTAATATGTTAATTGGCACACTGATCTGGTAAAATGCCATAAGGTAGAAGCAGTATTTCCGTTGAATTTTTTGTTAACGACATCGTAGAAAAAAATCGCCCTTGACGATATCGTGACTTTTGAATTCTGAACACATTCTTCAAATTAGGGCGAGCTAGGACCGCTATACCCCACATATTCCGGGTCAGTTTAAATTATATATATATATATATATATATATATATATATATATATATATATATATATATATATATATATATATATATATATATATATATATATATATATATATATATATATATATATATATATATATATATATATATATATATATATATATATATATATATATATATATATATATATATATATATATATATATATATATATATATATACAGGTGGCGCATTGAAAACGAAACACACCGATTTGCATCCAGAGAATATTTTTTAAGAAACGCTGAAACACGTCAATTTTAATATTCAGGGGGACATGTTTTGACATAAGACTCAACCTTGCCACATCAACCCCTTAAGGGTGATAAAAACAACCCTTATATTGTAAATAGGGAACATGGGTCGAGTGTTACATCATTTGAAAGCTATTTCTTTTCTGAATTCAGCACATTAATTTTTTTGGAAGTTTGATCAACTAGTTTAAAAATTATTCACAGTTGGACTGGCAAGAACGTATTTCATTCATTGTGATAAGAAATGCACTAATTAGTGAATTGTTCGTTTAAAAAAAAACTAAAAAACAAAACCAAACGTTCAAAAATGTTTATTCAGTTAAGTAAGTGTTCAAATTGTTGACTACCAGCTTCCATACAAAAGTACAAATTTTGTTTAAAACGAGCTCTGACATTCTGGAGCATTTGTGGACTTATTAGACGGCATTCTTCAACAATGCGTCATCGTATTTCTTCTAGAGACTCCGGTTCTGTTGCGCAAATTCTACTCTTTAAATGGCTCCATAGAAATAAGTCTAAAGGAGTTCAATCCGGTGATCTAGGGGGCTACTCAATAGCATATCTACGCCTAATCCATTGTCCTGGAAACTCTCTGTTCAAAAACTACAACAATCATTTTCATCAATGTCAATTAGTAGAGGGTAAACTATACCTTCTAGTAACTCCAAATACGTTTCGCCACTCAAATAGTTCTTCGTTTGATGTTTGAAACAGTGGCCAATTTTCTCGTGCTCAAAGTTGGGTCTGCAGCAATATGTCCTAAAGCTTCAATCTCAGTAGTCTGATTTCTAAGCAGAAATTCACGTTCAGGATCCCGTTTTTTGTTGGCTACTGAACCACTTTGTCGAAACTTTTCAACTAACTCCAAAATGTATTTTCTGTTAACACGTCTGTTCGGATGTCGTTCATTAAACAAATTTGCGGTACGGTTGGCACAGTCATCGCTTTTTTTAAAGAGTAATTATTTCAAATCTTTCTTCTACAGAATACACCATTGTGAAATGAATTTTCGGTAGTACTATCAAGTATCAAACGGACCGATAAACTGGAATAATAAGCGGCATTTCTCTCATTCCGATAAGAAATGTTCTGATAGTCAATTTTTTGTTTACAAACCAACAAAAGATTGACTATCAGCACATTCCTTATCGGAATGAATGAAATGCGTTTTTGCATTTTCAACTGTGAATAATTTTTAAACTAGTTAATAAACCTTCCAAAAAAATTTGTGTGCTGAATTCAGAAAAGAAAGACCTTTCAAATGGTGTAACACTAGACCCATATTCCCTATTTAAAATATAAGGGTTGTTATCACCACCCTAAGGGGTTGATGTGACAAAGTTGAGTTTTATGTGAAAACATGTCCCCTTCAATATTAAAATTTACGTGTTTCAGGGTTTCTTAAAAAAAATTCGGTCTGTTTCGTTTTCAATGCAAAAGATTTAAAACAAATTAAAATTCCTTTACTACTAAGATTTAAACCCGCCCTAATTCACTTTTTTAAATGAAACAGTTTATGTTTTAAAGTAAAGGGCATGCCCTCTGCTTCAACTTTTGTTTAACACTCCCTATACCTCAAGACTCTAGTTTTGGAAATATTTATATTTATAATCGCATACCATTCATATAGCAAACAGTTTAAATTTTTTTACTCAATTCTAATAGCCAATCAGTTTATGTCATTACTTAGCGAAAATATGTTTTTTTAAGGATGTTTTGTTGGCTTGTACGTCTAGCCACGGTTTATTTGGCAATAACACATTACCAGGTTATTGATGTCTTCCTTTATTCATTTTTTTTTTTAATTTAAGGTTGACATTAACCAACTCAAAAGACATCTCGCGGGTACAGAATCATGAGCATTTAAAAAAAATATTCAAATTAACTTTGGTACGCAAAAAGCAAGGAATGATTAATTTGATAAGATTATCTATGTTTACAATTTTCATAATATATAAGTAGTGAATAAAAAATTTTCACAAGTTTTTACAAATTATGTCAAAGTGACAGACGTAAATAACGTTTTTATTTCTGACAGCTTGTGACATTAAAATAGAAGTTTATTGCCGCTCATATTTTTAGTTAATTTTCGTAGAAAAGATTTACTAATTAAAAGATTTCGCCTTTTGAATTTTGAAAAGATATCCGCGGTCAGTTTCAATTTATACAGTGTATAAAATCCAAATGGAGTAAATTCATTATTTCGGTTACTTTACATTCTTATAAAAAATCTCGAAACACGTCGAATTTAAATTATAAATTGACATTTTTCAACGTAAAAATGCGATCCCTACCTTCAACCCCCTTCGAATGACAGGTACAACCCCTAATTCTTTAAATGAAAAGTATAGGCTTGTGATATGTCGTTTGAAACGTCTGTTCTTTCTCTATTCAAAAATGTTATCGTTTTCAAGTTTATTGCAACAATAAAATAAAATCATGTGGTTACCGAGATTCGCTACAATAAAATAAAAAACTAAAATGTAATGCAAAATGTAATAAAATGTCAAACAATAAAAAGAACTATGAATGTCAATGAAGTAGATGTTCAAAATGTTCACCGCGAACTTCTTAGCAACACCCTAATCTTAAATAAAACTGTCTTCTAACATTCTTTGAAATATCAGGCGTAATCGACCTATTCGCAAGCGTTATTCGTTCTTTTAAGTCAATTAAATCAAAAGGTTTAGTTTTGTACACAATAATCTTCACATATCCCCATAAAAAGAAATCTAATAAGGTAAGATCAGGTGATCGTACTGGCCATTCTATCGATCCTCGCCTCCTTATCCACCGATTGGGAAATATTGCATCGAGGTACTGCCGGACATTGAGTTGGTAATGTGGTGGTGCTCCATGCTGCTGAAACCATATCGTATTCACTGGAACTTTAGGGTTTCCTGGATCAGGATTTAAATTTGCCAAGTTGGAATGACATCATTTTGAAGTAGTGCTAAATAATTATCCCCATTCAAATTACCCTCAATAAAAAAGGGACCAATGATATGGTTTCCAACAATCCCTGCCCAAACATTAACCTTCTGAGGGTATTGCGTGTGTTGTTCTCTCATCCAGTGAGGATCTGTCGTTGCCCAGTAGTGGCAATTTTGTCGATTAGCATGACCGTTAAGTGAAAAATACGCTCATCAGAAAACATAACGTCTTGTAATTGGATAATATTGTTATCCAACATGTCCATCATACGCTCACAAAAATAAGTTCTATTGAAATCGTCTTCCATGAGCTCCTGGGTAGGTATAATTTTATAGGGATGCATTTTGTTTTTTTTTTTAATATGTTGACATGGCTAACATTAAATGTAGTGGATGCCTGTCTAGTCGATGTATGTTCGTTTTCCACAAATTCAAGTATCACATCTAATTTGATTTCATCACTCAGTGCATTGGCTGCTTTTTTTTATCTGCCTTACATGACCAAACTCGCGAAACTTCTTCTCTATTTTACTAATTGTTCCTTGGGATATAGACGGTAAATCGGAAAATTTCTCATGAAATAGGCGAGTAGGTATTTGTTTCGGGTTCTTTGTCTAAATGTTGCACAATTTTGAGATCGGCCCATTATTTTTTTAATTATATATATATATATATATATATATATATATATATATATATATATATATATATATATATATATATAGACACCGATAATGAAATTTAGTAGGTACCTTTATTTGTAAATTTATTGAAAAACTTCATTAGACCAGTTTTTCAGGATTTTTTTTTTTGAAAATTGTTCTATCTCCGAAAATCATAAAGCTATGGCAACCAAATTTGGTACACTGATTTATGTTATAAAAAGTATGCTTCATACCAAAATTTGATCTCTGAGTCGAAAGAAAAAAAACGTAGGCATTTAAAGAAAAAAAATTTATTGCCACTGATGATCAGAGAATGGCACAAATCCAAAATATTTTTGTGGCTAACAACATCAACAGACAAACTTTAATCTTTCTTTGAGCATATATAGTTTTCTTAAAACATTTCGTAGACCATTTCTATGAAAATTCACCACCAAAACGCACTTGCTACGTGTAGAGTTTTCTTTACTTCCACAGTTAACATTTTTCTGAAAATTTGAAAAAATAAACTTTTCCACATCTTCATTATCCTTTTTAATTTTAATTACAGATTGTTAAGGGAGAAAAGACTCTAAATCTCGCTTGAGTGTAAAATATGCACTGCGTTTATTCATCATTTTAAATGGTTTTCTTTTTTCTTTTCTGAACAAAATTAAGGCATGTAATTTCATATCTAGGTGTTTAATATGTATTTTATATATTTTGCCGCAAATCGTTTTTTAAACTTTTGTGAAATGTTGGTAATTAATAATTAGTATTTAGTTAATTATTGTAAACAATTTATTTCAAATTTGCATGAAGGAAATCTTTGCAAATTTACATGTAAAAATATTAATTAATATTTTTAATCTTGTCAAAAAAGCTTTTTGTAAACGATTATATCTTGGTAGGTGTGTAAATAGTTTGAAAAAGTTCGCGGCAAGGAATATCGGATCAGTTTTTTTGAGAAGATTATTGACAGTCTGCCCAGTACACCTTGTGTATGGTTTCTGACCCAGGACTTAAAAGCTCCCCTGGCAGTGCTCTTTGTCACGCCCAGAGTCGGTTCTGGTCCTATAAATGGTTCTGCTGACCCTCTATTAGCGAGACTGTCAGCTTCTTCATTGCCTTTGACCCCGAGTGACCCGGCACCCAGATGAGGGTGACCTCATTCTGCCCAGCCAGGTCGCTCGTCTCGTCTCGGCCCTCACTCACCAGCCAGGAGTTTACCCGTGGGAAACAATGTGCCATGTTTCATTAAAATAACTTTACTGTGTGAAAATGTACAAAAATTTCCAAAAGTAAACTTAAAGTGTTCCCACAAAAACTCGTTTCTTGGTCAACCTTATAGGTTAATAGCAAATTGGGCTATTCAAATATGAAGCATTTGATCAAAATTCGCTACCATAACGCACTTGCTGCATCCAGAATTTCTTTTCTTACAAACATGCATTATATTTCGATGGAAAATGCAAAAATGCAATAACATAAGGCGTGTTTGATTAAAAAAAAAAAGAAAATTTGTATCACCAACGACTTATGGGCCATCCTATGAGTGTAGAAATATTTTTTTAAGATGTAGCTCAAGACACCCTATAATTAATATATAACTTTTTTTTTCATATGTTGAATAATAACGGATATATTGAGTTTTGTTGATTTTTTACGAAAATTCGACAAAAATTATATACCATTAAACGATAAACTCTATAGCTAAGGCTACTGCCAAGCATCAGAGAAAGGGTCTATTTTAAATTAATTTTCTGGAAATATTTTAGCAAAATGAAGGACAATGACGGTTGAAACTAAGACTTTAGGGTTTGTAAAACATTCTTCTTGAGACATTTTCTTTCCATAGCCCGTACTAGAGTCAAGTTCTTTGCCTAAATGTTGCCAATTTTTGACGTTTTAAATCGCAAGTTTGACATTTTGAGGAAAATCCCAATATTTTTTTATTTAAATGCATATAAGTTTTTTGTCTTTTGATCTACAGAGCTAAATTTTGGTAGGTAGCTTACGTATAATGATATAAACCCGCGCACCAAATTTGGTTGCCCTTACTTTGTTAATTTTGGAGATATAATTTTTTTACAATTTTTTTCGAAAGAAAACTCAAAATTTTCCGGGAAAACCTGGGCCGATTTTCCTGGCTAACGAACTTATCCAAGCCATTTGTAAAAGGAAGGTACTTACCAAATTTAATCAAAATCGGCCCATAATTTTTTGAGTTATCGGTGTGATACATATATATATATATATATATATATATATATATATATATATATATATATATATATATATATATATATATATATATATATATATATATATATATATAAACATATAAAAATTGAAACTGACCCCGGATATGTGTTCTGGGGGGCCTAATTAGCGGTCATTTGAAGAAATTTTTTCAAAATTCAAAAGTCGGGATCTCCTCATTAGTGAATTTTTTAAAGAAAATTCACTAAAAAGACATATTCGACATTAAAACAGTTTTATGAAAATTCGCTCCTATAACGCACTTGCTGCATCCCTGCTTTTTAGATATTTTGAGATTTGTACAGCGTTTGAGCTGAAAAAAATAAATCCCATTTCGTTGGCGTTATCATACCACACGTTTAAGACGATGTGGAACTAAAAGGTATCTAACCTCAAAAACGTTCAGCTTCGAATCTACTTTTCAAACTCGTTCAAGATATATTTCCACTATTTAGTCTAGTAACTGGCAAATGTCTGCATGACTAGACAGTGTACATTTCTCAAAGTGACAGGCACGGGATCACGCTCTGTTGTTTATGTTGGCAGCAGTGATTGCACGTATTCTGGAGAGATATATTTCTTTGAGGTTGATAGCGCTAATGAGAGACGATATTGCTTCGATTTATCTGCTTCAATTAATTTCTCCGATAGGGAAAGTAAAATGGGGTGAGTTACGATGGACTAATTTTACTTTATTAACATGCGTGTCATACAAGCCCTGATTACTGGCCGACTCTCTTAAGTGGTTTCTGGGACGACTTTTTTTATGGGGATAATCGTTATTTATTTTTAATATTGCTGGATGCGGTAGGAAGCACTTAAATTTATCTTTTTCATGCCGGCTGCAAGTGAGAAATTACACTGTACAGAGAATATTATTTTAAGCAGTAAGTTACATATTTTTCAGTATGACGTCGAAAATCTTTTAGTTCCATTCACTATCCACCTTAGGTCTCAATAAAAATTGTTGTCTTAAGAGACATCACAAAATGTAAATTGTAACATGTTCTCGTTTTTGGTTGTTTTTGTTGTGAGCTTTTATTGAAGAGAATTTTTAGCCTCTGGTGATAAGGCTTGTTGGCCGCGTTTTAAACGCTTGCTGACCAAATAAGTTGCAGTACCTATCTCAGATGACAAGGTAATTGAGCTCATATTCAAACTAAGGGCATGGAGGTCACGCCAGCTAGATACCTTAGTTTGAAGTTTTTCAAGCAAATAACTCAAAAACTAATAAGTATCTTTTAAAATTGCAGCTTTGAATAGGAAAACAAAAGAGCTTTCCGACAAGGTGCCCATCAACCAACTTTTCCTTTTTTAATTAGGTGGGTGAACGTCACCCCTGCTGGGGGTAAATGCTGCAAATTCTGCTGGGGTTTAAAATAGTGTCCTCGCAAGCAACGAGTTTGTAGGGTTTTTCGAACTTCTCAGCAGTACTCTGGAAAACCGTAGCGCAATCTTTTACAATGGATGGGCTGCATATATATATATATATATATATATATATATATATATATATATATATATATATATATATATATATATATATATATATATATTAAGGGGCACGGGTGTGTATATGTATATACACAGGCTGGGTATTTTTAAGCCTTACAACGGGATATCTTGAAAATGGTTGAATTTTTGGTGACATTTTGGTGAATCTACTTTGAGGGGCAGGGGTAACATTGGATTTTTAAATGGGGTGATGCACCTTCTTTTTTATAAAATCCGAAACTACGTAGAAAACGAGGTTTGTGTGCAAAACAATTTTTTATTTGCTATATTGGTTACGGACTTATGATTTACTAGGTTCAACTACTAAAAACGATATTCACAATTAAATTTCGTTCTATTTATCGTCTCTCATGCTTGAAAAATTATTCGAAATGTCCCCATTCAAATTCCAAATACTTTCTCACTCTTTCTCCGTACATACTGTAACATTTCAGATGTCACTAACACGCAGGTAAAGGGGATTCTGTTTGGTATATCAACTAAAGTTATAGGTGCAATCACCATCACTTTATAAAACCACAAAAAAATGATTAACGGCGGTCACATCTGGGGACCTAGCAGGGCACTTAACCGGACCGACTCGACCAATCCACCTATTTTTAGATATTCCATTTAAATCACTACGAGCCTTACTAGACTATCTTGCATAATGGGGTGGGGCTCCATCCTGTTGAAACCACATGCGTGGATTTATGTTTAGGTCTAACAATTAAAGTAAGTGCTTTCTTAAATAGTAACAAAAAGAGCAAATCAAATAAAATGTTTGCACACAAACTTAGTTTTTAAGTAGATTCGAATTTGATAAGAAAAGTATATTACCTCATTTAAAAACCCAAGGTTACTCCCCCGTCTCCCTCCTGATAAAACGAAAAAAGGGGAAGTAAATATGAAAAATATGTTAATATATGCAATCCTTCTCTCTGTCATCAACCAAATTCACACAAAAAAAATTATACCGTTTTCGAGTTATCCTCTTGTAACACTTTAAAACACTCACCCTGTATGATATACGCCCGATCTAGAGGAAACTTAGCGATATGTTTCTTTTGTAAATGACTTTGACAAGTTTGTTAGCCAGCTACATCGAACTAATTCTCCAATGAATATTTCATATTTTCTTTCGGGACATTTTTATATCTCAGATATATAATTTCACAAACTTTAGAAGTACTAAGCTTTGATTGAAGGAATCTAAGAATATATCCGTTGACTGCTTTGTATGTTGATATTAAGCTTTTTCTTTATATGTAGTTGTATAGAAGTTTGAGTAAGATACATGCATTAAAAAAGTTTTGCTTATTCAGTCGGCCAAAGGGGGGCACAAGGTTAAATGTTTTTGTAAGACACTATTTAATTTCGTACGCAAAATAAAAGCCATTTTTGGCTAAGGCACCGAAAAGTATTGATCATTGTATCCAAAAAAAAAAAAAAAAGAAAAAAAAACGAACAATTAAATGTATTGTAAGACTAAACCTATATTTACCTTTCTTGACATTTTTGAAGTTTTTTTTTTCAAATGTGATAAGTAACGTTAAACTGAAAGATTATATAAGCTCTAAGTAACTCTGCAACTTGAGAAATGCAATATGTATATTATTACTTCCAGATCGTCACAACGTGTGGAAATATCGCATCGGCGACAAAAGTTTTGAGAACTTTTTTTCACGTAAAAGTATCAAAACATATATTTTTTATAGTTTATTGTTATATAAATAGTACAAAGCATCTTACAAATAAATCTAAACTTGTGGCTGCAAATGATGCAATTTTGACTAAATTTTAATCTAAATGTCAATTGTTCTTAAGTTCTGTCATCTAATTTCCAATCTCCAAAATTACCTCACCTCATTATGTACCATTACAATTTCCAGAAATATGGATGGTACTTAAAATCAATTTCTTCATTTTTATCAAAAATTTCTATATTTTAAAACTTGACTCAAATTGAATTCTACATTTTTTTCAACAGAAACATTATTTTAATTTGTTAATAAAAAATTTGTGCTTGTCGGTCTGTAGGTCTGTACGTCTGCCTGTTTGTAGCCACGAAATTAAATTAGGGGTTGAACGTGTGGAGGTGGAATACTGATGACAAAAATTTCTACATGTTGTTTTCGCTAAAACGGTGTAAAAATCTCAAAACATATAGAAAACTTGATACCGCAATGAACATTTTTTGTCTGTCGGTCTGTCGGTATGTACGTCTGTCTGTTAGTAGGCGCACTAACTTATATTCTTCAAATTTGGTATCCAGTTAGCACCCGACAAAGGAACGCTTGGAATCGTTTTTGGGTAAGATCGCTTCATGGGGTAGGGGATAAATAAGAGGTGATTTGGTAATAATTGACATTTTTTCAACAAAACTCGCGTAATATAACGTTTCACAAGTTTACGGGTACAGGAATACAAACTTTCTCTTTGTGGTCAAGTCATGGGTCCTAAATTCATTCCATGAGAATGTTTTTTTGACGAGAATAAATTATCACAGCTATGTGAAAATTATGATCCAATCTGCAGCACTATTTTTTTTCTTGTTAATACTTTCTGGTCACCACAAGTTTACTTATATAGATTTATATTGATTTCAGATAACTTTTAACCTAACAGTACTTTTAAAGAAAATTCCTCCAGCAGAACTTTTTTGACGAGTAGTGTTTATAACAATTTACTATATTAGCAATTAATGACACAGGTACTTAGTAGAACATTTAAACGCGTCATACCTTTTATAAATATTTCTCCCTAGGAATCGCTTCAGTTGTTTCTTGCTTAGCAATTTCATCAACACACGGGCTTTAGCCAAATCGATTGATGCTTCTATGCAAGTAGTCACTTTTTGTACAGTTCAAAATCTACGAAGGTGTAATTTTGAACTGAGTGACTAACTATTTTCAGTTAAAAATTAAATTTGTTTCATAGCAATGAGTAATAAAAATAACGATATTTTTGTTCCTCTAAGATGACAAATTACAAACCGTTTATGATTTAACTGCAAGATTGAGACGGCATTTTATTAACCAACTAGGTAAATAAAAGGTATTATTTTGTGAACATATTTGTACTGGAACTCTGTAGTTGTGATGTTTTATTACCTTAACGTCGGTCTATTTCCGCGACTATGGCCAATCACCGACACCAGGGAGCAGTTTCATCTCACTCTCCTGGAAAATTTTCCGAACTCCTACATTTTTGTAAGGAGGGTTGGGATCTTTAACGTGCCCAACATTTGCATGGACTCCTCCGAAGGGCAGAACGTGCAGACATTCAACTTGTTCAAATACAATGCTAGAACCTCGATTAATCGTAATGTTACAGTATGTACTAAAAAAGTAATAGGAAAACGCTGGGATCGAACCCAATACCCTTCGGTTCAGAGGCACACGTTCTTCCCACCGAACCGCCGAGGCTCTACTGGAAATGCATATTTACAGAAAGTCATCAGAAAGCCGCAACTAATACCTTACAATTTATAATTTCACTGATAAATTATCTTGGAATAAAACCTTCACGAAATAAATATTTACCTTCCCATATCCCTATCAAAACCTCTCGCGTTCCTAGATCATTTACACGCTTTCATTCAATAATAACTTCACTTGCAATTTACGTGGTTTATTCTGTTATTAAATTTGAGATTCACACAGAGATTTCCGTTGGAAATATATAAATTACGCAACAAAATGAATCGACTGCATGATTAAATAGAATTAAAGATTCATGAAATAATTGTAAATAGCAGTTGATACATCACTTGGGTCCATTAAGTGTAACCAAGCCGTTTAACATAATAATATAATTAATTTACACATCACGAAGAGAACATTAGCCAAACACCAAGTATGGCGAGTAATTTTCTCCGGGTAGTAATTTTCTGAGATTTCACGTTTCTAGATGTTGCGGTAAGCAAAGGTGATTGTTGCCCTGTTGTCAGTAACAAGGTACCAAAGAATATTTGAAATATGTATACAGATTTAACAGCAACAGTTAAGTTAGGATTTTGAATCTAATTTAAAAAAAAAATCGGGATGCAGCAGGTGCGTTATAATAGTGAATTTTCATAAGAATTTTACACGATTAGTACGCCATATTACTGAAAGTAATACTAACGAATGGTGGACGTGCCGCCACCTAGTTGTGGAACCAAGTAGTATGCTGTCACGCCAGCTCCAAATAACACGGAGTGTTAAAAAAATAGAGGCTCTATACAACCAACTAACAATTTAGTAAATTGTCAGTCCTGGCCCATTTCTACCCCAATATAGGGACAAAGCATGTAAAGCTAGATGCATTCTCGCAACAATTAGAACCGTAGACCGGTTTGGCTCTCATTAGAGCTCTTGAGTACGGCATACTAATTGCAGCAAAAATACACCTATAAAGTAATATGGCTATAGTAGCCAGCCTCTCAACACCAAGTGACACACTCAAAATGGCCGCATACAGATACTTAATATACAGAATGTTAAATATACGACTCCATAGTGACGAACGAGAAGAGGAATACAACATCATAATACAAATAGCACAAAGAAATGGATATAACAAGAAAACAATAGAAAAGCTAGTAAAACAAATACAAAACAAACAAATCAACAAAACCGAAAACAAAACACCAGCAACAAACACAAAATACACAACATTCACTTATAACCACCACGTAGAAACAAGATTCAAGGAATATATAACAGCATTAGATAGATTCCACATACCTAGCTACAAATCAACCGTAGCTACCAGATATACAACAGAAAACACCAAAAACTAGATATCAACCAATTACTACTAATTAAACATATCAAAGACCACTAAGAAAATGAAAATCTGGGAACAATACTACATTCAACAAACAAGCAATAAGAAACAATTATTGCCAGAACAAATCCAAGAAAAAACATTTAAACAAAATTTAATAAAAGCCATACAAATAGACAAATTATCAAACCACAGTGATCAAGACAGGAGACCGATACACAGAACACAGTCCGAGAACACAACCAATCAGAGAGCAGTACACCGACCAATGAAGTCTCAACACGCAAGCGCCGCGTACATCTCAGACATAGATCGCACAGGAACGATCACAGTCAGTAGCGTGCTCATGATGAACCGGGACCGTTCGAAACTGGAGTCCACGTAAACCAATAAAAAAATTACAAAAAGTACAACAAACGAATAAAGTGTATATTTAAAAGTGATTACAGTGTAGTGCAACATTCCAATATATATATATATATATATATATATATATATATATATATATATATATATATATATATATATATATATATATATATATATATATATATATATATGAGCACCACTCCGATAACTCAAGAAATAATTGGCCAAATTTGATGGAATTTAGCGGGGTACCTTTTATAACTTTTAAATCTCCAAGTTAAAAGACCAAAAAGATATAGGAATTTATTTAAAAAATTCCTAGTGCCACTGAAGATCACAGGAGGGCACATTACTAAAATGTTTGTGTGTTACACAAATGTAATTAAATATTACAGAAAATATTATATCTATTTTTTTGAAAAGTACTGACGCAGAAAGTGCGCTATGATACGACTAAGGTAAGGACTTATTTTATTAGGCTTTGGCTTTCAGTTAATCAAAAGTGAATCAAAAAATTCCCCATTGAGGAGATCGCGCCTTTTGCAATTTCTTCAAATGAACGCGGAAACCTCTAGATCGAATAGTTGAGCTCAGTCAATCAATATTTAAATGTTTATATATATATATATATATATATATATATATATATATATATATATATATATATATATATATATATATATATATATAATCAAAATATTGGCATGTTACACAAATTGAACTAAGTAGTACAGAAAATATTATACTTTTTTGGGCATATATAATTTTTATTAAAATTCTCTACCGGAAAGCACTTGCTGCGTCCAACCTTTTTTTTGGTTACATAGCTGTAAAACTGTTCAAAAGCCGCAGACTAGCACATCACCCATTTACTTAGGTACTACATACGGATATTATTAAATTTCTGTTTTAAAGTCTATTTGCATTTCGCACATTAACTTTTAGGTAAATTGTTCTCATCAAAAGTTTTTTGTTATCATTATCGGTTGTGTATAAAATATATATTTTTTAAATTTCAACAACACACCACGAGGGCTTACAGCCTGAATACTATCGTACCGTGGGTGTTGACAAGGAGGAAAGAGGAACTTGTTAATTCTGGACTTGAAGGTTTGGAGGTTCGAAGGAGAAGGAAAAACATGTGCCGGCAAGGAATTCCACAACTTGGAAGTCCTCGGGACAAAACAGCAGGCATAACAAGATGTTCTATGTCTGGTGACCTGGACAGTAAAAGGGTGCATTCGCTCTGTTCCCCTGGTAGATCTGTTGGGGGCAGCAAGTGGGGGAACTATGGAGGAAAGCTCCTCTGAGCAGTGCCCGTGCAGATATATCTAAAAGAGAGAGAGGTCACCAACGGCGCGTCGGTGGGCAAGGGATGGCAGCCTTTGGGTGAAGGTAGGGTCACCGATGAGACGTATAGCTCTCTTTTGAATGGAGTCCAGTATAGCGAGTGTAGAAGCGGCAGCTGCACCCCAGATGTGGGAGCAGTATTCGAGGTTTGGCCTTATTTGCGAAGTATATAAGGTATAGAGATTAGCTGGTAAAAAGTATTTGCGAGCCCGGAAGAGGAAACCTAATTTCTTAGCAGCCGCTTCTGCAATTGATGTGACATGTTGGTGCCAATTAAGATTTCGATCCACAGAAATGCCAACAAGAGAAAAGGACTCATTACTTTGAATAATTTGGTTGTTCATTGTGATGGGTCTAGGGCTGGTGTATCTCTTGTGAGAAAGAAAGCAAGACTTAGTTTTGGTGGGGTTGAATTGTACAAGATTTCTACTTCCCCTGTCTAATATTTTTTGGAGATCCACGGAGACAAAACCCTCCATGAGTCTGCGATCCTCATCTAATTGGGCTAAAGAGACAGGCTTAGAATATTGTATATTTGAGTGGAGGGTGCTGTCGTTCGCGTAACTGTGAACTGGGTTGGATGTGCTAGAGAGGAGGTCATTGATGTGGAGAAGAAACAATGTAGGGGCTAAAGCTGAACCTTGAGGAACTCCTGCATTAATTGGACACACTTTAGAGGAATGGCCATCCACAACAACAGATATGGTCCTGTTGGAAAGGAAATTTGCTGTCCAGGTACAAAGTTTTGGTGATAGGCCATAGGCCGGAAGTTTATTAAGCAGCGCTGCGTGCCAGACCTGGTCGAATGCTTTGAATATGTCTAGAGCAACAATCTGGGATTCACCGTGTTGTTCCATAGACTTGTTCCAAGAATGGGTGACAAAGGAAAGGAGGTCGGCAGTCGATCTGCGCTGACGGAATCCATACTGCCTGTCGTGGATTAGAGTGTGTTTTTCAAGAAATTTTAGTAATTCGGTGTTTATATATTTTTCCATCACTTTACAGACGACTGAAAGGAGAGAAATAGGCCTGTAGTTGCTAAGAAGCGCTTTGGGTCCTTTCTTGAGGACGGGTTGTACTCGAGCAGTTTTCCAGTTACTAGAGAATATGCCTGCCCCTATTGTAAGATGTCTGAAACAGACGAGTCAGGACAGGAGCAAGTTCTGGTGCGCATTTTTTGAAAACAATTTATTCGGCTAAGCAAACAAATAATCGTTAAACCTTACGACAAATCCGTTAGGCTGGCAACACTGGTCGGCAAAATAGTTGACAGGTATAAGAACACATGTTCTCTCGGGTACATTATGCGTGTAACACGGTGTCTCCCGACGGGGAGCCCTTCAACATCTAAGAGACATCTGTACCCTGTGGGGTGCCGCATTACAAACTATCCATACTCCTTTTACATGCTACATACACCGAATTTTAATTTTATTACTTTGATAGACATAAAATTTAAGATTGCGAGCGTGTACGCACTCTTGAATTAGTACCAGATTACATTGTCGGCATGTTTCCCTTGAAGAGATATATCCATATTTGTGTAAAAACCCATCGGAGTGATTGAAAAAGCTTACAGCTTTGAGTTATTTTTACCATTCGATTCGTGATATAATTCTTGGCTTGCAGATATATTGTCTTCTAGCTGACAGTGTGTACGGATTGTTTTTACTCAAGTTTAACAATGTTTGTTTGCTTGTAAAGCCGATTTAGTTGAAGCTCTTATTTTATATGGAATTATTTATATGAAACAAAAAAGAGAGAGAAACAGCTTTTGAAATTGTCACTTCTTATATCCATACGTTGAGGAAAAACACCGTTCTTTAACAAAATACCGACGTTTGTGGAGTGTAGCTTCAAACAGATTCTTCTGCTAACAAATTCATATGCCTCTGAAAAATATGACAAAATACTGACTTTCCAAAAATCCGAAGTCCCAGTGAGAGTCGGCCAATTACAATGAGGTTTTATATACTACTTATGTTATGATAATAATATGGACCAAGAATTTTAACAGGTGTACACTTTTTAAACTTTGTTTTACGAAAATGTGGGTTTCCTTCAGTTTATAGATATATTTCGTAGCGATTTGTGCTCAGCTTATTAAGTCATTAAGTCAATATGACTAGGCTTGCTCTAGACATAACCAAAGCATTCGACCAGGTCTGGTACGCTGCGCTGCTTAATAAACTTCCGGCCTATGGCCTACCACCAAAACTTTGTACCTGGACAGCAAATTTCCTCTCCAACAGGAGCATATCTGTCGTCGTGGATGGCCATTCCTCTAAACTGTATCCAATTAATGCAGGACTTCCTCAAGGTTCAGCTTTAGCCCCTACTTTGTTTCTTCTCCACATCAATGACCTCCTCTGTAGCACATCCATCCCAGTTCACAGTTACGCGGACGACAGCACCCTCCACTCAAATATACAATATTCTAAGCCTGTCTCTTTAGCCCAATTGGATGAGGATCGCAGACTCATGGAGGGTTCTGTGTCCGTGGATCTCCAAAAAATGTTAGACTGGGGAAGTAGAAATCTTGTACAATTCAACTCCACCAAAACTAAGTCTTGCTTTCTTTCTCACAAGAGATACACCAGCACTAGACCCATCACAATGAACAACCAAGTTATTCAAAGTAATGAGTCCTTTTCTCTTGTTGGCATTTCTGTGGATCGAAATCTTAATTGGCACCAACATGTCACATCAATCGCAGAAGCGGCTGCTAAGAAATTAGGTTTCCTCTTCCGGGCTCGCAAATACTTTTCACCAGCTAATCTCTATACCTTATATACTTCACAAATAAGGCCAAACCTCGAATACTGCTCCCACATCTGGGGTGCAGCTGCCGCTTCTACACTCGCTATCATGGACTCCATTCAAAAGAGAGCTATACGTCTCATCGGTGACCCTACCCTCACCCAAAGGCTGCCATCCCTTGCCCACCGACGTGTCGTTGGTGACCTCTCTCTCTTTTATAGATATCAGCACGGGCACTGCTCAGAGGAGCTTTCCTCCATAGTTCCCCCACCTGCTGCCCCCAACAGATCTACCAGGGGAACAGAGCGAATGCACCTTTCCACTGTTCAGGTCACCAGACATAGAACATGTTGTTATGCCCGCTCTTTTGTCCCGAGGACTTCCAAGTTGTGGAATTCCTTGCCGGCACATGTTTTTCCTTCTCCTCCGAACCTCCAAACCTTCAAGTCCAGAATTAACAAGCTGCCTCTTTCCTCCTTGTCAACACCCACGGTACGATAGTATTTAGGCTGTAAGCCCTCGTGGTGTGTTGTTGAAATTAAAATAAAGGCGTCGTTTACGTAACAATTACAATCATTTAAGTGACGTCGAAAGGGGGCGTGTTGTTAATATGCGGGAAGACGGTTTTTTCGACCGCATAGGCTGCAGTGCGTCTACAGTTTTACAGGGTTGGTCCAGGTAGTCTGAATAAGGAATGCATAACGGTCGTCATGTATCCGGACGACATCGAGCAACTTGAGCACGCGAAAATTGTCATTTGAGGACTGGCGCTTGACAAGACATAGTTTTCACAACACGGTCGCTTGAAAATGTCTGGTTGGGAGCATTACAACAGATAATCTCTATGGCAGCGATATATCGCAGAATACGCGCTTCTGTGCTTCGTTCGTACATACCTTTTTTATGTTTTCCACTAGCACCTCAACATCATGCTGCTCGGCTTAAGTGGTGTAACTGCAGATCAAATTGTGAGGAGAATGGAATCGTGTTGTATTCTCTAACGAGCCCCGATTCTGTCTTTGGGTCCACGATGGTCGCATAAATATAAGACGATTACGTGGAGAACGCAGAAATTCAGAATTTGCTGTGGAACGGTTTACGGCCCTTACACGAGCGGTGGTGATGGTATGGGGAGCGATAACATACGGTAGCAGGTCACCTCTAGTTTTTCTTGATAGAGATTTGAGTGAAAATGATTACATACGAAACGTACTGCATCCTTTTGCACTTCCATACTTAGGAGGGTTGATCGAACCGCTTTTCTAACAATGCAATGCATGTCATTATACAGCAAGGGTTACTGCAAGGTTCTTACAGGAAAATAAGATGACCTAGCTTCCATGGGCTTCTTGTTTCAAAGGCCTTGTCAGCAGCGGACCATGTCTGGGATACGATTGGCAATCGACTGGGTAATTTACCGACTAACCCAGTTGACCTTCGTTACCGAATTCCAGAGGCCTGTGATAACATTTCTCAGGATACCATTAATCAATAGATTTCAAGTACGCCTCAAAGAGTTATCTCCAACCGTCTAAAGCTTAAAAAATTCGCGACGCAGAATGTGCGTTATAGTAATGAATTTTGATAAAAGTTGACACCATTAGTAATGGTTACTACTAAAGTTAATACTTTAAATTTAAACAGACCTTGAAGATCGGTTTTAGGTCCCAAAGCGCGCTAATTTGAATAATTTGTTTCCCTTCGCGTAAATATTTTTCTACTACGGCTGTCGTTTGGGATGTTAATTGAAACCGCCAATAAACGCAGCGCATGTCACATGCGCTGATATAACTATAGCGTCTTCTTCATCTCAAACGTGTCTTGTTCCTTCGTGCTACTTCGACTGCTAGTGCTTGAATGCATAAAATGCAGAATACATTGTAGTTATTGGCGGCGTAGAGCTGCGCTCTGAATGTTTTTATTCGATTTTAACCTTTATGACCATGAAACGTAGTGTTAAAAATGGAGTGAAAATATTAGGCAGTTGTATAATGTGTATTTATGTCGTAATCGACAAGAGAAAATTTTAATATCGCAACGCATTGTGTATGATAGTTTAAAATAATTAGCAGCGGTGGGAAATATAGAAATTTATGGTAAGCAGAGGCAGTATGTCAAAAATTTATATCCATATATGAATATAGTGTTACCATCGATATCTGGGTATCATCAAAAGACTTTATGTACCGTGAACAAAATTGTCTATAAAGCTAGAAAATTAAGATTAGGTGTATCTAGGTACAGTAAGTCTTTTTTTAATAACTGGCTTTACAAATTTCATTAAAAACCTTTCCAGAAAAAAGCTCAATTCATACTTAGAAAAGGAATGTATCTGCCAAATTAGAAACGTGGCAAGGATTTTTCCTTATTAATTTGCTGGATGATTTAGTTTTATCCAACCTAATCAAACCAATTTTTCCAACAAATAATTTTTTTTTAATTTTTTTTATTTCAACAACACACCACGAGGGCCTACAGCCTAAATACTATCGTACCGTGGGTGTCGAGAAGGAGGAAAGAGGCAACTTGTTGATTCTGGACTTGAAGGTTTTGAGGTTCGGAGGAGAAGGAAAAACATGTGCCAGAAAGGAATTACACAACTTGGAAGTCCTCCGTACAAAATAGCACGCGTAATAAGATGTTCTATTTCTGCTGACCTGGACAGTAAATGGGTGAATTCGTTTTGTTCCCCTGGCTGATCTGTTGGGGGCAGCAGCTGGAGGAACTATTGAAGAAAGCTCACCTGAGCAGTGCCCGTGCAGATATCTATAAAAAAGAGAAGGGCCAACAACGGCACGTCGGTGGAAAAGGCATGGCAGCCTTTGGGTGAAGGTAGGGTCACCGATGAGACGTATAGCTCTCTTCTGAATGGAGTCCAGGATAGCGAGTGTAGAAGCGGCAGCGGCACCCCAGATGTGGGAGCAGTATTCGAGGTTTGGTCTTATTTGTGAAGTATATACGGTATAGCGATTAGCTGGTGAAAAGTCTTTGCTATCTCGGAAAAGGAAACCTAATTTCGTAGCAGCCGCTTCTGCAATTGATATGACTTGTTGGTGCCAATTGAGATTTCGATCCACAGAAATGCCAACAAGTGAAAAGGACTCATTACTTTAAATAACTTGGTTTATTGTGGTGGATCTAGGGCTGGTGTATCTCTTATGAGATAGAAAGAAAGACTGAGATTTGGTGGAGTTGTATTGTACAAGATTTCTGCTTCCCCAGTCTAATATTTTTTGGAGATTCACAGAGACAGAACCATCCATGAATCTGCGATCCTCATCTAATTCGGCTAAAGAGACAGGCTTAGAATATTGTATATTTGAGTGGCGGGTGCTGTCATCCGCGTTACTGTGAACTGGGTTGGATGTGCTAGAGAGGAGGTCATTGATGTGGAGAAGAAACAAAGTAGGGGCTAAATCTGAACCTTGAGAGACTCCTGCATTAATTGGATACAGTTTACAGGAATGGCCATCCACGACAACAGAAATGCTCCGGTTGGAGAGGAAATTTGCTGTCCAGGTACAAAGTTTTGGTGATAGGCCATACGCCGGAAGCTTATTAAGCAGCGCTGCGTACCAGAGCTGGTCAAATGCTTTGGATATGTGTAGAGCGACAATCTGGGATTCACGGTGTAGTTCCATAGACTTGTTCCAAAAATAAGTGACAAAGGAAAGGAGGTCGGCAGTTGATCTGCGCTGACGGAATCCACACTGCCTGTCGTGGATTAGACTGTTATTTATTTTTCTATTATTTTTTTAATATTAAATTGATTTTATCGCCATATCAAAATACAAATTTAGATTATTTAGAAGTCGTATGTTGTCGTGAACAGAATTGAAAAGATTTAAATCAGGTGTTACTCAACATAGGGTGCCTTTAAAATTTAAGGGTACTTTACGCCTACGAGGTAGATTCCAAGACACCAAAACTGACGTCATCATGTGTCCCCCTTAAACAAAGTCGGCGTGTCTGGGGGTTTTTATCTTTTTTTTTTCAATTCAATGTTTTACAGGTGGGAAGTTTTAATTGGCACACCCTATATATAATATATATTTCCTATACATTATATAAAAATTCTGCCGTACTATATAGTCATTAGTTCTCTCAATATTTCACAGAGCATACCAAAGAATGTATAATTAGATTATCATCAAAATACAGGAACTAAGAGTAATCAAACAAATATATACTATATATTTACCGTATATTAGATATTAATTTTTCCCGCATTATATAGCCCTTGGTTCCCCGAATTTTGCCAAATATTTCACATAGTATATCAAAGAATGTGTAATTAGATTATCAAATATTAAACCGATCCCTTAATACATCAAAACAAACTTACAGGCATCTATCTTTAGCATAGTTTGTTAGCTAATAATCAAATAACTTACCCATCTTCCAGCTTCGTTGTTATGTAGATTCATCTTTTCTCTAAGACTCTTGCCTCGTTCCCCCGTATCGACGAATTCCCTGCTTACAGCAAACCCAAACCCGATATTGTCAGAACAGCCACCCCATTCAAAGTCCCTCACTCCCGCGACCGCATTACTGGTCCCAGAAATCTGAGGTCGGGACTTATAGTGTGCCTCACAGTTGCACGTATCTATAGTGCCTTCGCTACAAGCTCGAGCTATAGCGTGGGTAACTGCGGCGCTCGTTATGGCATAGATGAAGGCCGTCTCCCGACAACCTGAAACAAAAAGTAGAACATTAGTAGGGAATAGACACAAATATTTAATGCATTATATCACTAACTAATCCACGAAGAAGTCTGGACGCAGCAAGTCCGTTATGGAAGTGAATTCTCATAAGAATGTTTTCAATAGCAAAGATGTCTATCTAATGCAAGCAGGCATCAATCTAGTTACCGGTATAGCCTATATAGTAGAAACGTACCATATTTTCTCAACATTACTTATTGTTTGAAAGTGTAAAAAAAAAATCCGAAAATAAACTTAAAATATTTCCGAGAAAACTGGTTTCCTAGCCAATAAACCTTAGGTTAATAGCAAATTGAGTTATTGAAATTTGAAGGATTTAATAAAAATTCGCTACCAAAACACACTTACTGCGTGTAGGATTTTTTTTTTCATACAAGCATGCATCATATTTCGATAAAAATGCAAAATTGCAATAATAGAAGGGTGTTCGAGAAAAAAAAATAATTGTAGGGATAACCAACGACTTATGGACCACCTGTGATTGTCAAAATATTTTTATAAGATGCAGCTTAAGATCCCTATAATTAACGTATACAATTTTTTCTCGTATCTTGTATACTAATAATTATATTGAGCTTTACCGTAAAAATGCGTCAGCCTGTATATATGTAAACAGATAAAAACTGAAAGTAAACCCGGATATGGATTCTAGGGGACCTAGTTTGCGCTCATTTGAAGAAATCTTTTTATATTTGAAAAGTCGCGTTCTCCTCGTTAACGAATTTTTTTACGAAAATTGGCTAAAAATTATAGGGTGTTGAACCATAAACCTAACTAACCCTACAGCCAAAGTATCACAGAAAGGGTCTATTTGAAATGCATTTTCTGTAAACCTTTGAATGAAATGAAGGACAATGACGGTTGAAGCTGAAGCTTAAGGGTTCGCAAAACACTCTTGCGACATTTTCTTTACATAATCCGTATTTATTTCAGGTTATTTGCCTAAATGTTGTGAATTTTGACGTTTCAAATCTCGACTTTGACGTTTTGAGGAAACCCCCATTTTTTGCTTTAAATGTCTATGACGTTTTTGTGTTTTAATTTATAGACCTAAGTTTTGGTACGTGGGTCACTATTTATAATACAAACACGCGTACCAAATTTGATCGCCCTTGCCCTGTTACTTCTGGAGACATACATTTTTTCCGAAAGAGCTTACAAAATTTTCCGGGAAAACCTGGGCCGATTATCCTAGTTAAACAACATATTCAAGCCATTATTTTTTAAGTTATCGGTGTGACACACATACTCACACACACAATTATATATATATATATATATATATATATATATATATATATATATATATTTATATATATATATATATATATATATATATATATATATATATATATATATATAAACTGAAACTCACTCATGTGGGTTCTAGAGATCCTAGTTTGCGCTCATTTGAAAAAATTGTTTCAAAATTCAAAAGTCGGGATCTCCTCATTAGTGATTTTTTTTTAAGAAAATGCACTAAAAATCACAAAGATAAAATCTTATGTTTAATAAAAATGCACTAAAATCCCAACTTAACGTTCAATTGCTTACATTAACTTTGTAGTTACGTTTTTAGGAACTGAAAAACTTTTTTGCACTCAAGTTGTGAACACTTGGTATAAGTTACGATATTTAAACTTGGGATTTATGGGTTACAGATGTGCCTAAATCGATAGAGATATTTGTTTTTTAGTAAAAAAAAAGCCTACTATACTTAGTTATTTTTGGGTTCTTATTTGTTATCGTAGTAGGCTATGAAAAAAAACGAATAAATTTGAAACTGACGTTGAATATGGCTTCTAGTGACTTTCATTCGCGCTCACTTAGACAGATTTTTCAAAAATTCGGAAGCCGTTCCATCTCTAAAATATTTTTTTTAATAAAAATTGTAGCTGTCAGGAGCTATGCGACTGTTTCTATAATATGTAAACATCATAAATAGCTCAAAGGCTAAATGTAAGTGAAACTATACTATTATTTCATTACTAACATTGTTACCTTTTTAGGAAAATAAATTGAATGTATTTATGATAATTATACTCACGTTATCCGTAATATGAAAAAGGATTACAAGATGTTAATGCAAATCCAATTATAAGTGAGTCAATGTAGCTTAGAGAACCTTCTTGGTATTTGAATAATTCAGAAATGAATCAGATTAATAAGCTTACGCGATATAAGGACGTATCTTAAAGGTTGGCCTAGGGATGTGTCTGTAATATGTTATAAACAGAAATTGCAGACAGTTTTCTTTCCAGAACTGATATAATTATTTATTAGAAATCAATTAATCCCGTTATAATACAACATGCATCTAAAGCATATCTTTAATGTGTGTAAGTTGTCTTCATCCAGTAGGTATTATAAACCAGTTGGTAATGTTTCAAAGAAATATCTATTAATTTATTTTTGGCAAAACATACCACTAGTTTTTGGCCTGTTTATTTTATCTAGTAGATTTGAAGATTAACCAAAATATGTAGTGTGTTACACGTTTTACAACTTATGTATTTCCATTATAACGTTCATTGGTACATGTTTGCATTATTTTGTTACTCAATGAAATTTATTATTTTCTTAGTCAATGAAAAGTTACTACTTTCCTGCTCAATGCACTTTATAATATAACGTCTTAAATGCATGCCCATAGAAACATGCATATGACGTTGTTCGTGAACATCTTGAAAGCGACAGTTGGTAGCTGGTTTCGGTATCTAATCTATACTCCATTTTCATGCAATCAATGCATGAGGAAATTTCACTATGGTTCAATTTCAAAAAATTTAGCTTATTTCTCAGCTCTGACATAGGTTGCGCAGTCCGATTTTCTGGTGACAGATTACAGATGGGAAGGATAATTTGAGCAATTTTCCCCAGTGACTTGGAAAATAAGGAAGTTGGCTATTGTTTTCGATTACCGTGAAGGATCACATCCCTGGTCTAGTTATCCATGGAATACATGACGTTAGATAAAAATAGCATGACGACCGCAAAGCACGGAGAGATACAAGCAACTCATATGGAAATTTTACTATGGTTGAATTTGAAAAAATTTAGGTTATGTCGACAACTCTGACATTTATTGCGCAACGCAATTTCCAGTGACTGATTAAATATGGGAAGTATAATATGCAATTTAGAATAGCGCAAAGCGCCATCTTTGGCGTTGTGGCGGCTCCAGGCATACACAGCAGCTTCCAAAGTAGTACAGCAAGAAGGAAGCTCTGAGTATAAAACTAGCGAGCAAAAACAACTGGCTAATACCACGACGGGTAATGAATTACAGCACCCACTAACCACGATCACTTCAATCCTGCCGGAACTTAGCTTGGATATGTTATAAAAATGGTGTAGATTGTGTAGAATTTATTTTTCTGAGTATCGCCAAAGTGAAGAATTAATGTGACCTCTTATAAACTCCTGAGAGCTTGTTTAAAATGTAATTACGACTATTTTCCTTCTTTTGTTTTTTGCAATGACAAATTTAGTCACACGTCTTTATTTTCGTAAATGAGGCAAAATTTTGATGGAATTCTCCACCATAACGGACTTACTGAATTAAGATTTTTGTAAATGTTTTAAAAAAAATTAATTCGCACTAAATTCTCATAAATATATAGAATTAAAAATATACACTTTTTCTTGGCCACCTGTTGAATGCCATTAGATAATTGCATGAGAAAATTCCAGACATAACGTGATTATCTCTCAAATTCCAGCCCAGAATTTCCATACAATGTTTTATTAATCGACTGACATCAGCTCAAACAATATGTTTCCATATTAGATCACATTTTTTCCAATAGATACCAATGAGACGATTCAAATAGGTCATGAGTGGCAGGAAGAGTTATTTATTAGAACAGATGTGCAATTAACTGTCTGAATAATCATGTCTTTTGTATAGTGATTTGAATTTCATAGAAACCGTCTCGCGATTCCTGATCGCATTTCATGCAGAATGTGGCCTTAAGCTGTTCCGGTGTAATCTCTGACATCATGTAGTTTACCCAATGTGATTCATTTGTAGATTTAGATTAGTTGAATTTATCAACAAGTATACAGTGTGTAAAATCCAAATGGAATAAATTCATTATTTCGGTTACTGTACATTCTTATAAAAAATCCCAAAACACGTCAAATTTAAATTATAAATTGACATTTTTCAACGTTAAAATGCGATCCCTACCTTCATCCCCCTTCGAATGATAGGTGTAACCCCCAATTTTTTAAAGGGGAAGTATAGGCTTGTGATATGTCGTTTGAAAGGTCTGTTCATTCCTTATTCAAAAAGGTTATCGTTTTCAAGTTTATTGCAACAATTAAGACAGAATAAAATAAATCATGTGGTTACCGAAATTCGCTATAAAATACTCAAAACTTATTACAATATTGTAATTTGTATACTCAAAACTTATTTCCCGTTTAGCTCTTAAAAATAAGAAAGTAAGCAAAAACCATAGTAATGTGCTTTTTACACTGCATCCATTAAAATACATTAAAGAGTTTCCGAGGCAATGTTAGTTTGTCTAAAACGCCTAAGCAAACTGTTTTGTAATTATAAGTTGTCATTTAAATTGTGAGTATTATAATTTTAGTTTGCATTTCGTTAACTTCAATTCTGAAAAATGGTTAGATTAACGGAAATGCATAAAATAACAGTTATACAAATGATTGGTTACGGAGATAAAACCCGAACACAATATGAAGTAACTCGCCTATTTCATGGGGAATTTCCTGATTTACAGCCTATATCTCAAGGAACAATTAGTAAAATAGAGACGCAGTTTCGCGAGTTTGGTCATGTAAGGCAGATAAAAAAAGCAGCCAATGCACTGAGTGATGAAATCAAATTAGATCTGATGCTTGATTTGTGGAAAGCCCGCATACATCGGCTAGACAGGCATTCACTACATTTAATGTTAGCCATGCATCGATAGTTAACATATTAAAATAAAATAAAATGCATCTCTATAAAATGATACGTACTCAGGAGCTCATGGAAGACGATTTTGATAGGAGAACTTATTTTTGTGAGCGAATGATGGACATGTTGGATATCAATATTATCCAATTAGAAGACGTTATTGTTTTCTGATGAGTGCACTTTTTCACTTAACGGTCATGCTAATCGGCAAAATTGTCGCTACTGGGCAACGACAAATCCCCACTGGATGAGAGACACGCAATACCCTCAGAAGGTTAATGTTTGGGCAGGGATTGTTGGAAACCATATCATTGGTCCTTTTTTCATTGAGAGTAATTTGAATGGCGATAATTATTTGGCACTACTTCAAAATGGTGTCATTCAAACTTTGGCAAATTGAGATCCTGATCCAGGAAACCCTCAAGTTCCAGTGAATACGATATAGTTTGAGCAGGATGGAGCACCACCACATTACCAACTCAATGTCCTGCAGTACCTTGTGCAATATTTCCCAATCGGTGGTTAGGGAAGCGAGGATTAATAGAATGACCAGCGCGATCACCTGATCTTAGCTTATTAGATTTATTTTTATGGGGATATGTGAAAAGTATTGTATACAAAACTAAACCTTTTGATTTAATTGACTTAAAACAACGAATAACGCCTGCGATTAGGTCGATCACTCCTGATATGTTAAATAATGTTAGAAGACAGTTTTATTTAAGATTAGGGTGTTGCCAAGAAGTTCACGGTGAACATTTTGAACATCTACTTCATTGACATTCATTGTTCTTTTTAGTCTTTTACATTTTATTACATTTTGATTTACATTTTAGTTTTTTATTGTATTGTAGCGAATTTCGGTAACCACAAGATTTTATTTTATTCTATCTTAATTGTTGCATTAAATTTGAAAACAATAACATTTTTGAATAGAGAATGAACAGACCTTTCAAACTACATATCACAATCATATACTTCCCCTTTAAAAAATTTGGGGTTGTACCTGTCATTCGAAGGGGGTTGAAGGTAGGGATTGCATTCTCACGTTGAAAAATGTCAATTTATAATTCAAATTTTACGTGTTTCGGGATTTTTTATAAGAATGTACAGTAACCGAAATAATCTCTCTCTCTCATCTCTCTCTCTCTCTCTCTCTCTCTCTCTCTATATATATATATATATATATATATATATATATATATATATATATATATATATATATATATATACATATATATATATATATATATATATATCTATATATATATATATATATATATATATATATATAGGCTGGCGCAAAATAATAGCCCGAAGTTTACCCTCCTAAGCGGGTGTGTCATCACTCAATTTTGTTCAAATGGGAATAGGGGTCATGTGATAGGCTGTTGAAAAGAGTTTTTAATTCCCTATACATAGCTTTTTTATTCTTGAAATTCGGTCGATTCGTTTAAAAGATATGGATTTTTGAAACAACTTATAAATTTCCCGGGAAATTAAAAACTGAATCGTTTCACTTAAAAACTTAGCATAGTATTGAAATAAATGAATAAATTGAAAATTTTTAGGACCAATCATACTTTTAAACCAACATACCAATAAGTTAAACTTTAATCTAATAAATTGAGCACCACCAACTTCCATACAGTTGTATAAATTTTGTTGAAATTTCAGGAGTAATTCTCCCGCATTCATCAATAATACGCTGACGTAACTCTTCCAATGAATTGCACTTGATAGCATAAACTTTTGATTTCAAATACCTCCAAAAAAAGTATAAAGGCGTGAGGTCTGGAGATCGGACTGGCCATTCTACAGCACCGCTTTAACCTATCCATTGGCCAGGAAAGTGGCTATCCAAGAACTACCTAACAGTAACGCCATAATGCGGTTGAGCACCATCTTTTTGGAAAAATAAATGTTGAGTATCGCTCATCGTTCTCAACAATGTCAATTAGCATAGGGTAAACCAAGTCCTGCAATATTTCCAAATACTGTTGTCCTGTCAAAGTTTTGGCTATGAAGATTGGTCCAACGATGTGATCACCAAAAATACCCCCAAACCATTGATTTTTGGTGGAGTTTGAGGACTTCATGGAAAACATGAGAGTTTTCATCAGACCAAAACCGGAAATTATGACGATTTACAGTGCCATTTAGAAATAAAAAACTCTTGTCGATAAAACAAGTGTTAAAAAGAAATTGCCTGTTGTCAATTATTCTTTGAGAAATATTTTCGCAAAATTTCAAGCGCCGGTTATAATCATTCATTTAACTCCTGAACTAGTTGGATTTTATATGGACAAAACTTAATTTTTTTCAGAATTCGTTGAATTGTCGGTCTACGTAGATTAGTAGCCTCAGCTAATTTTCGTGTACTTAATGTTAGATCTGCACTGACTTGACCTATCACTTCCAGACTTGTGGCTTCACTCACTATAGGAAATGCACGTTCAGGATTTCGTTTCTTATTAGCCACTGATACAGTTTCATGGAACTTCTGTAGCAACTCTAACACGTACTTATGACGAACATGCCTATCGGGGTGTAGGTTATTAGATACCCGTGGTGTTTCGTTTGTGTTTTCAGTATTTAAAAAAAAATGCCCACAATCTCAACTCTTTTGACGATTGAATAAAATCCCTAATTATAATGTTCAATTCTATGATATATTCAAATATATACGGACTCAAATGTCTAACTTTCTGACAAAATTGGCCTACATGGGGCCAGGATCTACTGCTTAATTTGCTTAATATACTAAGCAGATTTTGTCCAATAGTTTTCTGCATAATCAGGACCTTTCCTGGAAATTCACAGTGATCCTAAAAAATCCAACCGTAAGGCAGAAGAGAACTGACACTGTCATACTAGCCTGTCAGTTAAGTCTGGACCCAAGGATCTCAACTATAACATGGCGAAACTGTTAGATGTAGCAAAGTTACAAAATGTTCCACATCAACACCCCAAGACACGTAGGAGGTCAGATGGTTAGCAAGAAACTTTACAGGAGGCCTTTGTTTTATTGAACCATTGTCAGATTTCACAGACTTTGCTTTTAATATATACCCATCCACTGGTGAAAATTAGAAATATTTTAGTTTTCTACATGCTGAGTAAGCACCGTTCTCTGAAGAGTAATCCGACAGCTGGGTGTTTGCAAAGTTAAGTGGTAGTTAATAAGATCATAATATACCGGGTGACCACGGATTCGTGGTCAGCTTCTCTGACAAGTAAACAACGGTTGAAAAGACATCTAATAATAACTCAATAAATTATATGAGACTGATTTCACAAGAAATAACGAAATATGCTGATTTTCATGCAGTTGTATCGGAGTATATAGAGCCACCGTACTTTTTTAATAGTGTTCTCTTTTCTGAATAAAGCAATATGCATATCTTCATCATTGGTTGTTCAGTTTCTGCGTAATCATTAATAATCATTAGACAGAATGAAAGATTTTCGAATTTGTAGTGATATCTCTGATTTGCCATATAAATGGCCGCATAGCAACGAAGAGAAAAAGTTGAAAGAAACTGGACGGAGCTATCAAAATGACAATTAGTTTTAGAAAATAAAATAATTTAGAGGAAATCGGTCAATTTAGTAAATTTTCTTTAAAAAGTTCACTAATAGGGAGATCCTGACTCTTGAATTTTTAAAACGTTTCCTCAAATGAGCGCAAACTAGGCCCCTTAGAACACATATCCAGGGTAAATATCAATTTTAATTTATATATATATATATATATATATATATATATATATATATATATATATATATGCGTGTGTGTGTATGTATGTACGCTTTCTCTGATGCTTTGGCAGTAGAGTTTATGGCTTAACAGTCTATAATTCTATTTAGCGCATTTTTGTCGAAAAAATTCGTTAATGAGGAGACTGCGACTTTGAATTTTGAAAAGATTTCTACGGTAACGCTCAAGATACGAGAAAAAATTGTATACGTTAATTATAGGATGTCTCGAGCTGCATCTTATAAAATTATTTTGACTATCACCCCATAAGTCCTTGGCGATACAAATTTCCTTTATTTTTCGAACTCTCCTTATATTATATCATTTTTCATAGAATTAGAATGCATTTTTGTAGGAAAAAACTTGATAGCGTTCATCGTTTTTAAGTTATTTCAATTGTTTTGCAACTTTCACGTCTTTGCACATATCAAAAATTATGACACGGCGTTTTTACCGATAAATAGGAGAGTCTCATGAAAGTAACGCATTCAGAGAGGTTTTGGTTTATATTGTTCCTCAAAAAAATCGAGATGCCGTATACAGAGCGCTCTCAAATAGTCACTGAATTTGAAGAAATTCAAACTGTCGTAACTCTTTTTTTTTTCAAATTGAACAACTTCCTATACAGACTTTCAGAAATATTTTTACTTTCTCTTTTCTTAAATCTTGATTACAAATTATGTACTAACGATTACGTAGCAATATAATTTGAATTTTATGTACTCTTTAAGCAGATTTTTTTAAAAAGATAGTCAGTTTTCAGGATTTTTTTTGTGTTGCCGTAAAAATCATTGTTCGTAAGATTTTTGCGACATTGTGGTAAGTAATAATAAATGTTTAACAAGTTACTGTAAAGAATTTTTTTTAAGTTTCGTGAAAAAATTGTTTGCAAATTTACATTCAAACATTTTTTGGAAGTTTCTTCGAAAAGCTTTTTTGAAGAGGTTCGTTGGCCAGAAAAATCGGACCCGTTTTTTCGGAAACATTTTACTTAAGTTTATTTTCAAGAAACTTGTGTACTTTAAATTATTTAAAATAAAGTTATTTTAATAAAATAGGGTACATTATTTCTACCGTATAGGTTACTCGTATACTGGTAGCCAAATTTCACTAAAAAGACATATTTGCTATTAAAAATGTTTTTACGAAAATTCACTACTATAACGCACTTGCTGCCTTCGGATTTTTTTTACTAAGGCTGGATTTCACCTGAAATATAAAATTAATGATAAAAACGTAGTAGGCTGCGATATTAATAAAATCTCGAAAACGTCCTGAGGTGTCAAGGTATTCTTCTAAATTGCATATTAAAAAAATATATAACTCTCCTCGTAGACTAATGGCCTTATTTGAAATGTCGCTTAAAAAACATCTACTTATTTTACACCCTGTATCTTGTAGCATATGAGTGAAAATTTAGTCATTGTCTGCTAATCAAGAGCCAAAAGAAACATCTGTTAACCTGTGAAAACTCTAGGAGATTCGGTGAACTTGATTTAGAGCTAAACACGAGCATACAAAATTTTAGATGTTGCACATCAATTGACGCGCAGTTTATTTAAATGCAGTAAAATAACATTATAAAACGCACAGAGGTAGTCCTACTGCTCCCTGTGGCAGAATAAGCAAAACGCAACATGTAATTACGATAAGGACAAAACATAGGAGCAACCGATTCGGTCCTTTTATATTCATGTAAGTAGCTTGAAGTGCAGTCCAATACATTTTCATTTTCATTGTGAATGACATTTTTACTTGTATTAGCATTTGTCAAAGGGTAGAACATAATGGACTCGTATGTCCAGATGTTTGCCAATTGGACCTCTCATGTCTTTGTGCGCCCTTTATGCTGGACATCAAAAAAACTAGTCCTACAAAAGGACAGACGTGATACCAATTAGGAAATGTATTCTACTTGAAATGTACTTCAAAACAGATTGTCTGGTTGGTCAACAATTGCGTTGAATCTCATAAAACGTAAGATATAGTACGATCCAAAATATCTTTCTAGAGATTAATTAGACTTGTACTTTTTTGTGACGAAATGTTATGAAATATTCGAGTACATCATTATTCACATAGCACTTATAAGATATTTTTCGTATTTGCTGTCATGGCTGTTTTTTTTTTTCAAAATTTAGTCTAGTAAGTAAAATATTTGTAACATTTTGAAACTTTATGTTATAGCTACGTTCTCGCTGCTATAAATATGTTTTTAATAACCGAAATGAGTTTGCTGTGTAGCTCAATGTAACCACGAAAATAATATTTTATTGCAACTCTTAAGTTAGTTCTTTTTGTGAGAAAGCTAATTACATTGAGCTGGCATATATACAGGGTTACGCATAACTAACGCATCGAGACCATAACTTTTAAACCGAGAAAGGCATCGGAGTCAAAATTTGTCGGATTGCGAAACAAATTATTTGCGAGTATTTGGTACTATAGGCATTTTCTGGGGCGTTGACTTTTTGGAGGGTGAGAACTCTTAAATTTCTTAAATAGCATCATGGGTGATGCGACACATTTTTTGAAAGCTTATCCAGCGTGCCTTTTGATGGTATCAATTATTTTTAAGTAACCTTTGGCAAGAACGAAAACAATCAGCTTTTTATGAAAATTAATAAAATAAAATAAAGACTATCCAAGTAATTTTATCTCTATGCAAAAGAGTCTTAAATACATAGCCTTATTAAACGTGAAATTTATTTAAGCTCTAATACTTTAAAAATGTCACCCAGAAAAACAGTTTTGTCAAAATTATTACCCTGATCTTTCACAGTGGCAAGCGTTTTTGTCTGTGAATTAAAACAGCAGTGTTTTTGTTAATTGACTTCATTAGCATTTTCGTTTTATGGCTCACCTAAGTGAACAAGAACGTATCGAAGTTTTAATGATGGTCGGTTATGGTGATCGTAAAAGCACATATGATGTTTGTCATTTATTCAATGAGGTTCTACCTAACAGCCCACCCCTCAACAGCTCCACAGTAAGCAGATTTTACCACAAATTTACTGAAACAGGGATCGTGAAAGATCCCTCCACGTCCTGCCGCCTTGTAACTGCTACTTTGAACCAAAAGACTCATCTGGATGTATCGCCTGCTGTAGAAGACTTGCAAAACTTTTGCATTGAAACTTGCTAGACCGAAAGAGATCTCCAGGCGTTCTGCACAGCGGCTTTTACACCAGGAAAAGTGTTTTCCTTGTAAGGTTCATAACCTACAAGAACTTTTTGCAGACGAGTTTGTTAGAAGGCTCGAATTTTGTGAGAAAATAATTCAGATCATTCAACAAAATGGAGATTTTTTTAAACTACTTTGCCTTGTGCCTTACTGGTAGTGTAAATAGACACAGTTGTCGATATTGGTCTGACAGTAACCCCCATTGGATGAAAGTAATTCGTACCCAATATCCACAACAAAGACTGAATCTAGGGCCCGCAATTTTTGTCATCCTATAACTGGGCCCTTCTTCCTTGAAGAGACTTTAGCAGGTCCACGCTATCTTAGGTTATTACGAGACAATATTGTGCCCCACAGAGAATTGTTTCACAATTATTTCCTCAATGTCGACTTCGAACAAGGTGGCGCCCGACCTCATTTAAGTCGAGAGGTAACAGAATACCTGTGACAATTTCTAACCGATGGATAGTCAGAAGAGATCCCATTGAGTGGCTAGCTAGGTCTCTAGATTTGTCTGCTTCTGGGATTCTTTAAAATCGTTGTTTACAATTTGGAATAATTGCGAGATCGAAATTTGATGGCCTTTTAACAAGTGTCCGACGGATCACTGCAAAAGTCGATTCAGCAGTTCGACAAGAGGCTTTACTATTGTCAAGTCGTTCAAGTGGCTCAATACGAGCATCTTCTTCAATAAAGTGAGATGTTACCATTTTACCAAATCAATTTCATGAAAAGACGATTGTTTTTGTTATTGCCAAACGTAACCTAAAAATAACTAATACCATCATAAAGTACACTCAATACGCTTTCCAAAAATTTATCATGTTGCTGTTTAAGAAATTAAAGGGTTACCACTCTCAAAAAAAAGTGCTTTGAAAAATATTGATAATGTCAAATACTTGGTTTTCGGGTTGAACCACATCATTAGCATACTCAGTAAGTGGTAAACGTGCCACCACCTAGTTGCGGAACCAAGTAGTATGCTGTCACGCCAACTCCAAATAACACAAAGTGTTAAAAAAATGGAGACTGGATACAGCTAACTAACAGTTTAGAAAATTGTCAGCCCTGGCCCATTTATACCCCAATATAGGGATAAAGTATGTAAGACTCGATGCATTTTCGCAACAATTAGAACCGTAGACCGCTTTCGCTCTCTGAAGAGCTCTAATTAGAGCGAAACCGGTCTACGGTTCTAATTGTTGCGAAAATGCATCGAGTCTTACACATCATTAGCAATCAAAACTTGACATTTCGGCTCCTATTTTGAACCATTTTTAAGAGGTTAAGAAGATATGAAAGGAAATTAGCTATGGGGCCTCAAACTGCCTACTTCCCAAATCTCACTGGAGGTCGTCGCTAAGACCTCAGTGTGTTCACGCCTAGACCTAAGATATATCTCTCTGAAGTACAGCGTTGAACACCATATTTCCTTAACCTCTTGAAAATGGATTCAAAGCAGGAGCCGAAACGTCGTGTTTCAATACATTCTAGATGTTCTTCAATCCAAGTACTAGACTTTAATTTTATCACATAGCAAAGGCGACAACCAAATATACATCAAAATGGCTTACTTATTTACGGAGATGCAATACTTTTATTAAAAAAAAAACAAATATTTTTGGATGAAGTAAAATGACCGGGCTAGCTAACAAAGTTATTCAATTATTCAACATTCTAATAAAAGAAACACACGTGTGAAGTTTATCAAAATCTATTGCCTATTTTGTCAGTTATTGTTCGTACATGTACATACAAAACTACCCAGCTATGTAAAGAAATATATATATATATATATATATATATATATATATATATATATATATATATATATATATATATATATATATATATATATATATGTATGTATGTATGTATGTATGTACGTATCTATGTATTAGCGAATTAACGAACCCTAAATGTGGATTAGGTAGACTCCAATTCGCTCTTCTTAGAAACATTTTTATGAAAGTTATGGAGTCGGGACTTCTGTTAACTGAATTATTGTTAGTAAAAAATAAATTTGAAAGTTACGTTACGTAATCACTTGTGCTGTTCACAAATAATTTGGAGCCAAACTCAGAACATGGATTTGTGGGTGTAATTTGTTAGAGTTGACACTAAACGCAAATTTGTTTGTCATTTTCTTTAACGAGTTTTTTAAGGGTCGATTTTCCTTTGAAAATCTTCATAAGGATTTATTCGGTGCACTATAATTCGCTTTGTAATATAATTTATTATGGCTTCTTGTTTTAGAAGACAGGGACTAAATGAGTAATGTATAACAAAATATCTTAAGACAGTCGTTGACTGCCAGATATTCCACGAACAAAATCGAGGCTCCTAAAAATCCGTTTTATTCATTCATACGTTTCACTTCAATCAGGACCATATAAATAGCCTTAAAGGATGACTCCCTGGGGATAAATTACTACCTTCAGATCTTTTCTTCCGGTCTGTGAATTATCTTTTGAAGTATATTAAGGAATATCAGTGATGTATATGGCATCTGCAAACAACAACATTCCACATGAGTCTTTTCATGCAAGAAGCTATGGGTGGAGTTGCTTATGTTCCTGAGCTTCCTTCGAGGAGAGCTTGTATGTGATATTATAACGCGACAAAAGGTGGGTATTAAGGTGCGGTTAGATGCAATCCAAGTTCGGTGAATATAGAGTAAATCAAAATTAGATGCGCACTTTTAAACAGACTAAATACAGATGTAAAGAACAAGCCTCTACATCTGTATTTATTATGGAACGGTTTTACCAACTAGAGGCAACACTATTAACAAATCTTAACAGATGATAACAAAAAATTACGAAATATTTGTAGGCCAAAATATAATTTCTTAGGAAGTCGCAAACGTTTCTTATTGCTTTATATACACGTGGGGAAGTTTCTCGTGAAAATAGTTTTTGTTTTCTTGTGTTCTTCAGATATTAACAGCTTTAGATAAATAAAAACAAATAAGTATAAGTATATGTAATTTAACGCGGAAAAGTACATATAGTGTTTAGAAAGTTATTATCCCGACATCTTTAGAGAATTTGTTTTTTAATACACAATATTTTATAATATGTCTCATTATCATCACTATTACAGTATAATGGCGGTGTCTCACTGTCCTCGAAACAATGACTCTCTATATCAAGCAGCTCTTTTCATTTTATTGTAGCACCATCAATTGGTACAGGTCAGGTCAGGTCACACGTGTCTCTCTTGGTCTACCCCTTTCCTTTTTTCCAAGTATACGTCTTTCAAACAACCCTCTTAAGACGGTTCTCAGAATATGTCTAATATATTTTTGCTTCTCCTCTCAATTTCTTTCAGAAATCATCTTTAAATGCTTCTCACGTTTTTAACACGCACTTTTATCCGGTTGTCTTTGTCATTTTTCTCCATGTCCACATTTCAAGGGGATCTACATTCTTTTACTCCAATTGTTCAATTATTTAATAGAAGACATTTCATCATCTTCCTTGTTTCGATACGGCGTAGCTTCCTCAGATACAAAACTAGGCATATTACATATGTGAAAAATCATTTACATCTAGTACCGACAGCAACTATCTAATTTGTAAATTACACCACAATAGTAGGGAGCAGGCCATTACAAACCATCACAAACCATTATTAATAATGGGCCAGTTTATAATTTTTCCAAGACAACGATTTTAGATTCTTGGGGTGATTTTATACTTCACGCCACTATTATTCAAGCCATTTGTACAATTAATAATAGTTTTGCGCTCTGCTTTTTTATTAATATGTCTCAGTAAATGCAGCACTAGATAATTAATAGCTTTTTAGCTTTTCAAAAAAAAATACATTTTTCTTAAAATGTGACTATTTTATCAGTTGGTGGTGTAATATTTTTGTACTAAGCATGACGCGCCAGTTGTTTTAATAACTTCCCTATTTCGTTAAGATTTTGAATTTGTACTACACTTGTACTAAATTTCGCACAATGATTCTGCCGCAATGCTTTTTTTCATTTTATTTTGTATCTCTATGTATGTATTTTTTCAAACCTTAAATACAGAGGTACGGCTTTTTCTGGGATTGCAGCCAAAAGGTTGGTACTGGAGCCAGTCTTCCCTAAGGTTGTGCTGGTTTATATGTAAAAATGTAATTTAATTTCATCATTTTACAACAAAATGTTTTAAGAAGAACCATATTTTGCTCAGAACCTTAATTTTTCAAAAATAGCCCATTTACCATTTTAATAGCAATAACTCAATATCTTTTTATTTCAGAAGAGAAATATAAAGTGTGATACCAATTTAAAATCTTATCAAAAGAAGCAAGTCTTTAAAGCAGCTGGCACGTCTTGCTTGAAAACAAATTGTTCGCCAATTCTTAAAATTGCGCCATTGAGATATGGCAGAATCACATTTTGGAAGAAATGTTTTTTCTTAGAGAATACAACTGATTATAAAAACTTTTATCACTTATCTGGTGGTACATTTATTAAGGGATATTATTAAGCTACTAAGTAAGGATTGCTACCAGTGATGATGACTGGTAAGTACACTTGGAGAAGACAAATAACCAAACACATATTTTAAAGACCTGGCGATGGTTATTTTCACACAGCCAGCATCAGGGGATGAAAAATTTTAAACTACTTAACTACTAACCATTATATTTATAGTAAGTGTTAGATAAAGGACCGATAACCTAGAAAAAGAGGAATCTCAGGCAAACTTTCTGCGTCCACATTTTAATTGCCGAACATTTTTTATTGGAATGAGAGAAATGCGGTTTATTATTTCAGGTTATCGGTCGGTTTGATACTTGATGGTACTGCCGAAAATTAATTTCACAATGGTATATTCTGTAGAAGAAAGAGTTGAAATAATTATTCTTTTTTTCAAAAACGATGACTGTGCCAACCGTACCGCAAATTTGTTTAAAGAACGACATCCGAATAGACATGTTAACAGAAAATACATTTTGGAGTTGCAAAGTTTCGACAAAGTGTTTCTGTAGCCAACAAAAAACGGGATTCTGAATGTGAATTTCCGGTTAGAAATGAGACTACTGAGATTGAAGTTTTAAGACAAATTACTACAGACCCAACTTTGAGCACGAGAAAATTGGCCACTGTTTCCAACATCAAAAGAAGAACTATTCAGCGAATACTGAAGCATCATAAATTTCACCCGTATAAAATTAATCTTGTACGACAACTGAATGAAGATGATTTTGATCGGCGGGTGGAGTTTTGTGAAGTTATGACTGCACGAATAGCTGATAACCGGAATTTTCTGTTCAATATCGGTTTTTCAGAAGAGTGTACGTTTTTATTAAACTCTACAGTCAATCGTCATAATTGTCGTTATTGGGCAGATAATAATCCAAGAAATTTTCGCGAAGTCCACACTCAAACTCCACATAAATTGAATGTTTGGACTGGCATTTTTAGAGACCGCTTACTCGGACCAATTTTTCTTGATAGCAATTTGAGTGGCGAAACGTATTTGGAGTTACTAGAAGATATCGTTTACCCTCTACTAATTGTTGAAAATTATGATCGCTATCACGAAAATCAATTAGTGTTTCAACAAGATGGAGCTCCTCTGCATTTTTCACAACGTGTAAGGGAGTTTTTGAACAGAGGGTTTCCTGGAAAATGGCTTGGGTGCAGAGGTGTTATTGAGTGGTCCCCTAGATCACCGGATTTAACTGCTTTAGACTTCTTTCTATGGGGCCATTTAAAAAGTAGAATTTACGCAACAGAACCGGAGTCTCCTAAAGAATAACGGCGACGCATTGTTGAAGAATGCCGTCTAATAAATCCACAAATGCTCCAGAATGTCAGAGCTCGTTTTGAGCAAAATTTGTACTTTTGTATGGAAGCAATTTGAACACTTACTTAACTCAATAAACATTTTTGAACGTTTGGTTTTGTTTTTTAGTTTTTTTTAACGAAAAATGGACTTATTAGTGCATTTCTTATCACAGTGAATGAAATACGTTTTTGCAAATCCAACTGTGAATAATTTTTAAACGAGTTGATAAAACTTCCAAAAAAATTTATGTGCTGAATTCAGAAGAGAAAAAGCTTTTAAATGATGTAACACTCAACCCATGTTCCCTATTTAAAATATAAGGGTTGTTGTTACCACCCTTAAGGGGTTGATGTGACAAAGTTGAGTTTTATGTCAAAACATGTTCCCCTCAATATTAAAATTGACGTGTTTTATCGTTTCTTAAAAAAAATTCTCTGGACGCAAATCGGTCTGTTTCGTTTTCAATGCGCCACCTTGTATGAGAGATATTGCACCGTTCTAAATCAGTACAAGGGGGTGGTAATATTAATGATGATAACAAATCACATTCATTTGAATCCAATTAGTAAAACAATTAAAACTATTAATTCCAAACAACCTAACAATACATCAAGGCAACAAGTGGCATAAATTAATAACCTCAAAATATAATTCAGTAATTATTTATTATTAATAAGTGTAATATACAACGAATACAAGTTTATTATTTATAACAGAGTTTAACGATCTGACTCTGAAGATCATGTAGTGATAAACAACAGTGTCCATAACAATACCTGAGCATGTAGTTCAGGTAAGTATATATCTTTCTCACTCACCATGGGGCCTGGTGATGACGTAATTACCCGGTCTTCCCGCCAGGAGGCACAGATTAACGAAATAACAATAACTCATAAGTTACAGCTGTGCTTGTGAGCCTCACGGGGAGTGTTTACAAAAATCTCAAACTTTTAACACGTTAACTGACGAAACCAACGATTAAATAGTTGTTAAACACAATCCAAACAATAGATTTCGAACTCTACTATTTACTTTTTGATTAAAAACCATCTAGCGGTTGTCTTTTGTTTTCGATTTGATTCATTTAGAGATTTTTATTACTATGACAACATATTGTGAAACGAACAAATGAGCGGTATCGGTATTTACACATGTTTGACATATTTCACAACTGTTTAATGTTTTTATCGGCGAGCTAATGTCAATTAATCACCTTAAGCTTTTAAATGACATTTGGTTTACCACTAAGAACTGTTATTATGGATAGACATGAAGATTTCACTATATTTATACAGACCACCTATACTCTCATTTATAAAAGGTAACCTAAATACATTTGTTATGTATATCGATATCCTTTTTCGTGACATTGTTATAAATAAGGATATCAACGAGGCAATTATATAAAATGTCATCGTGGAGAAGAGGAAGGGAGATGTTGCTACATAATTTCAATATTGTGTGTAGTGGCGGCGTCGTTATGGCAGATCCTAATAAAATTGCTGACAGCTTCAATGCCTATTTCATCGATTGTATTAAGCAACTGACAAAAACTACTGCATAAATTGGGCTGTTGGAGGTGGTCCCAATCATTTTCTATATTTTGATATCACGACTCGGATGACGACGTATCAAAAATCATAAAATCAGTACTTGTTGAAAAATCACCAGGAATAGATGAGACACCGTGTAGTTTTCTTGAGAAAGTTGCTCATCATGTGGTACCTGCACTAGATTACTTTGTGTCTCTCCCTCTCTTTTTAAGAAGGGCGATCCACGCCTTCTGAACAGTACCATTGTGCTAATTTCTGTTTTTGTTTAACTGGTGTTCCTGCTCGGACTTGAGCGACGGAAATTTTTACTTTCTTGTCAATTTGGCTTTCATAAGCGGCTGTCAACACATAATGCCATACTCCACACTTATGTAACAATCTTGGATTGCATGAATAATAGGTCCTAATCTGCAGGCCTGTTCTTCTGACATTTTGAAAGCGCTTGGTATAGTCAACCATACTTTTGGTCCACAAATTGGATTATTATGGCATACGGGGAAACGCATATTAATAGGGTAAAAGCTAGCTTTAATGGAAGAGCCAAGCTGTCAGGGTCGATCAAGCAGACAAGAGCTACATGTCCAGTTTTTAGCGTAGCAGGTGGTGTTCTGCATGACAGCATAATGGGCCCTTTTCTGTTATTTTTTTTAACGCCACTGATTGTGGTCTCCCTCATTACCACTTAACTGTGTACGTGAATGATATCACTGCTACTATATCAAGGGAAACTTCCAAAAAGCTTGCTGCATCACCTGATCGTTGTGTTTCTTAACTGTCGGACTGTTGCTCACGAAATGGTTTGGTATTTTACACACACAAAAACGAAAATGCTTCTTTTTGCGTAAGTGGGTGTACATCCAAATGTAGGTCTATATTATGTGAGGTCTAACATTAGTTCAATAAGACATGGGGTGTATCCATCTCGATTCTCACCATGTTCACGTTCTCTTGTCGATCATGTGATGGCTTCTCATCTAGAAATTATGCATTGCTGCGGTTAAAGGATTTTTTTGGGTGTTCAGGACTTGTTTATGAGCTACTATGGTAGTGTCAATTGTCTTTTGGCAAATTCTGCGCTCTATTGGGGTAGCTGTGTGCATCTGGGGAGCGTTCTGTTAATCCGCACTATGTTTGGCGTACCAATTTTGGGATCTGTACAATATAAGGCATATAACACAGTCGTCCCTATACTTGAGGGGCTTTGTTATGTTCAAATAAAAATTGCTACCATCACTACCTGCCGCAATATTAGAGCGTATAACGCAACACAGGCTAACAGTTTATGTAGTCCACTTTACAGAACTGATGCCTAATCGGTCGCCTTGCAATACTGCAATTCACTTGTAATTTGGCCAATTTTAGCATAATAATTTTAACTACTTCTTATATTTTGTTAGAGATATATGCAGTTTTAACGAATAAATAAGTAGAATTGAGCTTTCAAGGTGCCTCAAAAGACGTCAACCCAGATATCTTAGCTGCTCAAGTATGTTAAGGATCGCTTGGATAAGCAGGGTAGTGCTGATATTTTGCTTCTTAACAGGACACACCGATAACTCAAAAAATAATAGTCCAATTTTGATAAAATTTGGCACGTACCTTCGTTTTGTAAATGGCTTGGATAAGTTCGTTAGTCAGGAAAATCAGACGAGGTTTTCCGGGAAAATTGAATTTTTATTTAAAAAAAAAATTTTCTCAAAAATAAAAAATCTGTGATAACCATATTTGGCAGGTAGGTCGACAATATAAAAAGTAAACTATACACCAAAATTTAGATTTCTATGTTACAAGAGAAAAAAGATATAATAAAATATTTTGCGCCAGATCATTTCTATGAAAATTCACTACCGTAACGCACTTGCTGCGTCTAAGCTTTTTATTTGCGGTCTGGCAAAAACGCAGTCGCTTTCTTTTCAAACCCTCGTAGACCTTATTGCTTATATGTAGTTGTCATAAGTTTATAAAATCGTCACAAAAATTATTCAAATGTGTAAATTATAAGGAAGCTGTTACGCCGTTATCAAATCGAAAGTGTGTAAGAGTTCTGCTATTTTCGGAATAATGTGTGCTTCTTCTAGAACAGTTTCGAATTTTCCCATTTGTTTAAAAGTGAAAACGACCACAGAGAATTTTGAGATAGGATCAGAATATGCTAAAACGAAATACCGTTTATTTTACATTAGTGTAAGTAATAGGAAATGCACAATCAACCAAGGGTTGCGGTGCTATCGGGGCGGCATGGCCGCGGACGAGCCCCGAGGGAACAAAAAAAAAGTAATAGGAAAATTGAAGTGAAAAAAATTTGGGGACACCAAGTGTGTGTGTGTGTTTTGTTTCTTTAACGTCGGCCTATTTCCGTGACTATGGCCAATCACCGACGCCAGGAAGCAGTTTCATCTCACTATCCCGGAAATTTTGCCGAACCCCTTCTTTTCTGTAAGGAGGATAGGGATCTTTAACGTGCATAATATAGCATGGACACGGGACCGACGGCTTTACGCCCCCTCCGAAGGGCGGAACGTGCAGACATTCAACTTTCTCAAATACAATGCCAGAGCCTCGGTTGATTGTAATTTTACAGTTTGTACTGAAAAAGTGAAAGGAGTACCCTGGGATCGAACCCAGTACCTTTCGGTTCAGAGGCACACGTTCTTACCCTTGAACCACCGAGCTTCCTGGGACACCAAGTGACGTATGCTATGCTACGAAAAAAAAAGGTGTGGTGTGCTGTTTCTTACACTGTGATAATTGGGCCATATTGTTTTGAGCGGAATATGAACCAGTACAGTTATCTGGAAATGCTGGAAAATATTCTTTAAGACCATTTGCATAACATGTCACTAGAAGATAGACAAACAGCATACTTTCAGCATGACGGCACATGCAACAGGAATCGTTCGAGAATGGTTAGATCGCGAATTTCCTGGGCGGTGGATTGGTCGATATGGGCCAATACCTTGGCCTCCCAGAAGTCCCGATCTTACCTTAATGGACTTTTATTTATGGGGCTATCTCAAACAGAAAGTCTACGCGGCTCCATTAAACAACGATCTTGATTTGTTGAAACTGGGGTTGAGCGAGGCAATTTACGGTATTCCAATTCAATATATTCAAAATGCCTACAAAGCATTTACTAAACGGGTTGACTTATGTGTATCGGTTGGTGGCAGTACATTTGAATAATTTCTTTATTTTTCGTTGTTCGTTTTGATTTTTGTTAGCAATAAGCGTTTTGTATTTTACTAATACATTATTATTTAACATTGCACGGTTACTTACTTTGCGCACCTGTGTTCAGAATACCACAGGTAAAAAGCTCCATGTTGATAGGGAAAAAATGTTGATAATTTACTTGGAAATTCAAAGCAGGCTGATCTGGCTAAAAACTGAGAGCCTGTCATAAATTTTAATTCTAAACAAGTTTTGTTAATAAATGTTTGCGGTATCTTTATAAATGAAGGTAGTTTACACATTTAATTAAATCAGTTCTAAACCACCCTGTATATTAAATGATTTTGTTCATTTCCTCAACATCTTAGTTTATGACAAAGCAGGAGCGATTCCCAGAATATCATAATCTAATTCAAAAATTTTCTGTCACTTATGCCTTACCCACACTTAATCCGTGGACACATTGTATATATATATATATATATATATATATATATATATATATATATATATATATATATATATATATATATATATGTATATATATATAAATTGAAAATTATATTAGATATCCACTCTGAAGAGTATGATCCGCCCGCATTTGAAAAAGAAATGATTTTGTAAACTCACAGCTGTCTTTAAGCGAAATTTTTAGGCATAAAAACTTTAGCTTTAATCAAGTAAAATCATAGTCTCTGAAGGTTACCTTGATACAGCTACTGCTAGAATTTTGATATAAGGAACGATGTTTTAAAATAAAATAAATTAACAAATTGACGTATCAAGATAATGCGAAAAGTAAAATGGCAAATGAACGTCGCATTATAGTCAAGAATGCTTATACTCAACTTTAATGGAGTGTAAAACTCTAGGTGTCCCCATATAACCTGAGAAAGTGCTATCTATAAAATAGAGTGAAGCTGATGTGAACATGTGATTTTATGTACGGTTGAAATGTTTAATGAGTGCTTTTACAACTGACACTGTATAGGACTCGCGTGGGCCAAACGCTACAGGTGTCCGGCATTGTACTCTTCTTACCGGGTGGCAGGTAGATGTTGGCGAACAGAATACATCTTCATTTCTCATACAAGCCCCAGTGATTTAGTATGTCTGCATTCGTTTTATATCGCTTAAGGTAGTTGCTGTTATAAATTAAAAAACGTCCTATTTGAATAGCATTAATATTGTATCGCTTTCACTTGTGAGAAAGTGATGTGTTTTGGGGTATTAATCTTCTCAGAGAGTTAAAGGAAAAAAGTATGCTTGGAAGATTGATTGTGTAATATTACTTCAGAAATATTTATGTTTACCTATTATTTGTTACCACTAAGAGTCACTGTACATTTTAATATAGATCAAAAGAAATTAATTCCTATTAAAAAACTAACGGGACGCAGCAAGTGCGTTATGGTAGTAAATTTTTATTAAATGCTTTAAATTTCAATAACTCAATTTTCTAGAAACTTAGAAAGTGTAATTTTAGTATGTAGTAAGATCTTTCCCAAGGCAATATATCCACCATATTTCATTAAAGAACTTTTTAACTTTCGAAAAAAAAATTTTTTTTTAAAAGTTCAAAATTTGAATAACTCAATTTTAGATAAACTTAAAAAGTTGAGTTTTGGTACGTAGTAAGGTCTCTCCTAAGGCAATATATCTGTTCAATTTCATTAGAACAGCTTTGTAATTTTCGGAGAAAAATTTTTTTTTGAAAGAAAACTCGAAATTATCCCGGAAAACCCTGTCCGATTTTCCTGGCTAACGAACTCATATAAGCCATTAATAAATGAAAGGCCCTTGCCGAGTTTTTTCAAAATCGGTGAATTATTTTTTGAGTTATCAGACGAATACATATACATATACATATACATATACATATATATATATATATATATATATATATATATATATATATATATATATATATATATATATATATATATATATATATATATATGTATATATATATATATATATATATACATATAAAAATTTAAACTGACCCCGGATATGGGTTCTAGCGGTCCTAGTTCGCGCTCATTTGAAAAAATTTTTGCAAAGTCTCACCATCGATACCTCTCTATTAGTGAATTTTTTAAAATAAAAATTCACTAAAAATCACTTGCTATATTATCATATATTCTGACACAGTAAGTGAGTTGTGGCAACGAATTGTCACAAAAGATTGTGTTTTTTTTTTGTAACGAAAGCAGAGTTGCTGTGGTAATATAACCTAAAAACAGCGTAGGTTCGCCACTAACAACGTGGTTCTATTCAAGCCAAAATCCTATTTTTTTTAAATTTTGAAATCTCATATTTACAGATGCTAAGAGATTGCAAAACTAGATAAATGATTCTTAAACTTACGTCTTCGAAAGCTTTAAAATCAAAATTTATTTCTTAACAAGCTATTTTCCAAGAGCGTAGGAGTTTACGTTGAAAATTATTTCGTTAGCTACAGGTTTATTTTAGCGCTCTTCATAATTTTTTAATTGAAGGACTATGTAAAAACTGGAACCTGTGATGAGCACTAAAAAGTACACTTGGAGAATCCAAATCACCACAACACATATTTCAGAGACCTTACGATCGTTTCGTTGACCATGTCAACGTTTTCAGAGGAAGAAAAATTCTAAAAATTAACTCAAAATCTACAGTGTATTTAAATCGCGTCTAGGTAAATGAACTAGTCCGAAGTAAAATTGTCGCCGACGGCCCATCGTTTGTTTGTTGTGTAGTGAACCGACGAGGTCGAAGAGCTGCTTTAATCTTATGGTTGACAAATTTATGACCTTTTAACTAATGTAAGGATAATGGGCTGAAAAAGAAAGGTACCGAGTTATTTAAGGAAGCTACACGTTCCTTTTGATCCAGAAATTTACTATGTGAATATTGGAGCAAGCCGACAAGCACATCTGGCGAAACAGATACCATAACATCCGCTCATATTTCTTATAAAAACAAACCGAGTGTTTGACTCACAATGTTAACTTTAACGAAGGATAAATAATTCAACTAAAATTCTACATAAAAACAATATTTATATGGATTTTTATTCTACGTAAAAACAAGTATTTATATGATTTCTTAGATACAAAGAAAACGAAAGAGGGTCTTTAAGTCGAGACAAACGTAGAGATTAGTATATGTATAGACCGGCCGAGTTATTGACAATAATTTATTATTCTGCCAGACAAATTAGGAGTGTTGAAGTGGTCAAATGCAAAGTGAAAATAAAGGGCTTGAAATTAAAGGTGCCGCACGATTCAATGAAGTTCTATTCTTAATTGGCCTTGATATATAAATACTTTCTAAGGAAGCAAGCATAGTTTGATGTCTAACATTTTTGACAAGTTTCAAATTTTCTTTGTCAATGTGGTGATTATTATCTTATATATATATATATATATATATATATATATATATATATATATATATATATATATATATATATATATTGTGCCACACACGATTTGTCCACCGTACCATATCGTAAATGTGCGAGATGTTCACGAAATCAGGTGGCTATGTTTCTCCTGTTTTGACCCACGTAATTAAGATTGCAATATTTGAAACTTATCTCATAAATACCGGACATTTCAGTGACTTTGTCTTTGTCTTTCGTATTACCCAACAATTTTTTAAATTAAAAAAAAATGTTAGGTAATACGAAAGATGTTGGCATGTAGATTATTGGGCCAACTCAGGGTGGCTATCCTGAGGATGGCTACTAGGTAACCGAAACGCGTAGGGTTTTAACCAGACCATGTGAATGAAAGAAAAACGGAAGACTAAGTGTTAATTTTAAGTAACAGTATATAAACATTCTTCAAATTTTTCTACAAGAATTCGTTACAAGGTATTTTGGGCAGCTTCTAAAAAGCCACCAGATATCTAACCCTGCTTTATAACTTGCAGTTACTTAATAAAATTGCTCTTCTTTTGAACATACTTCTGACCACATAGCTCACGCTAATCCGATTAAGCAATCGCAATAAAATTGATTCATCTTTTATAAGCGACACATTATATCGAGATACCGATACAATATCATCACGTACACGTTGCCGTGTGCTAAAATTTCAAAAAAAGAGACCGCGCAGTCGACAAAAATAATAAACATATACATTATCCAAGCAGCTTACACCGTCATTTATGACATGCCAACTATGATCCTTGTTTATAGCCATGTTGAGGAATCGAAATACCTTGTCGTACGTTTAGATATGCGGAGTATTGATCTCATATCGATTTTTTAATAAAGACATCAACTGGCTCGTATTAATCATAAAATACATTCATTATGATATACTGTCGCACGAGACAAATCGGATTTATCTTGGTTTCTATTAATGTGGGCTGCATGTGACTAATCTCGACTGGTGATTTGCCAAGCAGTGTCAATGATTAGAGCGATAAACGTGTTAAATGGCTTTTCATAGAACATGGTCGTGTATCAAAAGGAAGCGTGTCAGATTGGTGTCATTTGTATGGAGAAATAAAGCAAAGTGGCAACTATGTGGGGGGCTACTGGCCACTATTGAAATGGCTTCATAAATCTATAATGATGGATGACTGGCTTTTCATTCATTATTGTTCTTGTAGCCAACAGTGAGACCAAAGAGAGATCAATAAATACTTCTTGTTTGATTAAACCATAACGCAATTTCTGGAGGTGACAATGTTGGAAGGTGCAAGGAGTTATACAAACGTAATAGGCGTAGTAAAAGGACAATGAGAATTGTTAGTTGAATAGATATCTTTCTTCTATTAACAGATGGTCACTTAGCGAAATCTAGTGAATTTTCTTTAAAAAAAATAACGAGATATCGACTTTTGAATTTTGAAAAAAATTCTTTAAATGAGCACTAATTAGCCCCCCTAGAACACATATCCGGGGTCAGTTTCAATATATATATATATATATATATATATATATATATATATATATATATATATATATATATATATATATATACAGGATATCCCAAAGTCGCAAATCAAACGCTACATAAAGATAGGCTAGCTCAAGCCCTTTCAGAAAAACCCAATATGATCTTATCAAAAAGTTTACGGTTTTCAAGATATTGATAATTTTATGAACAAATAAAAATTGTCAAATTTTAATGTATTTTTGGACTTTTCTTCCCCATTTTTTTTTAATTTGGAATAAACCTCCGTACTGAAAAAAAAATGATAGTAAAATTTACTGGCTCATAATTTCTAAGACTTCCCTGTTTTGTGGAGATTCTAAAATGGCATAAAACATTATCAATATCTCTTAAAAGTAATTCACTGTCGACGATTGAAAGTAATTTGGAAGTGAAATCATGTAGCTATTAAATAAAAATAAACAGATTGTGACATTTACAAAAATTATTATATTCACAACAGATGCCATATTTGACGGCCATTCTGTCTTATACCTAAATGATATCGTTTTAGGAACGATCCCCTTAGTCTTCTTAGACTGCTTCGTGAAATTTCTTGAGCTGCTGTTCTGATTCTTTGACGTCCACCTGCCCGGGTATGTCTGATTCAAGTATTGCCTTACTGATAAGGCAGAATGGGCTGAGCATCCATCATTTTGAAGCCACATTGTTCTCCGAAATTTTAATGGGGTGTCTTCCAGCAGTTCTGGCAAATTGTTTTTTAAAAACGCCAAATCTTTGGCGATTTAACGTAGGGCGCAGTTCCACTGGTGTCAAAAGTGTCCCGTTAAAAATACCGGCCCAGATATTTATCTTAAATTGATGCTGGGACCGATCCTCTATGAACTCATGTGGACCTATAATTTTCCAACTATGAAAGTTATGGAGGTTCATGTAACAAATAATTTGTACATACTGACTCGCCACTCCATAAAACTTTATCGAAGAAATTGGGATCTTGTATGATTTTTCTTAACAAAATTTCGCAAAATCGCTTTTGCCTGCGTATTCATGCAGTTTCAAAATTTGAACCGTCTGAATATGGTACCCATACCTTTTTAAAATTCTATGAGTAATAGACATTGAGACACCAGTTCGTCTCTGTACTTTCCGCGTCGAGGTGCCAGGTTCTTAGATAACAGCATCCAGGGCAGCATCCTCGTCTGCAGTTCCCGGTCGTCCAGTTCGATCAACACGGTCGATGCCAGGCATTCTAACAGCACTGTGGATTCAAAATGATGGATGCGCAGCCCACTCTGCCTTAGCAGTAAGGCAATACTTGAATCAGACATATCCGGGCAGATGAACGTCAAAGAATCAAAACAGCAGCTCAAGAAATTTTACGAAGCAGTCTAAGAAGACTAAGAGGATCGTTCCTAAGACGAGATTGTTTATGTATAAGACAGAATGGCCGTCCAGTAGAGCATCTGTTATGAATAGAAACATTTTTAAGGCTAGATGCATTCTCACAACAATTATAACCGTAGACCGGTTTCGCTTTAATTAGAGCTCATCAGTACGGCATACTAATTACAGCGAAAATACACCTATAAAGTAATACGGCTATGGTAGCCAGCCTTCCAACACAAAGTGTACAGAACTAGAGACTGTATACAACCAACTAACAATTTAGTACATTGTCAGAATAATTTTTGTAAATGTCACAATCTGTCTTTTTATTTATTAGCTACCTGATTTCACTTCCAAATTAACTTTCAATCGTCGACAGTGAATTGATTTTAAGAGATATTGATGTTGTTTTATAACATTTTAGAATTGTCATAAAGCAGGGTTCCGACACCGATAACCGAAAAATTTTGTGCTTTCTTTGGAAAAAAATGTATATCTGCGGAAATAACAAAGTAAGGACAACCAAGTTTGGTAGGCGTATTTGTATTATAAAGAGCGAACCATGTACCAAAATCTAGGTATGTAAGTTCAAAGACAAAAAAGTTATGGACAGTTAAAGAAAAAAAATAGGAATTTTCCTGAAAATGTCCAAGTCGCGATTTGAAACCTCAAAATTTGCACCATTTAGGCAAAGAACCTGAAACAAATACTGATTATGTAAAAAAAATGTCTATGAAGAAGAGTGTTCTGCAAACCCTTAAGGTTTAGCTTCAACCGTCACTGTCCTTCATTTAACTAAAACATTTACAGAAAATTTATTTCAAATATTGTTTATGGTTTAACGGTCAATAATTTGTAGCTAATTTTCGTAGAAGAAATTCGTTATTTAGGAGTCCGCGACTTTTGAATTTTAAAAAGATTTCTTGAAACGAGTACAAACTAGGCCACCTGGAATCCACATCTGGATTTACTTTCAGTTTTCATCTGTTTACAAATATACGGGGTGACGCATTTCTGCGGTAAAGCTCAATATAATTGTTATTATACAAGATGTGAGAAAAAAATGGTATATGTTAATTATAGGGTGTCTTACGCTACATCTTATAAAGCTATTTTGACAATCACAGGGTGGTCCATAAGTCGTTGGTTAATTTTCTTCTGTTTGACGATGCCGTAAAACGCGAAACCGGTTATAGAGAAGAAAACAAAAACTTGTGGAGCCAAAGAAGTATAGTCTCTATATTTGTATTTAAAATTAATCTTATTCATGAATGTACTTCCTAATTCGAGCCTCGCTATTATTATACTGATCCATGATTTACAAACACGTTGAAATCGAAACCACGCTATAATCCTTTAATGTTCCTTTAATGTTACCGGTTGTCGATTCTGTTACCGAAGTGGCTGGCGCATCTTATACCGGTGACTAAAGAACCAGTAAGCGAGAACATTGATTGAAGACTCAAATTACCTATCAATTTGGACTAATAGTCCGAGTTTATAGATGCTTTATCTGTTAAAATAACAAATAGCAGGCCCAGTCGTCTGTAGATAAACTGATAAACAACTACCCGAAATACCACTTTATTTTTTTATTTAGACCGTTTCGTACCTGACCGTGTATCTAAATTGGTTCAATTTTGTGCTGTCGCTCGAATTATTTTAATTAAACGACTGACAAATTGACGCTTTTCGATCAGACTTGATTCTGAAGTATTTACTTATTAGCTTAGACACTTAAAGAATACGTTATCTGTATGTATTTAGTGCATAAATTAGGCTTAATTATAAAAGTTGTTCCCAAGTTTTGTTTTAGTAAAGATATATATATATATATATATATATATATATATATATATATATATATATATATATATATATATATAAGCTTATGTATACGTTATTTCCAAAATTTAAATGGGCATCGAGAAAACGCAATTTTTTTGTTAAAACATACTTTATGTTTTGCTCCATTTTTTTTACTTCTTTAGGAGCCTAGAAACATATATATATATATATATATATATATATATATATATATATATATATATATATATATATATATATAAGCATATGTATACATAATTATCAAAATTGAAATAGGCATCCTAACACCCCAAGCTTTTGCTAAAACATGTTAATCTTTCGCATTTTTGTCACTTTCTCAGGAGCCTAGAAAGAGTTATATATATATATATATATATATATATATATATATATATATATATATATATATATATATATATATAAAGACCTGACGATCCTTTCACTAACAAAGTTACAAGAACCATACCGAGAAGGAGATTAAGTCGTATGCAAATTTTCTGTGTATTGTATTTTAATTGCCGGACGAGGTTTTTCAACTTCCTTTATCACTTTACCCGACAAGTTTCGGTATGTTAATCTGATTTAAAGACAGAGCGCAAACAGAGGACAGCAACCAGTGGCGGGACACGATTTAGGGAACTATTGTTTTTTATTGCCCTAGAAATATAAATACTTTTGTACGCATCGAGCTTCGCTGGCTGTCTAATATTTTTGATAAGTTTCAGATTTTCTTATTAGTGTGGCGGTTAGAATTCCAAATATGTTGTGCCACGCATAACTTGTCTACACTACCGTATCTCAAACGTGCCAGATGCTCACGATATCTGGTCTCAATGGCTCTCTTAGTCTGCTCAACGTATTTGAGATTACAATCTTTAGAACCTATATCATAGATACCCGGCATTTCAGTGGCTTTATATTTATGTATCTAGGTAATACGAAAGTATAACTATATTTTTCTATTATTCTTCGCCTTTCATTTCCTCAAAACGATTTGTTAAATTCGTCTGTTTTTCTCTTCACAATCTAAAAATTAAAAAAAATCAAGTGTGTAAAATTCTGTCAAAATAGGGATAGTGCTATCGAGATCCGGCCTCACACTTCTAAAAATTATGGCCTGGACAACAGCGCCCGTTTAAAATTCTTGAAGGATCATGTTTAAGGCATGGATCATGTTTGAGGAACCAGAGATTTGTAGGTACTTGGAAACACACTGTATAATATAACAGTCACACATGATAACGGACGAATATTACTTTAGTTAATGCTTATAGACATGTTTTTAAACAAACAATATTTTACTGGATGCTTCTGCACAAACAATATTTTACTGAATGCTAAGTAATCCAACTTAACAATAGATAATAATACAAAAACGTCTCTAGATCAGATCCAATTACAGATATAAATACACACAATCGTTATTACTATGTTGGTTAAGTTTATAAATATTAAGATAGATAAATGAATAAAATTGCTTTAGAAGCGTGCAGATCTCTTAAACATTCCCAATACAAACAAATACAACTGTTTACAAACTTGCATATTTAGCACATTTCGAACAGCACAATACGCTGAAATGCATAGTCAGCGACTCTATCTTAATACGGTAACGTCAGTTTTTCTGGAACATTTTAAGTTTATTTTCGGAAGGTTTTTGTACCTTTTCAAACAATAAAGTTATTTTGATGAAATATGGTACATTGTTTCTTCTACATATATATATATATATATATATATATATATATAAAATATTGGCAACATTTTTACAAAAATTCACTACCATAACGCACTTTCTGCGTCCAGACTTTTTTTATAATATAAACCTGCATACCAAATTTGGTTCCAATAACATTGGTATTTCCAGAGATATAAGAATTTTCCGAAAGAAAACTCAAAAGTTTTGCGCAAAAACTCATCCAATCTTCCTGGCTAACGCGCTTATCCAAGGCACTGGCAAAAGTAGGTAGTCACTAAATTTGATCAAAATATCCCCATTATTTGTTGAGTTATCAGTGTAAGTTACACACACACACACACACACTCACATATATATATATATATATATATATATATATATATATATATATATATATATATATATATATATCTAAACATAAAAATGAAGCTGACCCTTTATATGTGTTCTAGGGAGCCTAGTTTGCGTTGATTTGACGAAACTTCCGCAAAATTTAAGGGCGCGATCACCTCCTTAGTAATTTTTTCACTAATTCACAAATTCAGTATTTGCAAAAATGTACAAGTTCCATTTGCAAGAGACTGGATTTTCATACACGATTGGTTCTTTCCAGGAATTTAAACATAAACAAAAAAGTCTGGTCTCAGCAAGCTATGGTAGCGAATTTTCATAGGAGGGCTTTCTCTCACCTAAAAAGTGAAAAAAAAAACTTAAAGAAAGAGGATTGACTATCAGTTCATCTAAATCATCAGCTATTGTAATCTAAAACAGTAAACTGAAACAGCAAACGATATATTTGAATTCTAATTAATCGATAACTTCTATAACTGTTAATGAAAAAATTAAACATCTGGGAGTGAATTTCTTTGGTCAAGTGGTTTTTGATCAAAAAGTTATTATACGGTAATTTTCCGAAGAACCTCAAAACTTTAACAAAATCAAATTTAGTCAATTGTGAACAGAAGCTTGCTGCCTTGAATCAGCACTTATCGCCATATTTAATTTCCCTTATTCAAACAGCCCCTATCGAACAACTAAGCAAAAACTTTCTTGATGACATTGACAAAATTATCAGAAGCTCAGGTAAAGAGATTCTCCAAATTTCAAATGATACAAATGGATTCTTATATTCGTCAAAGTAAAAGGTCAAGATTTTAACTTTTTAACGCACACCCCTTATATTATTGCATTTTTACATTTCCATCGAATTGTAATGCATGTTTGGTTTCGAGTTATTTCAATTGCTTTGCAATTTTTCACATTTTTGACACATATCAAAAATTGTGATATGGCGTTTTTACCAAGAAAAGCGGAGACTAATGCAAATGACGCATTGAGAGAGGTTTTCGTTTATATTAAAAACATGAAAAAATCGAGATGCCATGCACAAGGCGCTCTCAAATAGTGACTAAATTTAAAAAAATCAAATTGTCGTAACCCAATTGTTTCAAATACAAAAGTCTGTATTCTGTGTTTCAGAAGTCAAGGACATAATAAATGTTTAATAGGTTATTTAAAATTATTTTTTTCGGATTTTTGTAAAAAAAAAATTGTAAATTTTTATGCAAAAACTTTTTTGAGAGTTTTGTGGAAAAGCTTATTTGATTAAATACTGTACAATGTTTCTACTGTATAGGTTATACTGGTAACCAATTTTGATACCTGCTTTATTTAAAAAAGAACATACGACTCGTATTTGCTATTAAAAACATTTTAATAAAAATTCACTACCACAACGCGCTTGCTGCGTCCAGACTTTTTGACACTTAAATTCTGTTGCTGGAAAAGATAAATCTAACGCTTTGCTAACCAATCGTATCCTTATCGAATCCATTTACGATTAAGACGTTAATTAGAATATTTTATAATTTGTAAACATGGCATTAAAAAAGAATTTATATGATGAAATATCCATTAAAATGATTCTGAACACGCAAAACCAACATAAAACATGAGACCGACAAGATGAATACATTTTCCAACACCCAGAGGTGATACAAAACACCTAATTAGAACGGCATCTCTTAATTGTGGAATAATGTTCACTGATAATGAAAGTTATTAATGATGACATCATTGAGCTGAGCGTATTGATGTAATTTTTTTTTTCATTTAATCCATTTTTAACGCGTCTCCACATGTCATAATAGTGAACTGGTAGGATATTTAAATGGATTATTTTTAATTTTTATAAGTATAAATGTAAAGAAATGCTGTCGACTCATTTATTTTTTGTATAGGGCGCTTAAGATAAGAGTTAACCTAAATACAAAAGCTGTAGGAATTGATTTTAACCCACAATTTAAAAAAAACTTAAGCATCAGGCTTTTTACATACAAACTAAAAATATGTTGTTTTAAGATTACCTAAGTTTTTTGCAATCAGCTTTTTTCTTACTGCGCTAAAACATACATACTTCATGAATCGTCAGTCAACTAAAAAGAACGCAAATTCTTCTTTATTTAATAGATGCGCTATCGCAAGAGTTTTGTTAATTATTACTGCCAGATCGTCAATACGTGTGAAAGTATGGTATCGGCGCCAAATTTTTTTTTGCGCTTAAACGTCGTAAAACTGTCAAACCCTACGGAAAACGTGATTTGGAAACAAAAATTGTTTGTCTGTCAGTGTAGATGTCTCTCTGTTTGTAGCCACGATAACTTTAGAACTCCAAATTTGGTATACAGTTAGCGCCCGACATAGGAACCCTTTAGATTGTTGTTGGGTAAGATCGCTTCAGGGGGTAGGGGATAAATTAGGGATAATTAGATGGAATATGATATTTCTTTCGTTAAAACTCGAGCAATAAAACCTTTCAGCAGTTTATGGGTACGGGAATACGAATATCTTCTTTGTGGTCGTCATGGACCCTAAATTCATTTCATGACAATGAGGAGAGTAGGTTATCACAGCTATGTGGATGTTATGATTCAATTTGCAGCACTATTTTTATTTGCAATAAACTTCTTCATCCTACATTTTCCACAAAATATAGACAATTTTTAATAATTTTTAATTTTAAATAATCATTTTCAAAATAAATTACAACGTTTGTAACTGAAGAATGTTTATTCTTTCGGCACTAAAAAATAGCTATAGCCTGAGTTGTTTAAAGCTTACAGTAAATGGTTTATAACAGGCTTATTATTTTAAGCACACAATATCTCCTGATTATTTTCTTGAAGTGAATTTCGTATAAGCTACGAAATTTTGCCATTAGATTTTATTAATTCTTCCCATAGTTCCTCCAAAGATCTTAGAACTCCTTGGTAAAATTTCTGCCCACCTACTATATTTTTATGGAGAAACACAAACCTTTATTAAGACATATATTTCGGGAGTTTAGAATGATGATCATAAAATATCTACTATGTAATTTTACATTTTTCCCACAAGTGCTAATTTAAGCTTGTAAAATGCTAAAGTGGTTTTGTATATTGTAAATATAGGCCATATGAATATATGGAAGGATAGGACTGTGAAAATGGATGTAAAGCTCCTAATGGGTCCTTGAAATATATAGAAAAATATTTGTTAAATATTTGTTTCTCCGTTTTGACAGCCTCCTACTCTGACAAGAATACCCTGAGGGTACTGAAACAACCGGCAATAGGATATGGCACGCCAACAATGAACAAAGCGCTGCGGCTGTCGGTATGCAGACCTTCAACCCTGTATATAGGTTTATGACAAAATACAGAACCCTCTGGAGTTCATCTAAACTCCAATTTTCGGCCCTTGGTTTAAGGCCATTTTCAAGGAAATATGAAAGGAAATGAACCCCGAGGCCTCGATCTGCCTACTCCTTAGAGCGGTAGGTAATAATGAGAGAAATCTGACTGTTCGTCGAAAATATTGTATTATTTCTATCGTGGCTTTTACCTGGCTCGTTATTATTGTCGTTGCTGGGGTCGGTAAGGGTTAAGTCAGGTAATTTAGTTACGGGACTAAGCAGACTAAGCGGGTTAGTGGCGCTAGTTAGTTGTTGACATGGTCAACGAAACGATCGTAAGGTCTCTGAAATGTGTGTTGTGGTGATTTGGGTTCTCCAAGTGTACTTATTAGTGCTCATCACAGGTTCCAGTTTTTACATAGTGGCACTTGTTAGATCAGGCAAAAGGGTAGTTGTATTGTCTATTGATTTATTCATCATTTTGTGTGTTTGTAATGAGAACATAATAGGAGTCAGGTAATTTTGTTACGGGACTAAGCAGACTAAGCGGGTTAGTGGCACTTGTTAGATCAGGCAAAAGGGTAGTTGTATTGCCTATTGATTTATCCATCATTTTGTGTGTTTGTAATGAAAACATAATAGGTTTCCACACAACCAAAAGTCAAAGAGTATCACATTTCTTGTTTCGATGATCGGGATGTCTTTAGATTTCGATCGCTTCGCGAATGGTTCTGGTTTTAAATCGCAGATAAGGGCTATTGGGTTGGCATCATCAAAGTCTATTTTGTGTACTGTATGAAATTCATGCAAGGCCAGAACTAATGAAGGGTAATATTTTCTAACTGTAAGGGCATATTCGTATACCCTATTGTTTTGGATACGTATACTCAGTGGCCCCATATAAGTTCGGGGACAGTAGTTCCGATTTCCACTATAATCAGTAGATTATTCTTCGTCATCTTACATAGGGCAAGTCAAAATTGGAATTGATATTTTTTAATAGACATCCCTGCATTTTATTTTATCTTTTAAAAATAAGAGGAAAGGTTTTGTTAAGTATTTCCTAAACCTTATATCATTGATTCTTGAGGTATTCTTAATTATGTTTCCAAGAGAGATTTACCGAATCTTAGTAAAAACCTACAGGCCAGTTTTACCTATATCTAAGTGAAATCATAACGAGGGTCAAATTTTAACACATCTAACTTCAAACAAGTAACTCACTTTGCATTTTAGCAACATTTGTCTCGCAATTTATTTTATTGATATTGTTTTCTGTTTCCTTATTTTGAGGGACTCGCAAATGTTTTAAACAATATCCGTTGCAGTTTTGTCGATCTTAATTTAAAATTATTACAAAGCAAGTAAATCACTCATCATAGCAGATATTTTGACCTTAACACAATTATTTAAAGCAGTTAGAAAAGTTATGTTTTCTCCTGAGGATAATATCCACTTTGAAAACCAATAAGGCTGACTTTGGCTGCTCTCAGAAGGTAATGTAATCAGCGCTCTTTGGAACTAAGACTTCAGACGGGTCTGAAGTCTTCCTTGGATTTTTAGAAGCTTAACCTCAGAACTGCGGTTAAAGCTGGAGAAACAAAGTATAAATAAAATGGACGATTTACTTGCAGTAATGAATTTGTAAAGAAATTCGATCTATTTTTCACTCTATTTTAATTAATATAACTTAATCCCACTTGACAACACATTTTGTGTTAAACATTTCACCAAAACCGCATTTATTTGTTTAAGCTTTTAAAAAGGGCAACACCTTTAATTTTTCACCACCATATGATTTAAATTTTTAAAATGTATTTGTTTACATTCTGTTTTAAATTCAGGTTAAGATTGGCTTGCATTTCTTTCCATAACAACATCCATTTCTACCTCATGTACAGAATAAATAAATTGTATAAGTTCTAAAACATTCACAATTTTAATTTATTATAAAGCTTCTTTTTATCACATGTTTATTTTCCTTTCCTTCTAACTTCTTTTAAAAAGAATAAAATCCTGAATGTAGTTTAAAATATTCAGTACAAAGTTAGTGGTCGATTTGAGAACTCGTCAAATAAAGATTGTAAATTACCTACAGCGGGTAGCTGGATTTCAAACAGAATTTTTAATATTTGCAGTCCTGAAGTTTAGACTGTAATCATCAAACATTCACTTATTTTGCTTTGCCGTTTGTCACTTGTCACCTTAAACTGTTAGCACTTAAGTCAAGAGTGACACACCAGCAGTAAATAATCCCCATAGAGAACAGTGTGTGGAGACCTTTAACCGTATACTCGATTCTCTTAGTTTTTTTTTGTAACGTGAAGAAGCCGGGCAGGGTTAGATTAATTCTAAAAAAACTGTGACAAAAATTAGTTACATAAGTTTGGAGCAATATGTAGTATTAAATCAGAGAAATAGGCGAGGATGGGTGAGTTGTGTAAGAAAATTCCAATAACAAATAAAACAGATTATTGACACCGAATATCCCTGATCGGAGGAAGTTTGAAACATTTTGATAAGTCGATTTTAAAACTACGCGTCTCAAATTTTCGAGATTGGAGTAGGATACGCTAAATATATGTAAACCAAACTAACAATTGTCGTCACACAGACCATATCCGTGTGCATTACTGTATGTGGCTTTATTGGCAGCTGCTTTCTAATACAGTAATTAATATTGCCTGTCAGTTTATTTTAAAAGTATAGATTTATTTTAAGCTTTCCTTGATTGAGGAGCATTCGCTCGACCCTAAGTAAGCTAATTTAAATACACTAAAAGGATAATCTCTGTATTGTTGGCAACAGTAAGCTATTTGTTATGCTAATTGATCTGTAAATGATACATTATAAACCACCAACTGTAATAACATACATAATTTAATCTCAGCGCCCTGGCCTTTATTTTACTTTAGGGCAATTTCAATTTCAAATAATTTTCTTGCTTTTGGTTAATCAAAATTGTTGGAATGTAAAGAAATATTTATAAATTTAGACACATACCACAAATATTCTCTTAATAAAACAGTTTCACCACCCACAGATTTCATAACCCAAAGAAAATATTGTAACGTTCCCTCTATTCGTTATACCTATCTTTCCTCTTTTTTTCTTTACGGCTTAGCTCAAAGGGAACAACAGATAAAAGTGAGCTTTTTTTTACCTAATAATTTTTTTCAAATTAGCTTCATTTTTCTTCCAATGAATTGTGTGTGTGTGTGTGTGTGTGTGTGTGTGTGTGTGTGTGTGTGTGAATACGAAACAATTAAATATGCACATATGTGTGCGTGTTTCAATCAGCCTTCTCTCTTTCACCATTTATATTATAATATTTTTTTGGAATAATAATTGATTAAGAAGTAAATTAAGATCACATTAAATAATATACTTTAAAATACAAAATTTTACATATATTTATATCTTCAAAAAAACACATTATATATATATATATATATATATATATATATATATATATATATATATATATATATATATATATATACAGTGGCGCATTGTAAACGAAACAGACCGATTTGCGTCCAGATAATTTTTTTTATAAAACGCTGAAACACGTCAACCTTAATATTGAGGGGGGCATGTTTTGATATAAAACTCAACTTTGTCACATCAACCCCTTAAGGGTGGTAATAACAACCCTTATATTTTAAATAGGGAACATGGGTTGAGTGTTACATCATTTGAAGGCTCTTTCCTCGTTTAAAAATTATTCACAGTGAAGATGCAAAAACGCATTTCACTCATTCCGATAAGAAATGTGCTGATACTCAATGTTTTGTTGGTTTGTAAACAAAAAATTGACTATCAGACCATTTCTTATCCGAATGAGAGAAATGCGGTTTACTATTTCAGTTTATCGATCGGTTTGATACTTGATAGTACTACCGAAAATTAATTTCACAATGGTGTATTCTGTAGAAGAAAGAGTTGAAATAATTCCTCTCTTTTTTCAAAAACGATGACTGAGCCAACCGTACCGCAAATTTGTTTAATGAACGACATCCGAACAGACATGTTAACAGAAAATACATTTTGGAGTTAGTTGCAAAGTTGTTCAGTAGCCAACAAAAAACGGGATCCTGAACGTGAATATCCGGTTATAAATGAGACTACTGAGATTAAAGTTTTAGGACAAATTGCTGCAGACCCAACTTTGAGCACGAGAAAATTGGCTACTGTTTCAAACATCAAAAGAAGAACTATTCAGCGAATATTGAAGCATCATAAATTTAACCCGTATAAAATCAATCTTGTACAGCAACTGAATGAAGATGATTTTGACCAGCAGGTGGAGTTTTGTGAAGTTATGACTGCACGATAACGGGAACTTTCTGCTCAATATCTGTTTTTCAGACGAGTGTACGATTTTTATTAAACTCTACGGTCAATCGTCATAATTGTCGTTATTGGGCAGATAATAATCCAAGATATTTTTACGAGGTCCACACATAAACTCCACAAATATTGAATGTTTGGACTGGCATTTTTGGAGACCGTATAATCGGACCAATTTTTCTTGATGGTAATTTGAGTGGCGAAACGTATTTGGAGTTACTAGAAGATATCGTTTACCCTCTACTAATTGTTGAAAATGATGATCACTATCAAGAAAATCAATTAGTGTTTCAACAAGATGGATCTCCTCCGCATTTTTCACAACGTGTTGGGGAATTTTTGAACAGAGAGTTTCCAGAGCAATGGATTGGGCGTATAGGTGTTATTAAGTGGTCCCTAGATCACCGGATTTAACTCCTTTAGACTTCTTTCTATGGGGTTATTTAAAGAGTAGAATTTACGCAACAAAACCGGAGTCTCTGGAAGAATTACGACGACGCATTGTTGAAGAACGCCGTCTAATAAGTCCACAAATGCTCCAGAATGCCAGAGCTCGTTTTGAACATGATTTGTACTTTTGTATGGAAGCTGGTGGTCAACAATTTGAACACTTACTCAACTGAATAAACGTTTTTGAACGTTTGGTTTCGTTTTTTATTTTTTTTAACGAAAAATTGACTAATTAGTGCATTTCTTATCACAATGAATGAAATACGTTCTAGCAATTCCAACTCTGAAAAATTTTTAAATGAGTTGATTCATCTTCCAACAAAAAAAGTGTGTTGAATTAAGAAAAGAAAGAGGTTTCAAATGATGTAACACTCGACCCATGTTCCCTATTTGAAATATAAGGGTTGTTATAACCACCCTTAAAAGGTTGATGTGACAAAGTTGAGTTTTATGTCGAAACAAGTCTCCCTCAATATTAAAATTTACGTGTTTCAGCGTTTCTTAAAAAAAAATCTCTGGACGCAAATCGGTCTGTTTCGTTTTCAATGCACCACCCTGTATATATACACGTATGACACCGGTAACTCAACAAATAAACGGCCGATTTTGATCAAATTTGGTACGTACCTTTCCTTTGCAAGTGGCTTAAATAAGTTTGTTACCCAGGTTTCCTTGGAAAATTGTCTGTTTTCTTTCGGAAAAAAATTATATCTCCGGAAATAACAAAGTAAGGGCTAAATTTGGTAAGTGTGTTTGTATTATAAAGTGTGAGCCAGGTATCAAAATTAAGGCGAAAAACCCTAAGGAAGAAACTTGTATTAATGCTCTGGAACCTTATTTATCTCATGTAGTTAAACTGTATACAAAGGACGCTTTTTGTTGAAAAACAACGGTAATTAAATCTTCTTTATGTTTTAGTATAAGATGCATCGAGTCTAAAGAAAGCTGTTATTGGATTAATTGAATAAAAAGAAAGAACAACTAGATATTCTTAAAATCATTAAAACAAGAGAAATAAACATCATCACTTAGTTTGTTGTTCTCCATCTATTTCAGTCTCTAAAGTAACAGTATCTTTTTACGTTTAGTCCGTAACAAATTGGTATGTTTATCATAATCTTTTTATTAATCCACGTAATTAGCAACTGTCAAAATAATATTTTAATTGGCCCACTAATAAGTTAATTCATAATGTTCTTGAATGGAAAAAGGTCGGAACCCGTTTCTTAAATGCGACTGACTAAAAATAGATGATTTATAACATGGCTTTGTAGACTTTCTCGAGAATAAACCTGTAATCTACCGAAATTTAGATAAAACGTCATAATAAAATCTGTGAAATTTAGCAGGCACGAATAATTAGTGTAGGAACACTTTTATTTAACCAGAAATAGATTTGGCCGTTAGAAATGTTCTAATAGTCTTATCTTTTTCTTATGTTCTTTAATATATCAGTATACAGTCAACTAGTCTCCTTAATAAATCGAAATAATCTCAATTTCATTAGATTTAGTTGGTACGTAGGGAATAAAAGTCAGAATTAACAATCTTCCTAGGCGGAGGACCAGGGTGCATGAGCTTAGTCGCACCAAGTGAATGCAAAAAGAGCAGGGTATTGAAAAAAACTCGCAATATATATCGAATTTTCAGGTGTTTGCTGAAAGAGTGGTGTTTTTTTGTATGTATCAAACAAAATAAGTTTTACTATCTGATGAGCTGGAAACACTTTGACTGAATTATAATCTGGGAATCATCATTCCTCTAGGATTTGCATGTTTAGCTGTATACTAGTTTAAGTTGGTTTGTGCAATATTATTTATTTATTTATACTCCTACAAACACTAGTGATAGTAATTACAGGTAAGATGTTATATAGGTATTTGAAATTTAAATTTTTAGATTATATATACACCCTGCTTTCCATTTAAAATCCTTCTCTACAAAATATTACATCATCATAATTACAGTCTAAAGGCTGTGTCGCCTTCTCGTCCTAACCATGACACTCTGTTTCCAACAGCCCTTTTTTATTGTAGCATCTGTACTTTATTAATTGGACTAGGGTTTGCGGTAGTTTACCTCTTGGTTTAAGTATTTTTCTTTCTCCAAGGCGGTGCCCTTCAAATAATATTGCTAGAAAGTTATTATGCCTGAGAAAATGTCAACAAATTGGAACTTCCTCCAATCAATTACTTCCGGCAAGGTTTTTTCTCGATGTCCATGCTATCAGTTCTCTTTATCAGCTGCTTGCTAATTTGTCGACATCCTTAATATTATTTCACGGTACACAAATACTTCTAACTGTTCAGGTTGTGAAATGTTGAGGCTTATATCCATATCCGTAGCTTACACCTTCAGATTTTAACTACGCCACTAATATGGGTTATTTCTTTTATCATATATTATTTGCAGCCCATACAAAAATCAAAGTATCATGATAAAAAAGGAAGGTCCTTTCCAAAACTCACCTTATTGATATCATTTCTGAACGTCACACAGTGTGGGATAGACATCACTAAACATTGAATGAAAGGATTCTCACCAAACAACAAATTTATTCATTTAATTACTTCCGAACGCGTTTCGACCTCCAAGAGGTCATCCTCGGGGGATAAATCTATAATCATAATGAGAAAGGTGTGTCAGAAAAAACGTTAGTTTTTCCGGTAGGCAATTGTGCACGTTAGAGCACAATGATGACAAGATATTCTCTACAGAAAATGTCAAAAGTTAAAATCACAAGTCACACAGTAAAATGTTAACCAACAGTCAAGCTAAAATCTGAGAGAGCTAGAAAATAAGACAAGCTGGTAAAATAGAAAACCATAGAGTTAAGCAGCACTTATTACACTAACTGGCCATAGCAGGAAGGAAATTTAGTTATATCATTGTTGGACAAGTTCAAAACTTCACTGGCTTGGTAGCTGAAATGTTTGAAAATCTCAATTTCTTGTAAAACGAATTGTTCTACACCAAAACTTGAATGGTGGAAAAATCTCAGCATCTGTATTTTTGTTAAAGCAGTGGCCACTTTCCCTCAAATGGCAACCAAAGACTGACGTGTCATTATTGGGTTGGTTTCTACTTCTGAGGTGTTCCGTGATTCTGTTTCTCAATGATCTTCTGGTTCTTCTAATATAGACAGCTTTGCAACCGGGGGTACCACATATGTGGTACCCTTTCCCTCAAATGGCAACCAAAGACTGACGTGTCATTATTGGGTTGGTGTCTACTTCTGAGGCGTTCCGTGATTCTGGTGCTCAATGATCTTCCGGTTCTTCCAATATAGACAACTTTACAACACATATGTGGTACCCCCGGTTGTAAAGCTGTCTATATTGGAAGAACCGGAAGATCATTGAGCACCAGAATCACGGAACACCTCAGAAGTAGAAGCCAACCCAATAATGACACGTCAGTCTTTGGTTGCCATTTGATAGAAAGTGGCCACTGCTTTAATAAAAATACAGATGCTGAGATTTTACACCCTCCAAGTTCTGGTGTAGAACAATTCTCTTTAGAAGAAATTGAGATTTTCAAACATTTCAGCTACCAAGCCAGTGAAGTTTTGAACTTGTCCAACACTGATATAACTAACTCTCCTTCCTTCTATGGCCAATTAGTGTAATAAGTGCTGCTGAACTCTATGGTTTTCTATTTGACCAGACGTATGATGTCTTGAAGATGGCTGCTCTGTGGCTCTCCTTCCATTTCCTACTCTATTTGTCATTGACATATGATGCTTCTGACATTTGTTTCTCATTCACTCTTCTGCACCTGCGCCGCTGCCCCGGCCTGTTTAAGGTAGAATAATAGCTGTCCCTCAATAACGCTCTCGTTTTTTAAAATCGCCGATCTATATTGATTTTTGTTTAGAGGCAAATTTTCGGGCAAATTCAGATGTAGAACTGCAGGGCCCCTGGTACAAAGGATGAAGTTTCGGCCTGTTGAACCTTTTGTATAATTTCAAGTACAATTATTCAGAATTGTTCAAGTAAGTGGTGTCCATTTTGTTCTGTTCACTAGTATTTTTCATAAATTTCTTTAAATTAGTGGTTCTCATTGGGTTTCTGCTTGATTGTGCCTGCCTGCTTGTGTTGTTTGAGCTGTCAGCTTTACTCATTGGCCTGCTTTGTTTTCTACAATAGACTTTATACTTGAATTGTTTCAGACAATAGACTTTTGCAATCTTGTGGCTTTCAACGCCTTTAATTTTGCTTTGATATTTAGCTTAATTTGACTTTTAATTGCATGTTTTAGCTTTAACATAGTTTTTTAGCTTGTGTTACTGTATCTGCTTGTGTTGTTTTGTAGCGCTCTCATATTTTAGCTTGACTGTTGGTTAACATTTTACTGTGTGACTTGTGATTTTAACTTTTGACATTTTCTGTAGAGAATATCTTGTCGTCATTGTGCTCTAACGTGCACAATTGCCTACCGGAAAAACGAATGTTATTCTGACACACATTTCTTATTGTGATTATAGATTTATCCCCTGAAGATGACCTCTTGGAGGTCGAAACGCGTTGGGAAGTAATTAAATGAATAAATTTGTTGTCTGGTGAGAAGCATTTCATTCAATATTTAATCACCTTATTGACTTTGATAAAATGTTCATATATATATATATATATATATATATATATATATATATATATATATATATATATATATATATATATATATATGCGTGCGTCTTGGTAGCGAATTTTCATTAAATTCTTCCAATTTTAATAATTTGCTATTAACCTAAAGTTTGTTGACTAGGAAACCAGTTTTCTCGGAAATATTTCAGGTTTATTTTGTACATTTTCAAACAATAAGTTATCTTGATAAAATATGCTACATTGTTTCTACTATATAGGTTATACCGGTAACCAAATTGATTACTGCTTGCATTAAAACACATTTGATATTAAAAATATTTTTATGAAGATTCACTTTCATAACGCACTTGCTGCGTCCAGACTTCTTAACTATTGGACAACAGACTCGTGAAGCTAATAGCATTATAAAATAAATGTTGAAAGTACTGTTTATTTTTTAAGTTGCACATGATCACGTCTAAGTGGTTTATTGAACCGAGGATTGACAGTCAACATCGAACGCAGATCACTGAATGAAATAAAATAGTGTAACCTACTTTCTTTACGACTTATGTTTTAACAGCTTTCACTTAACGTATCAAAGCTTTATTTTACTGTATGTTTGTTAATTAAATACGCTGTGGATACGTGTAAGGTATTTAAGTACACCTTCAGGACTATTTACTGAAGTATCACTTACACATTACAAATTTTCAAAGAATATCTTTACATTTAATGAGGTCTTAAATATTTGCAATACATAAAACAACGTGTTAAGAATGATATGTAAGCAGTTTGAGTATTGCACCAAAATTATGAGTCTTATTTCATTCTAAACGGCACGAAAAGACATTCGCCAACATTGACTGTTGTTAAATTTTTCAATAAAAGTTTCAATATACGTTATTATACACATTGGCCTTTGGTTTAAGTAGTAAAAAAGAATATCCAAATCCAGTGGGTGGAAATATATTTTGTATTCATTTTATTATATTTCTGTGACGAAATTAAAAGGATACATTATGACCTAAATTTTTCATCATTTCATTATACCATTGTCTTTAATATTTTATTAATGTTGATTACGTTTTCAATTGCGTAAGCTTGTGTACACGTATGCGGTGATTCAAACAAGCTTTCAGGATTCTAAGTTTTAAGCTATATTAAGATAGAAATTGAAAAAGCTTTACCGATTTGTCAGGGAAGCAACATTTTTGTAAGATACCTACAATCTTTTGATAAAAAAAAGTAGGTTTACTTATTATGTAAAACTTGTAACCTGTATTAAGCACTAACAGTGTTTGTTACACACGAAAACTGTTTTACTTCGAAAGTTAGTTTAATCAGAAGATGAAGTACACTGAGCGATATAGTTCATTCTTTAGGTAAGCCAATTTTATTGTACCAAGTGTAAAAATCACAGATTTTTATTTATATGTACTTGCCTTTACTAAATTCACCGATGTAACCATCAATCTTATTTGTGTGCTTTGTCTCTGTGCAACATTAAAAGCTCCGAATTTATAAAGTTGATCAAAATCAACGTCAGTCTGTTAATCAACTAAAGTTCATTTAATTATTTTCAAATTGATGTTAAATTTTTTTTGGAACACGGAGTAAACTAAACACACATATCTGCAAAACACTTGTATTTATTATTTGCGCCTAAATTTAAAGATATTACAGTCAAACGAGTAAAACCTTACATAAATTCAGATGGGCATAAAGCCGTCGGTCCCATGTACCGTGCGATGTCGGATACATTAACATTCCCTACTTTTCCTAAATAAAGGCAGGGGTTCGGCAAATTTTCCAGGATAGTACGGTATAATTGCTCCTTGGCTTCGATGATTGGCCATAGTCGCAGAAATAGAGCGACGTTAAAGAAAGGAATATATATATATATATATATATATATATATATATATATATATATATATATATATATATATATATATATATATATATATATATATATATATTCTTTTACAAGGAGTCGCGAATATATCTGGAATAATTGCAATAACTTTAAAAATAATTAATCAAACAATATTTTGAATAGAAGTTGTTGGACTCATTTTTTTAAATTTGTGTGACCTTAAAATTTTTTGACAGCTCAAATTTTCACCTTTGTAACACACATTGTTTTTGTCAAATGAAAACTTATTATTTTGTATGTATGAATTATTCTGCATAAAAGGCATCAAACTTTAGTGGGGTAGGTTAATTAAAATTCTGAGAAACAAACAACATTTTTCGTTCGATTATTGCCTGTAAAAAGCATTATTGGAGGCGATCCCCCACGAAACGTTCTTATTGAGCATAGAATTTATAAATTTTGGATCAACATGGGTTTATAATGTTTTCCCTGTGTGAAGAATATGTATGTATGTCTCTCTCTCTATATATATATATATATATATATATATATATATATATATATATATATATATATATATATATATATATATATATATATATGTTTACATTGAAGAAAAATGTTGGTTTTCAGCATGGAGAAAATTTCGAGATCACACAAATATGTCAACCAACTGGTCCGGTAACTTATATTCAAAACTTTTTGGGATTAGTTTTTTTTAAAGTTACTTCCTATATTTCATATATTTGCTTGACCCTGTGCATAAAGCATTTTCATCAAAAATGTTATTTATGCCATTGCGCCCTGGTCTCTCTTTCATTACTAAATAAAACTGTAGGTACTTCTTCTCTGGGTCCACGAGTGCTTGTTTCCTTCTCTACAACTGGTTTTACCTCGTAACGCATCGTCAGCCAATTAAGATAAAGGAATAAATATATTCCTTTTTATATTTACTGTTGCCTACCTTGGTAGTTTCCTTGGTAACCTTTACTTATGTCATTGTCTTTGTATTTCCAGTTTATGCCAGTTGTGAATTTCGTCAACGATATTTTTTCGTTGCTTATGTCACTTTTAGTAATAGTAATAGTAATATTTATTGAGTAAGATTATACATTGTAACATATAACAAATAAGTTGACAACCTGTGCTTGTCCAAGTCACAATTTTGGTAGGTTTATACAAATAGAGTAATCAAAATGATGACATTGACTACTAAAATTTTGACATGCTAAATAGTTCATTTTGTTTCCTTAATAAATATTTTCATGGTCAACACCATTCTGTGCATGTACTTCCCAATGCTTAAAAACCATTTAGTTACACTTTCTGCATTGAATCATTCCTGTCTCAATTTCTAATAAGCACTTTTTTCTCTTCATTTCATTTTCATCCCAAAACGCAGAATTTTTTGAAGTATAAATGTCAATTCTATAGGTTAAAATACATTAAAAAACACTCCAAATGTGTATCCGAATACATTAAGCTTTATAATTTTTACTGTTAACAGCTGATCTATAATCTCAATAAATTGCAATGTAGATATTAATTTGAGCAATCCATTGCAGTAGCGTATACAATGTATCACTGGTCACATAAAACAAAATAAATACCACGAAATGTAATCGCAGGACAGCTCAAAAACAACAAAACCAAACAAAAATTAATTTTATGGTTCACTTACCCCGATCCACGATTTTTCCAAATAAGTTTTTCCCTCTTAAAAAATTTCTGGTGGAACAATTCCACCGTTGATTTCTGAACTGGTACTGACATTCATGAATTGCCTGATTGGCTCCCTTGGCTATCGCTACCAGTATCCCAGGATTTTCCCTGGCCAACCTCCGTTGTTTCCGTCGTAACGTTCCGTGTACTGAAGGGTCCATGTATAGAACTCCTGGTGAGATTGGTGACAGATTATTTGGTTCGCCAGCTTTTGCAATGCCCCTGAAAAGTATCACTTTATCAAGTCATAAACATAGTATTTTCAATTACACTCTGAATTTAGTGTAACCTAAATGTCAAATTACTTAATTCAAGTATTAACAGCAACCATAAATAGAGTATTATCAATAATAATTATAAAGAGAAAATCAATAGAATCCTGAGGAAAACATAAAATTCATTAATAACATCAAAGTCAATCAAGATTTGAGTTGTGAACGACCTAATCGCAATCGTTATTCTTTTGTTAAGTCAGTTCAATCGCGTGGTTTGCATACCATACTATTCACATACTTCCACAAAAATAAGTATAATAGCGTGAGATCGGGTGATCGTCCTGGCCATTCTAACGATCCTGTCCACCCTATCCACCGGTTTGGAAGTATTAAGTTGAGGTATGTCACATAGAGAATCAAACTTTGAAGTTGCTGATTTTGTGGGAACTGCCATCGCCTAGGTCGTTGTTCATCTGCGGTAACCAGGAAATGGCTATAGTGGTGTACTGCCTGTTGTTGTTATTATATACACACACACGCAGGTTTATATATATATATATATATATATATATATATATATATATATATATATATATATATATATATATATATATAGGTGTAATTATACAAACAGTAAAATAAAAGCCACCTATGTACGGTTAAGTTTTCTAATTAGAAATTTAAAAAATGCAAGTTAATGTCTTAAATAAAAATTTATATATCATTCATATGAGGAATCTTGTGTAATTATCTTAATTAACCTTAACTATTTTTTTGGTCGTTTACACGGAATAAACTGCCAGATTGTTTTGTACAAAATAGACTAAAGCGAAGAATAAGTAAAATCAAATATTTAACTTAGTAGGTGAGAACAGTTGGTAAACAACCAAATGTTTTTGTGAATGTTTGTCCAGTAGACAAACATCGACCAGAAAATAAAAATCATTAGTTCACAAGGTATTATGCAGCTGTTTAAAATAACCAATCCTTAGCTGTATAATTATTACATTTCTTTGTCATTACATTGCTTTGGCTTTAAATTGTATCAAATTTGCTAAATAAAAGAAATAAATTACGGTAATTTCATTAAGTGGTAAATATGGAATCTTTCTTTTTAGTTTTTTAAATCTTTTGTTTTTGTTATTTGCTGCTTTTTGACAACTTTGAAATTTACTCTGTCCCACCTGTTTATATTTCTGTATTTCTTTCAGTTTCTCTTTCTCACGCTCCCTCTCACTTTCTTTTCTGCTATTTCTGTCTTTATATCAGATTTTGTGCGTTACGTCATCGTTAGCTCTTGCCCATAACGTAAGATGTAAAGTAAGAGGCTATGCCAACTATACTGAGAGAGAGATGGGTAGTTTTTTAAGAAAAAGAACACCCTTGTTCTTGTATAGGGTGCTTGGCAAATATTTTATTTTTTATTTTATTTAATTTTTATTTAAAAGCAAAAACTAACGAAATGTAAAAAATATTCTAGATTAATTTTACAATTCGCAAAACTTCGCATTTTATAGACACAAAACATATGTTTTAGTAATTTTTTTTAATTCTTCAAATAAGCGCGAACTAGGCCCCCTAGAACACATATCCGAGGTCAGTTTCGAGTTTTTTTTTTCGAAATTTTGTAAGTTTTTCCCTAAAAACTGACAGGCTACTACATGATCTAACTCTCTCTGGCAGTTGATTAAAAATCCTAGGTGCTAGGTAATCGGGAAATTATATGTCACTTTGAGCTTGGCATATGGTACGTTAACCCTGTTTTTTTATCTCGTATCTACATCATGTATGGCTTTATTTAATAGAAAAGTTCCATCCTTATTATTGAAAACAAGCAAAGAAAGTTCCATTATAATCATCGAAAATAATGTAAGCACTCTGTTTTGCTGAAAAATATCTCTGCATGATTGAAGTGATGAAACTCCTTCCAAGCATCTTAGTACCCGTTTCTGACCTATAAATACAGCTCTGTATATATATATATATATATATATATATATATATATATATATATATATATATATATGTATGTATGTATGTATCACACTGAAAGATCAAAAATAATAGGCCGATTTTGATCAAATTCTGTAAGTACCTCCCTTTTGCAAGTGGGTTGAGCAAGTTCGTCAGCCAGGAAAGTCGGCCCAAGTTTTCCCGTAAAATGTTGTGTCTCCCTTCGGAAAATTTGTATATCTCCGGAAAAAAATTAAGTAAGGGCAACCAAATCTAGTAAGCGTGTATTATAAAAAGTGAACCATGTGCCAAAATTTAGGTCTGTAAGTTAAAAGACAAAAAGTTATAGCCATTTAATTGGGCGTTTTCTACAAAACGTCAAAGTCGCGATTTGAAACGTCAAAATTGGCAACATTTAGGCAAAGAACCTAAAACAAATACGCGTTACGTAAAGAAAATATTGCAAGAAGAGTGTTTTACAAACCCTTCATTTTCTTAATGAAGCTTCACTAAAACTAATCTCAGATAAATCACCCGGTATTAAATATAGAAAAGTAAAATTAGCAAACCATTAAACATTTTTTGACGCCTTTATTTTCGAGACAGTAATATAATTTTTTCGAAAAGGACCAAAAAAATATGGTCATTTTTAAGAACCTTGACTATGCCCAAACGTCAATAGTCTTCAGTTACCTAATACGAATATTTGGTTGTTCACCTTGTATATATCAAACCGCTAACATCACAATGTAAAAAAAGAGGAAAGGAATGTACTAATTTCCAATCAAGTCGTGCGAGATAAATTATAATTTATGAAATAGTTCGAAGCGCAGACAAAGGCGACTACATAAATTCGCAATGCATGTCATCCATTATTTTCCCATGAGATTTAATAGCTTCATATAACATAACAAAAAATGATCAACGTGAGAAAATAATCAACATGATGCAGGATCAGCGATATATAGATATAAATTTAAACCACTTTTAAGACATTTTTTACTATTTTATGTATGTACGCCTGTAAAATTTGATAAACTAGAGGAGTGACCACCATCTAAGGTAAAGTTTAGTTGTTTAGTGTAGTTGTAGCACTATAAAAAAGTCTGGATGCAGAATGTGCGTTATGGTAGCGAATTTTCATAAAAATGTTTTTAATAACAATCATGTCTCTTCTTTTTTTAAAGAAAGCAGGCATGAAATTTGATTACCAGTATAATCTTTATAAAAAAAGCAATGTATCATATTTCATCAATATGAGTTTACTGTTTGAAAATTTACAAAAATTTGGCCGAAAATAAACTCGGTTCCCGAAAAAACTGGTTCCTGGCCAACTATCGTATGGTTAATAGCAAATAGAGCAATTGAAATTTGAAACCTTGAGGAAAATTAACTAGCATAACGCACTTGATGCGTCCAGTGTAAATTGAAATCAGTTGCAGAAAAGAACAAGCACCTGTGAAGCCACGGGAAAATCTACGGCTAAGTATGGAACGGTTTCATTAAGTTTCGGTAATAACAAACAACCAGATGTGCTATTCAAATTTAATTAGGTCTTAAATGTTTTCATCTCGTCATAGTTGAATTTGTCATACAAAGGTCACTAAAATGTTTATCGGAATTACACAATCTGAAAAGTGAAGTCACTAACTGGGATTAGAACGCGTGTTATAGGAGTCTACTATTAAATTTACTCTGCTCCCTCCGCCGCTCAGCCATTCTCGATATCACAGATCAACAGGTACATACCCGAGTATATTAATTTGCTAACGTATTGATTATTTACACCATACAATTTTCTCATATTTTAACGAAATGAAGGAAAATGACGGATGGCACAAAGACCTAGGAGCCTGTTAGTCATTTCGAGCCGTATTTTTAACTCACAAAGCGCTAATGTGTACTAATGTAGGACTACCAGAATTATCAATTTTGACGTATCAACCTTTTTTTAATCAGAGGCTTGTAATTTCTTTGTCTTTTAACCTAGAGAACTGAATTTTGGTACGGAGGATACTCTTTATGACAGAAATGAGCGTACCAAACTTGGTTACCATAGATTTTCAACTTTCGGAGATATGATTTTTTTTTAATGAAAACCCACAATTTTCCTGGAAAACCTTGTCCGATTTTCCTCTGTAACAAACGTATTCAAGTCAGTTACAAAAGTAAGGTACTCCCCAATTTTATCAAAATCTGATAAAAATCGGCCTATTATTTTTGGGGTATGTGTGATAAATATATAAATATATATATATATATATATATATATATATATATATATATATATATATATGTATGTATCCTTTTATTAATGGCTTGGATGAGTTTGTTAGCCAGGAAAATCAGACAAGGTTTACAGATTTTTAATTTTCTTTCAAAGATATTTTTTTCTCCGAAAATTACAAAGTTATTTTCATGAAATTTGGTGGATACGTTGCCTTAGAAAAGACCTTACTAAGTACCAAAACTAAACTTTCTAAGTTTATAGAAAATTGAGTTATTTAAATTTGAGTCATTTAATAAAAATTCACTACCATAACGCACTTGCTGCATCCCGAACTTTTTTTACAGCATCTTTAAATTAGAGTTATAAGGGTGCATGAGATAAAGCTGATTTCTGTAAAAAAACAACCTTGTGCTGAATCTCTTTGCCCTGAGACTTTCGTCGCAGCCTCTCAGAGCATGGTATGAGATTAACTTAACTTAGCTGTAACGACTTATTTTATTTAGGTCATGAAGATGTATTTGGAAATTATTTTGTGTTTTTTGTTTCTTTAACGTCGGCCTATTTCCGCCACTATGGCCAATCACCGACTACAGGGAGCACTTTCGCCTCACTATCCTGGAAATTTTGCCGAACCCCACACAAATGATTGGTAGGCAGGCAGTTTTGTCAAGATTATAATGTATGTAAGGCTAGATGTGTTCTCACCATAATTAGAACCGGAGACCGGTTTGGATCTAGTTAGAGCTCATCAGTATGGTATACTAATTACAACGAGAACACACATATAAAGTAATACGGCTATGGTAGCCAGCCTCCTAGAACATTGTGATATATACGACAGGGTCGCCATCTCGGTAATCTAGGAGGCTGGCTATCATAGCCGTATCACTTTATAGGTGTGTTCTCGCTGTAGTCAGAATACCGTACTGATGAGCTATACTTAGGGTGAAACCGGTCTGCGGTTCTAATTTTGGCGAGAATACATCTAGCCTTACATACATATACTAGGAAAGAAATGGGCCAGGGCTGACAATTTACAAAATCGTTAGTTGGTTGTACACAGTCTATTTTATAACATTTTGTGTTATTTGGAGCTGTCGTGACAACACACTACCTGGTTCGGCACCGAGATGGCGACCCTGTCGTACATCTCACGATCTTCCAAGATTATAATGTCTCAAAATATTTTTAAGGTAAGAATGCTTTTACTTAATTTTGTTCAGACTGGAATGAGCACAACGTCTACGTGTAAAGTGCCGTTTGGAAACAAAATGAAGAAGGACCAACAAATCAATGGCGACATGTCAAAATTTAAAGTTAATGTTTGTTATGACTGACTGATGTTTCAACGATTAGTTCTCAGTTACTTTCAAATTGTACTTTTGGCATTATATAGCTTAAGCTTTTGTTCTTTTACAGTGGTCAAATTATTTCAGTAAATTAATAAATTGATTAGTTGAGAAATTAATAAGTAACACCATTGTAATTATGTAGTTGCACATATCTCACAGCAATATAAAAACAACCGTCTTTAGGGCATACAAAAGTACAATATGTTTGGCTTGGAAAAATTCTGAAAACTTAAATAAAAAAACGCATTGCAATTTCGTCTTTTTAGTATTAATCTCTTAATCATTAAACCGTAGATTACCTGGAACGTTACTAATTTACAACAACTTTTTTTTCGATTTTAACGATTATGAGATAAAAATAAATTAAAGAGGCATCATAAAATTTGTCATCATAACTTCTCGTATCAACTAGGAGCCAGATCTGTTTAATAAACAGGCACATAACCTGTGGAGTGCTACTATGTTAAATATTATTTATATCAGCATTAAAGTTAATTACTCTTTAAGTACGAATAAACTTTATACCTTGTCCTGAAATATTACACACAACTTTTAATAATAATAATTTTCTTTATTTAAATCCAGCATGTTCTCTTATTACTACTGCATCATTAAATTTTCTTAATCAAATATTTGTCCTTGAGTATTTTCTGAAGACGTTTAGTACGCGTAAATAGTTCTGCATGCTTCTTGATTTAGCTCATATTGGTTTTTGTTTTATTTTATGCATTTATTCTTGAGAAATTATAAGACGAAATTTTGTTTTCTGTATAACTTACTATTTGTGCATTTCAAAAAGAACCGAATGAGGGTAATTTTGTGTAATAAAATTAAATAAAAAAATTTACTCTTTATTACAGAGAGAAGAATGGGTACTAAAAAATTGTACTGTAGCAAAAATTGTATTCATAATTTATAATTCTCTTATTTTCATTAAAAAAATTTCGCTTATAGAGAGATGGCAGGTTTTGAATTTTTAAATGAGCGCGATTTGGAGCCCCTAGAACCTATATCAAAGGTAAGTTTGAGACTTATATATATATATATATATATATATATATATATATATATATATATATATATATATATATATATATATATATATATATATATTGATAAGTATGTTAAGCTAGGGTTGTTAGTCCCACGATTGGGTGACAATTGATATGGTAACTAGTTTAAATTAGATTTATTGCTTTTTGTGATGTTAATTTCTAAGTGTATTTTATCTTGTAAGTTTTATCTACCTGTAAAGTTGAGCGACTTATGCTGTAAAAAAATATGTTTATTAAATATACGTGTATTTCACTTACACCCCGGTGTATCCAATGTCTTTTATTGCTGCATGTGACATAAACAAATGGATAGCATGGATATACTTACTCTTAAAACAGGGAGCTTATTTAGCTAGTGGGTTCAAGTCCTATTAAATTTTTTATTATTATTTCCAAAAGTATACTTAGATCTATAATACACTGAATCTGTTGTTTATAAGTCCGAAATATATTTGTAAATTTTTTTTTGTAAAACATTGCCCTATCTGAGTTTATGTATTCCTCCCAAATACTTATATATGTATTAAAACAAAATAAAGCAAAGGTTTCAAATGATCACAAAACTTGACTGTTTATTAAAACTAAAACAGATAACAAAATTCTAATTACTACCTACTATTTTTAATTTGCTTTTCGTTTAACGTTCACACCGATGTAACTTTTTTGTGATGAACTCATTGATGCAGTTCTATACACAATTATATATATATATATATATATATATATATATATATATATATATATATATATTTGTTTATGAAACACTCACTTTGTATGTGGTCTGGAAGGTCTTAGCTACGTAGATTGGTCCTTTCACTATTATCACACTGAAGTTTTTACCCTTCAAAATCAATTTGTTAGGAGTCTCCTTTTTCTCCTATCTCACTCTTTGACATACGATCCCAAAAAATTTCAATCCAATCAATTCTTTCTCTAAAAATTTTAATCTGTTTACTTTATCCCATGAATTCCAATCTGTTTTTTTTTCTTAATATCAAAAAATTCCCATCTATTTATTATTTTTTTCCCGTAACGACGGTATCAAGTCAAATTTTGTCATTTGACCGCCTTTTAAAAATATTTTTATCAAACAAAGCTTTCCTATAATCATCCTCCTCTTGATAGTCTCCCAGGATACATAATTTTGCATTGTTGGATTTTGATTTTCTCTTGAGAGTTTGTTAACCTATATTACAATTTCACTGTCAGTTTGACATTTGGTTCCTATCTCAACAGCTGACTTATCTCTAGGTTACATAACATTCTTAAATTTATCACACAAATTCTGACATCTTAATATTCTTAGAACAATTCATACATTTCTTACTGTCCAACATATTTACATTATCTTGGTTTAGAGTCTTTTTAATCTATTCTCACTGTCATATCATTTTTATGCAGTCGATTTTCTGTCCTTGATACAACTTTCACTTCTTAATATTCTTAAAACCAGCAACAATAACACCTTAAACTATTTGAACGATTTCTACAAAATAATTTACACTTGCCTTACCTTCTTTTAACCCATATCTATGTCATATTTTGTGAATCAATTTTAATTTAGATTTTTATATCAGATCTTATGATATGCCTGTAAAATGGTTATTATTTTCATTGCTAAGACATTGTACACACCAAAGAAGTAAGTTCTTGTTTGTGTATGGGTTGTTTTAAAGTGTGTTTATATATGGATGTTCACCTTCCCATTATAGGATACCATATCAATATATCAATATATATATATATATATATATATATATATATATATATATAGGCTGTGATAAATCGCGACTAAGCTTTATGAATTTCATAAAAGAAAAAAGTCCAAGAAACTCAAAATTACAAAAGATGAAGAGTCAACATAATAAATAGGTGAGCTTGAGATACCTGGACTTTTAGATTTTATATTTAAAATTATATAATATATAACACCAGCCCATGCTTCTTGTATAGCAAATTGTAACATAAATATACACTAGTATTATTATTAATAATAACAACAACAACAATAATAATAATAATAATAATAATAATAATAATAATAATAATAAATCAGGGTGTGTCGCGTTGTCGTTCCGGGTCCGATAACTTGGAAAGGGCTCCATCTGAGGTCAGTCCCTTTGGTATCTGAGATACCTGGGATAAGTGAATATTCCCCTTTGACGGAGTGTGAACGCCCTTCAGGCTAAAATCGATAATAATAATATATATGTGCAACTTGGTTTGCGTAGCTTCTACGCCACCTAGAAACTTCAAATTTTTTTCAGACACTGGAAAATTCTTTCCAGTTGTTCGTTGTTCAGTTCTGAGAGTTAGGTTTTGCGATGAAAAATTGTTAATGTTCATCTCCCCAAATCTGACATATATTGCCATAAATCTACAAACGGATTGTTCCAAAATTCAGATTTGTTGAATAATTGTAGTCAAGTTTCTGCGGATATAAATTAAACAGGATTTAGAAAATACCGCGAAATATATTAGTTTCTGATAGATAAGGATATTTATGTACCCTCTAAAGTTAAATAGAATAAACAAAGATGGATACAGTAGAAGATATACTTGTCAGTGGTCTTTTTAGTCCAGATAATACCACGTAAGTGACATATTAAACTCGAAAAGAATTCAGAAGTTTTAAAGTGAATTGTTTATAAAAATTAGCTACTTAAATTTAACATGTGTGTTTGTGCAGGGAAAGGCATTACAGCGGAAGATTCTCCACTGACTAAACTTAAAATATACAAGTTTAAACAGGTCCAATAATATGCTTAGCAGATAAAGTAAATTATGTTATGTATTACAAATTCGCTACTATAACAGACTTCCTGCGTCCAGACTTTTTCTTAATTAGTTATTAGCGAAATCTACTAAAAATGTGTTTTAGTACTTAAGCGCCTCCGTGGCTGTGGGGGAAAGTCGATTCAGGCTTTTCAATACGGACTCGGGGGACGACGGTTCGAGACTCACCGGCGGCGGATGATTTTTCAATTCACTGTCGTTGTTGAGATCGAGCTCAAGGTGGAGGGTAGGTTAGTTTAGATGAGCAAAAAAGGTCAGCAATGGCCTAATTGCCTGTAAGCAGTACCTTTTTTAGTACTTAACTTTTTTATTTATTTAGGGACTACTGTCACTGCAACTTACTTTAATGCCCAAAAATCACTTATTAGATATAATCATTTTGACAATAACGATGGCTTTTTTAGAAGAAAAATAAAGTTTTCTTTGTATCTAGTTTGTGTGAGTGTGTGTTTCTTTTTAATATCGGTCTATTTTCGCGACTATGACCAATCACCGACGCCAGGGAGCAGTTTCACCTCACTATCCTGGGCATTTTGCCCAACCTCTGGCTTTCTGTAAGGAGGATGTGGATCTTTAACGTGCCCAACACCGCATGCACACGTGGCCGACGGCTTAACGTCCCCTCCGAAGGACGAAACGGGCAGACACTTGCTCAAATGCAATGCCACAACCTAGGTTGATGTTAACGTGACAGTGTGTACGGAAAAAGTAAAATGGGAACCCTGACAGTCGAACCCAATTCCCTTCGGTACAGACGCATACGTTTTTACCACTGAACCACCGATGCTCGAGACTTTGGTGTGAAAATGTATTGTTATATTCACAATACTTCAGATTAAAACATTTTACGTTTTGGACACATCGAAACATATAAACCATAATTTATATAATATAATCCACTTTTTTTAAATTTAAATATTTTGAATGAAAACAACGCCATTGCGTTTACAGGTGGTCCAAAACTGATGGTGCACAAAGCAGAAGTGAATTATTGGCACTGAAATATTTATGATTTAGCTAAACTTGCTAGCATGCGATGTTGGGCACGTTGGAGATCCATACCCTCCTTACAGAAAGGAAGGGAGTCCAAAAAATTTCCAGGACAGTGAGGTGAAACGACTTTCTAGCGTCGATGATTCGCCATAGTCGTGGTAATAAACCGACGTCATATAAACAAAATACAAATGCCTTTGCTTATTTTCGTTTTAGTGAATTTTCGTAAAAAAAATTCACTAATGGGGAGATCCCGACTTTTGAATTTTGAAAATTTTTATGCAAATAAGCGCGAACTAGGACACCTAGAAACCATATCCGGGGTCAGTTTCAATATATATATATATATATATATATATATATATATATATATATATATATATATATATATATATATATATATATATATTGAATATTCCTTTTGTAAATAGCTAGGATAAGTTCGTTAGTCAGGAAAATCCGACGAGATGTTCCGCAAAAATTTTGAATTTTCATTTAAAAAAATTTTTTTTTTCCCAAAAAATAAAAAAATATATGATAACCAAATTTGGTAAGTAGGTTAACGATATAAAAACTAAACTATGCACCAAAATTTAGATTTATATCTTACAATAAAAAAAAGTTATAATAAAATATTTTGTGCCAGATAATTTCCATGAAAATTCACTACCATAAGGCACTTGCTGCGTCCAGGCTTTTGATTCATTATTCCGTTAATATCAATTATGACGCATTAGCTTTTATTTTAACTGAAAATAATGGGTCCCCCTGCAATACAGTTGAGCTTTTTTTAACGTAATTTGGCATATGAAGCAAACTTTTTAATCAAAATATTCTTCTAGGCCTACTAATGCAAAAAGGCCTTATTTCTCCTGCTGTCGGCAGCGTTTCTCTAGTTCTCTCCTGTCGATCTAAATGCAAACTAAGCTTCATCCCGGTAATTAACAATTTTGTTTATTATTCCATTTTTACTATGAATAACGCTGTCTTCTCCACATCAATTTGGAGGCTTATTGTATTGTATTCATCGTTTGATATAATTTAACTCACATTTTATAATTATATAAGTTAGAAGGGTTTATCACGAGGATGAAAAGAATTGTGAAAAAGAATATATAGAAAAAATAGAAAACATAAACTCAGTAGACCTGGGTTCGTCTATTTCAAGAGAACAAAAACTCAAAGACGCAGCAAGTGCGTTATGGTAGTGAATTTTCATAGAAATGATCTGGCACCAAATATTTTATTAAAACTTTTTTTTCTTGTAACATATAAATCTGAATTTTTGTGTATACTTTACCTTTTATATCGTAAACCTACCCACCAAATTTGGTTATCATAGCTTTTTATTTTTTTTGAATGAAAACTCAAAATTTTCCCGGAAAGCCTTGTCCGATTTTCCTAACTAACCAATGGGTTCTAGGGGTCGTAGTTCGCGCTCATTTGCAAAAATTTTTTCAAAATTCAAAAGTCTGGATCTCTCCTTTAGTGAATTTTTTCTACGAAAATTCACTAACTAGAGAAAGCTTCGTCAGATTTTATACAAGGAAAACCTCTGATTCACGCTCTGCGGCGGTTTTAAGCAAATCTGGTTGCACTTACATATCTTAACCTTGCTTAGCCTCGTATTCGATTCACCATGTATAAACTCTGTGGGCAACTTTTCCAATTTATGAAATTTTGCGATCAATTGAAAGCAATTCTTTTTATTTTCCACCGGAACTTGACAAAAGCTTCGCTGTTAAGTCGTCCACAACAGGAGTTTTCTATTTTCTGAGCTCTGTAATTCCTTAAGACATAAACTATTACACAATAACAGACTAACAGTTTATAGATCCTATATAATTGAAGAGTGTAATAATAAATTGAAAACATCGATACAACGTCATCGTCCTCTAAATTTAAGTCATTGATACAGCTGAAAATACAAACAATATTCATCACTGCCTCATCTAATCAATGCTACTCCAGAAAATTAGCCTAAAATATCAGAACACGTTCGATAAATGTGTTTCCAGTCACATCATTTGTCTGACAGAGGCCTGTAATATTTCAGCTGTCTCGAGAGCACGATATGCCACACGAGAAAGGGTTGATCGAGATTCGGGGTTGACAACAACATTAGTTACTCGTCTCTGTATGATTTATTAACTGCCTCTGCGTGTTTTGATTTGTTACCCTCAGGGTGAACATTTTATAATGTTAATTGACCAGAGATACCAGGTATATTATATTGTTATTCTTTTGTATACACATACGTTATTATTGATAATATATTAGTCAAACCTATAAAGACCCTCTATTATACAGTGCGTTTGAAAAGTAAGGAATGACTTAATTACCGTTGTTATTAGTAACTTTTAAGTAAACTGCTGAGAGGAGTCAGCATATATATTATGATGTTACTTTGCAAGTTAAAATGGTTCTATCCACCTCATTCCTCTTTTAAGGCTAACTACCCCCACAAGATTTTTAAATGAAAATTGGAGTCGTGTGATACATCTTTTTGAAGGAAAATTAATTCTTATAACGTGGCAGGACCTTCACTGAGGTTATTATAATTAGGTAATTAGTGGAGGTATGATAGAAACGTAATCAAAGTATATGTACAAGTTATATTACAATTTACACAATATACATCACTCTCACCAATATACCATTTCTAATACACGGTTACACATTATATACAAATCTCATGGGTCTTGAGTTCTATGGTATTAGATAACTGTGCTTATGACTATTTACACGATTAAACAATTGGCCAGATACAAGGTGCTAATACAAAGGGGGTCGTTCTGCACTTCCCTAATACGGGACGCGGTGACACCAGCACGTCTTCAGTTCCACTTCTTACTTAAACTTAAAACTACCCTAACACACCCTCCGCTTCTCACTTTCCGACTGCCTCCCCCGGCTAGAACATACCCCGCCTGTTGAGTTTGTTGTTGTCGCGCACGCACTTGTTCGTTATAGCCGGTGGATGAGGATACACAAGCAATGTTGCCAGTTTATAAAGAGGGTTGGTTATACTCCCGCTCAGGTCGTCATAAACGTCCTCGTATGACGAGCTGGAATAAAGTTTATTGTCCACTATCGCGAAGACGCGGAGCGCGGATCACTTTCACTTTCCCGAATTTTCTTGGGTCTTCCTCTCTGGCGTTTTGGCAGAGCCGGAGACGGAAGGGGACCACTTTTTTGGTGAAAGGGTGTCAGGTCTGACACATGGTATTTGCCAATTGAGACTGCCGGGTTTTGAAGATCGGCAATATGATAACTGACCTTAGTCGCAGATCGCAGTATAAGATAAGGTCCATCTCTTTTTGGACAAAGCTTAGAGGTCACGTTATGGGCTGCATTACTGAGGGTGTGTGATTTAACTAGCACTAGATCACCTGGTTCGTACTTGGGAGCTGGGTGACGTTTCTCGTCGGCATACTTCTTGCTCTTATCTTGGTGGTATTCTTGCCGTTCTCGAACTTCTTGAAGAACATTACTCATTCGCAGTAGATAAGGTGTGATGGCGGGAACATAGTTCTCTGTATTGAGAATTTGTCGCATGTCGTGGGCTATTTCATGATCGGAACGAAGTTCTCGACCAAATTTTATGAATGCTGGAGTCTGGCCTGTCCTTTCGCATGTGGCTGTGTTTAAGGCGAAACGTATAAAAGGCAGTTTCTCGTCCCATCTGGTATGGTCGTTTGCTGTCAGGATCGCCAGCCTTGGCTTTAGGTCACGATTCTTGCGTTCGACTGGATTCGATTCCGCATGGTATAAAGGAGTTAGGTCTTGTGAAATGTTTAGACAGGCACATACGTGCTGCATGACTTCGCTAATAAACTGCACACCGTTGTCACTCTTTAAGCGTCTTACTACGCCGTATCGCAAATATATCTCCTCTACCAAAATAGTAGCTGTGGCAACGGCTGTTGCTTGTTTCATAGGGAACATCTCTATCCATTTAGAGGCGATATCTTCTAGGATTAGGATCCATCGGTTTCCTTTCTGTGTTTCTGGCAGAGGCCCGAAGAAGTCTACTGAAATGGTCTCGAACCTGGCACCTGGCAGAGGTGTCTGAACAAGGCCAACTGGCTTTTGATTCGATGCCTTGTAACGCTGACATTCGACACAGGATTTGACATGGTTGATAACGGATTTTCTCATTCCTGGCCAGTAGTAACACTTCTTGATTCTCTGAAGTGTACGCTCAATTCCATCGTGGCATGAGATTTGGTGATGGAATTGTAGGAGAATTTCTTCTCTGTCTTGCTTGGGTACAACGAGCTGGGCATCTTCTCGATCGTTGTCAGGAAGGTATCGATACAGAATACCTTTCTCCATGATGTAGCCCCGTTCTGACCACTTACGGGCTTCATCTTCCTGTGATGGAGATTCTAAGTCTCGAATAATTTCGCTAATTTCAGCATCTGCGAGTTGACGTATGCGCAGGTCACTTGGTGAAATCCTTGGCAGATCGAAGGTGATTTCGCATACTTCATTTGTTGGCGGATCGGATTCAGTAACAGGAGGTCGTGATAGCGTATCAGCTACGACATTGGCTTTACCCGGTGTGTACTGAATCTTGAGGTTGAACGACTGGAGCTGTAACGCCCATCTGGCAAGCCTTCCAGTTGGAGTTTTAATTGACATCAATCAACGCAAGGGCTGATGGTCAGTGCCTATGGTAATGTCAGGTGAACCGTCAATGTAGCCTCTGAACTTTTTTACGGCAAAAACAAGGGCCAGCGCCTCTCTTTCTGTTGTAGAATAGTTTCTTTCGGCACATGTTAAGAGACGACTTGCGTATTCTACAGGGCGCTCATGGTTATGTTCTCTATTAAGCGCTTTGTACAGTTTTCATTGTTTCTACTTGTGATCGAGAAAATAAACGGCTTTAAAAAGTAAGAAAATAATTAATTGACAATTAAGTTTGGATGGATTAAAAAACTAGTAAACCATATGCCTGAAACGAACTCCATTTTGTTCCTGACAGTAACCAAGTCGATCGGCAAATCTCCGTAGCACACTATTAATAACTTCTGAAGGTTTAGCTGCTATTACTTGTGGATGTGGAATTTTTTCCTTCAGACGGTCATCATTTTTTGGCATGTTATTATAAGCTTTGTATAAAAAAGAACTCGGGACGCAGCAAGTGCGTTATGGTAGTGAATATTTATTAAATGCTTCAAATTTAAATAACTCAATTTTTTATAAATTTAGAGAGCTTAATTTTAATACGTAGTAAGGTCTTTCCCAAGACAAGATATCCACAAAGTTTCATTAAAATAACTTTGTAATTTTCGGAGAAAAAAATTTTTTTCGAAAGAAAATTTAAAATTTGAATAATTTAATTTTTTCTAAACTTAGAAAGTTAAATTTTGGTACGTATTAAGGCTGAGGCAAAACATGTATAGTAAATTTCATTAAAACAGCTTTGTTACTTTCGGAGAAACAAATTTATTTCGAAAGAAAACTCAAAATTTTTCCGGAAAACCCAGTTCGATTTTTCTGGATAACGAACTCATCCAAGCCATTAATAAAAGAAAGGCACTTGCCGAGTTTCATCGAAATCGGTTAATTATTTTTTGAGTTATATATGTTTTATTTCTTTTTCCCTTAGTCTTAATACACTACATATTTTATGACAATCGATTTAATTTACTTATTTGATTTCATAAATAGTCGGTTGATAGTCACTTGGAATGAAGTAGATACCACATCTTCAAACATATTTAGAGAATATGAGTAGATCAACGGTAACTGGGAATCAATTCGGTCAGTCCCCCAGCCACGTGTTTAAAAAACACTGGCTGTATGAGTGGTTACAACTGGACCTCTAAAAAGACTGTAACAGCGGCAGAAGCAGAAGTCAATGAAAGCCGTGTGTGTTCGGGAAGAAACTATTGACTATTAATAACAATAATTGACTAAAAACGATGTGAGCTGTGAGGAAAAAAATAATTGTACTACAGAGGTGATAAATGATAATAAATTACAATAGGGTTATATATAATCGTAAATGCTGCCAATGATTAACAATCAGTGAATTCAGTATTATTGACATTTCTCTGAAACTTAAAAATGAATTTCATGAGTCAATGACAATAATAGCAGCTGTCATTGACTAACCAACAGCAACCACATAATTGATCTATGATTTAAACATAAATGTTTCAAATTTGAATAGCTCAATTTTCTGTAACCCTAGAAAGCTGAATTTTGGCACATAGTTAGGTCTTTCCCAAAGCAATATGTAGACCAAATTTTATCAAAATTTTCGTAAACAATTTTTTTTTTGAAAGAGAACTCAATTTTTCCCTGAAAACCCCGTCCGATTTTCCTGGACAACGAACTGATCTAAGCCATTAATAAAAGAAAGGCACTTGCCGAGTTTCATCGAAATCTGTGAATTATTTTTTGAGTTACATATAAAAATTCAAACTGACCCCGGATATGGGTTCTAGGGGTCCTAATTCGCGCTCATTTGAAAAAATGTTTGCAAAGTCTCACCATCGATACCTCTCTATTAGTGAATTTTTTTAAATAAAAATTCACTAAAAAAAGGAGAATACATAGGGGTGACATAAAGATATCCTTTTAGGTAAAGATATGTTTACCTTAGAATGTGACATTTGAAAAATCTATATTCACTTTTTTCAGTATTTATTCTGTATTTCACTAATTACAGAAAAAACTGTAAATTTGCAGACTGCCTCCCGAACGTGTTTCAATTTTTTTTCAGAAACATGCCTAAGGCCCCCTTTGGATGCACAAACCCCAAGAAAAATTTCCTGTTCACGCCCCCCAAGGAAGTTACGGGACCAGGAGTGAATAGGGGTGCTAGGCGAGGTAGTTAGTATAAAAGAAATATGAGCAGAAAATGCAAAGGAAACAGCTTGAAAGCTGTCTTTTTCACATCTTGAAGCCATATCCCCCTTAAATCCTGCCTACACCGCACAGCACTCATTTTTCGCCCCAGGTTTCGATACATCCTGGGAAGATATGAACAAGAATTTTTTTCGTGTTTATGCAACGAGGGTGGCTGTATGTACGTGAGGGCGGAAATACCCACGACGAAGCAGAACCCTTGACTCTGAAAGGTCACTTATGAAGGCCTTAGAATGTGTTAATCCTGACAGATTTTGCCATTGCTGGATTATCTTTCTATCTGTCCAGGTCTTTAAGGTGGGTTTTGCTGTGCATAATATTCCCAGTAAAGGCTTTGGTCCGATAAGGTCCTTCTGGGCACCACCTCTGCCATCAAGGTTCGAGTGACCCGGTATCCAGACCAGCGACGTCTCATTGCAGCTGCCTAGTTCGTTGAGAGCAGGATTACAGCTCCAAACCGTTTATGAATTGCAACGGCAGGAACCAAGTATCTTTATTGCAACTCGGCTATCTGAATTTATTTTTATTGATTTGTGTGTGCAATGATTTTGTATAATTTCCCTCGCACACATCTCGATGGCATAGACATCTGCCTGGTGTATGGTTGCATACTTTCCGAGGCTAGTTGATATTCTTGCATCAGTGCTGCTCCGATATGCGCCAGCTCCAGCCCCCCGATTGGTAACGAACTTGTCCAAGCTATTAATAAAAGAAAAAATTATTCCGAGCTTTATCAAAATCAAATAATATCTTTTTGAATTACCGTGTGGATACATACATACACACACACACACACACACACACATATATATATATATATATATATATATATATATATATATATATATATATATATATATATATATATATATATATAAACAGAAATTTACCCCGGATAGGGGTCCTAGTTTGCTCTCATTTGTAAAATTATTTGTAAAGTCCCACCATCGATATCTTTCTATTAGTGATTTTTTTAAATAAAAATTCACCAATAGAAGAAATTACGTTTTTTAACACCCTGTATTTTGAAAACTGAGCCACAATTGAAAAACATTCGTACTACATTTTCGTCTTAAAATTAGGTGGAGTTTATTTTATTTTGTCAGAAAGGTTAGGAAACACCCTGTATAATCTTAATGTCCTTAAATGCAATCTCAGTAGTGCAGCAACAGAACTAAGTTACAATTTCGAGGCATAGGTACACTCTTGTACAATTTTTTTATCACAAGCCCGTTTTATAGCTGACGATCCTTTTGATTACAAAGTCAGCTACACCAAAAATATATAAACAGGACTCTTCTATAATAAAACTAATTTTGTTACGCAAAAGTTAATTAGTTGTGGTAAGGTGAGTATGGCCAAAGTGTATTTATTAGCGCTTATCACAGAACTACTGAAGATATAACTTAATCTTTACATTTGGACAATCCTGTTACCTATATTAATATATTTCCTCGCTGTATAATTTAGCAGTTCCGCGCATTTATTATAGACACCGTATATCACGTCTTGCTGTAATGACCCGTTCAGTGGCTAATATGCGAGGGAGCAACATAAGCCAGTCATCCCTCGTACAACGTTTAATTGACCAGACTTATAATTTTATGGCCTTGTAAATTTACCGGCGGAGAATTGAAACTTTTATGGTCTGGAATGTGAAGATTTAACACTATCTGAATCTTAATTGCAAAAACCACAATTCTAAAAATGACGAACCAGGAGGAATAAGAACAAGCGTGAGAACGACCACGATCATCTAGTTGTTATCTATGGTCGTTGTCTCGGCCATACGTTAACCCCTTATCTACAGATTCCTCCGGCAATGGTATGTCACCAGGACCGACAAAAAACACAGCACTACCGTGGACTAATATAAAGATTCTTTGCTTTATATGCTGGCGCTACGACAAATTTTCCATCTCTTTCCAAATCGTGCTGAAGAAGGGAAAGAAACTCACACCGTATAGGGTGAAATATTTCTGAAAATTCCTATAATGAAGTGGCATTGCTTTTACATTTACCCATGTCTGTTCCTGTGCTAGTTCTTTTTATATAATTCTTTCACGTAGGTCTGATATCTTCTTGGATTTATTGAAACATTCCGCTGTTTTAGTGGCATGTGAATATTTATTTCTTCGTTTTACCGATTCTTAAATTTTATAATTAAAAAACTGTCTGTTTTTCTTCACCCACACGAGCAACAGTAGCCAGAGTCGAGGTCTCTCAGTCTTGGAATTATGGTTCCGAAGTAGAAAGCATTATTTAACAATATTTATAAAATACTTTTTGTACAACTCGAGAGTAATTTTAGTCCCTGCGGTACACGTAAGTAGGTACAACAACGAAAACTATTATCAAGATTGGTCATTCAATATTTCAAGTTTATCTATGACTTCTATGTGTACAAATTTTGTGGATAATAAAATTTTAGAAACAACTATATGTCCAGTTTTCAAACTTTTTCAGCAAGGGTTCATCAGATCTCTGTTGCTGAAAAAGTGTGCAAGATGCGCAATAATCGTACTATGTTGGAGAATAATTAGCATCTACAGTTTTTCTTCCTATATCGAACCGAGAAATATTTGGCGTAACATGACAACAAAATTTTATGCTTTAACGCATGTTAGTGATCTTTGTACAAATTCTGTTTTTTGTTCTTCTATTTTTCGCCAACTTCATTTGAAAAATTGGATAAAACAACTACTTTTTGTTTCAATTGCAAGATTTTGGTATACCTTTATCATCATCATCATCAATCAGCCCTCTGCGTCCACAGCTGGACATAGGCTTCCCCTAATTGAGTCCATTCTTTCCTGTCTTGAGCGCTACGAATCCAGTTTTTTGTAATTTTTGTAATGTCGTCTGTCCAGCGAGTTGGTCTCTTTTATCGGATCTGGGTCTCCATTCAAGTAATCGTTTTGTCCACCTGTCATCTTGCATGCGAGCCACATAGTATATCTTAACGTTACAAATTTTTCATTTTTCGTTACAATATTTTGCATTTTCCTTACAAACAAACTCTCACCATAATACAATCGACAATTATTCTGGTCAAAATGCGGCCACATGGGGGCCGTCATCTTTCATCCTCTGTTGATGCATCGTCGTCGTCGGTTGCGTCGGGTGATTAATTTTATATTCTTTTATTACATATCTTGCACCCGCCGCTAGTTTTATGTGGGACACCGAGACCGTACATCATTTACTTCTTAGCTAAAGCTGCTACCTTTTACTTGGCGGTTTTGGTTTGGTTGCTTCCAGTTTCTTTGTGTGGCAGACTTTGGCTTCTTAGCCTTGAACGGCGACTTAGGTTAGCTCGGCGGAGGTAGGTTTCTTTCTGGTATCGGCGCTGACGGGCTCCTTTGCCTTGAGGCTGGAAGGGGACCTTTTCCGTTCAGTTGCGTTTTTTTGGCTACCGCCACCTTCTTCGGTTTATCCCCGGCAACGGCTCCCTTTACCTTCTTCGCAGTGAGCTTCTCGCCGCCGCCACCGCGATGGATGGTGCTCAGTGCTAACCTGAAGGATCCGGAAGCTCCCTTGCGCTTCGTCCGTACCAGAGAACTTCGGTAACGGCCAATTTAAAGTATTTCCTGATGAACGGTGCCAGCTCATCGGCATTTACCTTGTAGTTTGCGGCGATGTACGTCTTGATAGCTATCAACGAGGAACCGTCGCGTTCTTTCAAATTTTTGGAAGATGCCAAAGTTTCGACTTGGGGGTTTTCACTTTATTTTCGTTCTTTGCTTTTGCACTTTTTGCCTGAGGCAGCGACGGAAGAAGATTGAACGGCCGTATCTGCAATTATTAGCTTGACGGTATCAGATGAGAACCAGAACGACTCGCGTCGTGACCGAGCACTAAAGGAATATCCTCCCGCTAATTGGAAACATTTCGTTTTTTTCTGTACCTCTGGTTATCAATGTAATAACTTTGTCACTGCAAATATCTTATTAGGCTTGCATATCTATACTCAAGACTCAAATACCGCATTTCAAAATCTTTCTGTGAACAAGCAAGAATTCAATCTACTGTTTGCCGATAATACACCACTTTTTCCCTTGTAGATTCCATTTAGAAACTAGCTGTTTGTCTTATAGGAGATCTGATCTCCAGTATTTCACAAAGCGACTTAGAATCTATTTTCTGTTACAGCGCTTAAGTTTGTGATATCTTTGAAACGCATGGACTACGCGGTTCATTAACCATTATCTATTTATTTATTTTATTGCTTATTTATTCCCTTATTTGACCGTTCTCTTACTTGTGTATTTACTTATTTATATATTTACAAATTTGATCTAAATCTGAAAATTAATATGGAAATAATAAAAAATATCTCCATAAAAGTAGAGACAAAGATAAGCACTTCTGCTACCACCAGGAGACTGTAGTATTCACTCTGTTGATGATGGACGAGTTCTGCAGCTGCTAGGTTGTTTAAAATGACGACATTTCCATCACAATGCTGTTGACTCAAATATACACAACAGCACTATGGTTAAAATGTCAACAATTCAAACACATCCTCAAGAGATATTTTTCCTCGAACGTCTTCACTATCAATTATTGTTGATCACTTAATCATTTGTTTTTTCTTAAAGTTCCAGCACTTACCCCCATACTTACAAAAGTACCATAAAGTATAAGTATTTATTCCTGAAGATGATACATAATACAGTTAGCTCTGTGATTTAACTAACCTACATATTTTTTATGTTTATTTTTATACATACATACATATATACATACATACAAGGACTAATTCAACCCATTTTTCAACAAGACAATGCACGTCTCCATACAGCAAGGGGTTACTACAAGGTTCTTAGAAGAAAATGACGTGACCCTGCTTCCATGGCCTTCTCGCTTTCCAGATTTGTCACCAATCGAAAATATTAGGGATATGATTCGCAAACTAATGCGTAATTTCACCGCCAAGTAACCTAGTCGGCCTTCGTAACCAAATCAAAAAGCCCAGGATGTCATTCCTCAGGATACGATAAATCGTTCGATTTTAAGCATGCCTCGAATAGTTATCGAATGCATAGGAAACCGAGGCAAAGCCACTCATTATTAAATAGCTTCGTTATTTTTTAATATTTAAGTTTCAAAATTTAATCATTTATTAGTTTGATTAAACACACATTATGTATACATTTTATTAAAATTGATCACCCCTTACTAGGTATTTGGATTTTTTAGAATATATATATATATATATATATATATATATATATATATATATATATATATATATATATATAAACTAAAAGAATAATAGACCAATTTTGATAAAATTGAAATTTGGCGGGTACCTTCCTTGTGGAAGCTTGAATAAGTCATTAGTCAGCCAAATGGGACCAATTCATATATAAGTGATATTTTATAAGTTAGTTATTCATACTATAATATGTGCAAAATTTTCAATTTTCAGTTTTATAGAAAACTAAGTTGGAGGCATATAAAAAATGGTCTCCTGCAGAAAAGCAAAGAATTCAAACTACAAGTTTCTGCATTTTAATCACAATTTGTTATTTAGTTTTATTTCCAAGACGGAAGTTATTTCGGATTAAGCGACCGAAAAATAACAAAACACAAAATTAGATTAGGTACCCGAAGAAAGCCGAGAAGCTAAGAGGCAATATAGTTTTAAAATCTTTGGTCAGATTTGCTTTCCGTATACAGTGTGCGTAAATAATATTGTGCTAAACGAGATTATGCAGAAACGATTTGACATTTTGATTTGACATTTGGTGTGGTTAAATTATACACAATTACCCGTATTTTTATTAGTTACATTTGTTTTGTGCGCCTTTTGTGCTTTCTTTTCATGTCTATTCTCACTTAGGGAAATAAAAAAGTCACAAGTGACAAGGTAGAGTGAATACGGGGGAAGGTGCAGAGGGGTCGTGCCATTTTTGGTCAAAAATTGGCGCACAGGCAGGGCTGTGTGAACATTGGTGACTGCCACATATCAAACCTCTTCCGCCGCAATTTTTTTTTAACTTCCAGGTGGAAAACCTGATTAACTGTCTAACCCCGTGAAACACACTGGACAACTCTTCCAACATCAACAAACAAATCAGCACTGTTTTGACGTTTAATTTCACTTGACTAGCTTTTTTGAGGCGAGGCGCACTTGTAGTATGCCACTCGTTTGCTTGTTGCTTCGTTTCAGGGTCATAACCGTGATACCTGTCATGATCTTGACAAAAAGTTTGGATCATTTCGGAACTATTTTTTCAAAGCACAACATACCTTCACGTGACTTTGTTTTTGTTCGAGAGTCAGCATTTGCGGCACAAATTTGGAAGACAGCCTTTTTGTCCCAAAATCTTCCATTAAAATTCGATAAAGTGAAGTTCAGATCACTCCAGAAAGCTCCACAACTTCATCAATGGTCCGTCGTCGCTCTTCCAAGATGATCTCGCGAGTTTTTTTGTTTTTTTTTTCAAATTTTCATCGGTTTAAGCAATTAGGTGCGGCCAGCAAGTTTTCTCATTAGTTTACATTTTATCTCTTTTATCTCTTTTGAAATTCACTCAAACACTGGAGTTTTCTCAATAATATCATCCCTGTGGGTCGTTTTTCAAGAGTTTCTGTGCCAGTTTCTACGAGGAAGAGGCCGCGCGCGGTACACGAAAATCAGCCATTGCAAAAACGACGAGAACGCAAAACAACTCTTACCAAAAAAAGCACACAAGCCGACCGAAACCTTTTTTTACCGACTTATTAACTCGGAATTGGTAGCTCTATAATACCTCCAAACATCCTATCGGTTTCTTTTGGGCAGCCCCTCGTATTTATGGGAACTTGTAAAAATGCAATACAATTATCCCACCCCGTAGGGTTACATGATTTAAAACCCACATTTCTATAAAATTTTCGCACTTTCTGTGGGTTTTTTTGCAAAAAAATAATTAATATTACTCTGTTACTTGGATTGCTCACATATACCCTACAATTGCAAAAAAGTGAAGTTAAAAAAGAAATCGTTATTGCCGCATACTTCAAGCGATACTGTTCAATTTAAATCCCGCAAAACCTGACTCTCCATATTTATTAGCTCAATATTCTCAATCGCGTATATATGTATTTATACGCCAGTTTAATATATTTATACATATGATACGTATCTTAAGCAGCATACAAAGGATGCAGCATATATCATTACCATTGACAATACGAATTTACATTAAAGTGAAATGTTTTTACTCAAGGAGACTTCAATAGTAAAGTAAGCGAGGAACCCGTTTAAGCAGGACAATTCCGCATAGCAGGATGAGTATTTTGCGTCGTTTTATTGATTTAAATGGTAATCATTCGGTTAAATGTAGCTTTTCTGTTAGAGTATTGAACACGTTTTATTGTCTATTCGAGAATACGACTTTGTCTTGTCATCGCATGTTTTATTTTATGGCCATTCACTCGGTAAGTCGACTTAATGCGGAGATAAAAATTAACTCATTGGAGTTTTCACTTACTTCTGTATTTCTGGTAATCGTAACAATTACGAAGATGCTTAGCATACGTGATAGAGGAGCTTTGACACATTTGTCTGTGAAAAACTAGTGCACTTGCATTTTATGACATAATTTACTAAGCGGACTGCTGAATTCTCGGTTTTAATAGATCACGATGAAGCAGGTATGTACATACTGGGTTAATTATATCAAATAAAGCAAAGATGGATCTCAATGGCGGTTTCTCTTTTAGAAAAGTAACCAACTAATTATCCTTTTATAAGAAAATTTTACGACACTTTCTCGTAAGCGGCGCAGGAAAGGGAAAATTCTTGGACGTAGTGGCGGCTTCTTTAAAGATAATGTATTATTTTAAAAGTCTAGTCGTCGTTTCCTATATTTTAGAGAATAAAGAATAATAGTTGGCGATACTACGTAAGTGAAGAAAAAAAAAGTGAAAATTCCTTATTTCGGAAACTTTCAATTTATATATTCGTTATTGAATGTCAAACCAATATGAAATTGTTTGTGAAAAAGATGTGTTTTTTCTTTGAATAAGGCAACGTCCGAATTTAGAATGGTTTTAAAACAAATGATAGTGGCTACATTCGTTGCTGAGTTTAGGTGGTGACAATAAAAAAGATGGTAGAATAATATGGTCAACAGTGTAAAAACGACATTTTATATATCATAATTTTCATTTATAGTTAAGAACACCGGTGGTTCAGAGGTAAGAACGTGTGCCTCTGAACCGAAGGGTCCTGGGTTCGATCCCGGGATACTCCTTTCACTTTTTCAGTACAAACTGTAAAATTAACATCAACCAAGGTTCTGGCATTGCATTTGAGCAAGTTGAATATCTGCACGTTCAGCTCTTCGGAGAGGTCGTAAATCCGTCGGTCCCGTGTCCATGCGATGATAGGCACGTTAAAGGTCCCTACCTTCCTTACAGAAAGGCAGGGGTTCGGCAAAATTTCCAGGATAGTGAGGTGAAACTGCTCCCTGGCGTCGGTGATTGGCCATAGTCGCGGAAATAGGCCGACGTTAAAGAAACAAAACACACACACAGTTATAGTTATATGATACAATGGATAATTATTGTCTGCTATACCAATATACTGGCATAAGTCAAATTTAAAGATTTTCATTGATTCAGACACTGGCCTATTAGCGAATTTTCATTAATAAAAATTCGCTAGAGAGGTCATGAAAACTTTTGAAAAAATTTTCCCTGATAAGCGCGAATTTGGGTCCCTAGAACCCAAATCCAATGTCCGTTGAAATCTTTATATGTTTATATATATATATATATATATATATATATATATATATATATATATATATATATATATATATATATATATATATATATATATATATATATATGTATGTATGTATCCGAGCGATAACTCAAAAAATACTAAACTGATTTCAATCAAACTTGGCAAAAATCTTGTTTGGGCGAAAACCGAGGTCTAGTTTGTTAATCAGCCTTTATGCTCAAGTTATTCCGGTGGAAAATCTGGGAAAACTTTTTGAGAACTCTATCTTTGTGTATCAAAGTAACTAGAATGAGAGTTCACATGTGGCTAGAAATAGTGCAAGTAAACCTATGTTGTGAATTTTAAGTAATTAGGTACACAATATTTAGAGTTTTGTCCAAATTATAAATAAAATCCCAAAGACATGCGTTGAAACGACTTAGTGGTTAAAGTCCAATGCCTGACAGACAGTTAACTGCCACGCGTAGATTGATTCATTCTGCAGGTATAAACCATACATCAACGTTAACTACACTAAATATATACCAGGCAGAAAACATACTACCCGAACCAAGTATCGTTAAATCTCAGCCGCAATTATGGAAAATGACAGACGACATGAAATTAAAAACTTGCCAGGTGATTTTTATTTAACTGGGGGATTCAAACAAATATTCAATTCAATCAAGCTATATTTTTAGTTTTATTAACGAACCAAAATGCAGTTTTTGCGCAGCATAGATATATTATGCTGTCGCATAATATAGCAGAAATTTAAACAAAATCAAGCCAAGTGTCTATAAAAATGATTCTAAAATAGTTTCTTTTATCTTTAAACTTTAGCATAAGACGTCATGTAAGACCGAAAAAGCCGTGTGATGTGTTTGAATGGTAATTCTACTAATTCTGTAATTAATAATTGTTACATATACTTTGAAAATAATATCCGGAGCATGAAACCAATCTAAAGTATCACGAAAAGAAAACGTTAGTTCAGATGTGCTCAAAGGACGCAGAAGGCTTGGCGCTTGCCTCCTAAGCAGAAGGTTACGCGATCGATTCCAGCCCGATGAATGTATGTTTTTTTGTGTGTTTTATTTTGACACTTGGGGAAACAATAGTGCACAGATTTCATACTTTTTGAACAAAATCTCATTTTTGTTTCAAACACCTAAATAAGTTTGTCACCTTTAGGTCTGAAATTATAATCTTGTTATTGTTGATATTGAAAAAACTGGTTTAGTTGGGGTGACTAAAATGAAATCATACTGGCGATTAATAAGGAAAAATAACTGCTAAGTTTATAATTTTGGAGATACTTTACTTTTCTAAATATGAATTAAGTTTCCTTCTGGAAATCTTCTGTATAACTTCATGAAATTTGTAATACAAGTTCATTTTAAAGAGGCTTACACACTATCTACAGATATAGCAAAATCTAGTTCTTTAGCTTCATAGAAAATTGATTTTTGTCCATTTTTCCCAAAAGGAGTTAGAACGCAAGATTTTTTTGATAATAGAGAGATATCGATGGTAACACTTTCGAAAGAATTCTTCAAATATGCGCGTACTAGGACCTCTAAAATCTATCTTCAAGGTCTGTGTAAGTTTAAAGTATCTAAGAAATCTAAATTTTGGTATATAGTTTACTTTTTATATCGTAAACCTATCTATCAAATTTGGTTAAGAAAGCTTTTTTATTTTTTGAGATAAAATTTTTTTCGAATGAAAACTCAAAATTTTCCCGGAAAAGCTTGTCCGATTTTCCTAACTAACGAACTTATTCAAGCCATTTATAAAAGGAAGGGAAATGCCAAATATCATCAAAATCGACCTATGATATTTTGAGTTATCGGTGTGATATATATATATATATATATATATATATATATATATATATATATATATATATATATATATATATATATATATATATAAACATATAAAAATTGAAACTGACCCCGGATATGGGTTCTAGGGGTCCTAGTACGCACTCATTTGCAAAAATGTTTAAATGTTTTTAAAATTCAAAAGTCGGGATCTCCTCATTAGTGAATTTTTGCTACGGAAATTCACTAAAAGAATTAAGCTGCCAACTAGCATCTAGAATATTGGATTGACACTAACAGTGGAGGTCAAGCGCCTTTCTTTTTGTAAGATCTTCTCGCGAAATATTTGTAAACACAAGAGGCAATCAGAACGATACATGGGGATTTAAGCAAAGTTTCAATACAGAATCGCTAGGCAGATAGGAAAATATCTATCTTATATCAGCAAAAAAGTCTTGTGCCCTAAAGATCCAATACAAAACCAGTTTTTGTGTCAGGAATTCACAAAATGAAGCTACAGTTTCAGTTAAGTTTATAACAATCTGCCACAACACTTTGCGCGAAACGTTGCGCAAAAAGAATATTAAGCAAACGACAGCAAAACAGTCAGTTGACGTTTACTCTGATACGGAAGCCGCGCTTAGGTCACTAGCCTCAATGGAGATCAATTCAATATAAGGCTGCCAAGCAACCTTCACAGAGTTAAAAAATAGAAACAAAGTGACACTATCATGGATTCTAGCACACGAGTGTCATAAACAGAATGACAAGCAGAGTAATTGGACAAATAAAGTTCCTAATTGGTCCTGAACCGTTATTTAGGCCTAGCGTACGAAGATGTGTTGTCAAAACAAAATGCTGGAGTGGCAAAAACAAGAAATACCCCAACACAAGTTCATTAAATAATATTTGTTCAAATTCATAAAAACCTACTAGACATGAATAGAGATGTCATTCTATAATTGTAGGTTTATTAAAAGAATACTGGTAGCTCAAGAGACAAATAGATCAAATAAGTCAGGTAGACCAAGCACTGCCACAAAGATTTTAACTGTACCGTTCATGCGGAAAAAGCTTAAACATGTCTGCCTATATGATATCCCCCATCTCAGATATTTGGGAGGTCAAGAATTTAGAAACAACAACCTTGAAATTTACACTTTAGTTTGTGAGGATAACGAACAAAGCCACGAGGGCTCTATGAACTTATTCGCGAATGTTTCAAAAAGATGGGATTTATCGCCGCGTATGGCCCATTGTGTATACGTAATGATGGTTGGAACCATTTCTTATCGAAATGAGTGAAATGCGTTTTTGCATCTTCAACTGTGAATAATTTTTAAGCGAGTTAATAAAACTTCCAAAAAATTAGTGTGCTGAATTCAGAAAAGAATGAGCCATGTTCCTTATTTAAAATATAAGGGTTGTTATTACCACCCTTAACGGGTTGATGTGACAAAGTTGAGTTTTATGTCAAAACATGTCCTCGTCAATATTAAAATGGACGTGTTTCAGCGTTTCTTAAAAAAATTATCTGGACGCAAATCGATCTGCTTCGTTTTCAATGCGCCACCCTATATATATATATATATATATATATATATATATATATATATATATATATATATATATATATATATATATATATATATATATATATATATATATATCCGCTTTTTGTATTTTTTTAATATCAACAAGAAAACAATGAACCACTGCAAAATTTTGTTAGTGCTTTGTATATAATATCAGGGTATTAGAAAATATAGTTGATAAATAGAATAGATTTGTAAATATAAATATTTATTTCTGTGAGGTCTTTAAGAATTTTTTATTTCTTCAATAGATATATCATTTAAGAAGTCATTAGTATGTAGATGTCTTCATGAAAATTCATGAGTTGCAGAGATCTTCAACTAAAACCTTGCTACTGCTATAGCGAGAACACAATAACATAAAATAAAACAAATAAGGCAAAGCACTAAAACAAATTACCGATTAATACAAAAGAAATAACATATAAATTATTCAAAGCTAATATCTCTTTCTGGTAATTAAGATTAAGATTTTTACATAATGGGTATGTAACTTAGTACCGTAATAAATAGATGTTACTACAAAATAAACACATTACAGCAATTTTCAGGTCAGTTAGATAAGAAAGCCTGAATAATAAAGTATGGGTACTTATTTATATATTGTCGTTAGATTCAATCTCTAAATTACAAGCGTGAATAATTATAAATAATTGATGTGAGTGTACACAACACGCATATTTGCAGGTAAAAGGAAAAGGCACATACACACATACACACATACCTATATATCTAAGAGGTAAGCGTATATGCAGAGTGCCTGTAAATCTCCTCGGATGCTTCGCTTTAGCCTAATGTATGCAAATTGTTTCTAACGGAAAACTATCACGGACCCTTTATTTGTTCTTTAAAATAAAGGTGCGTAACAACTTACACCCAAACAGGCAATAATTTATCAATTTCTACTAGCTGAGCAGGTAAAAGGTTTTAACCAGGTTTTTTAAAGACGTATGAAGCGAATGGTAATCATACTTTTCATATAATACTTTTTACCAGCTAATCTCTCTACCTTATATACTTCACAAATAAGGCCAAACCTCGAATACTGCTCCCACATCTGGGGTGCCTCTACCGCTTCTACACTCGCTATCCTGGACTCAATTCAGAAGAGTGCTATACGTCTCATCGGTGACCCTACCCTCACCCAAAGGCGGCCATCCCTTGCCCACCGACGTGCCGTTGGTGACCTCTCTCTCTTTTATAGATATCTGCATGGGCACTGCTCAGAGTAGCTTTCTTCCATAGTTCTTCCACCTGCTGCCCCCAACAGATCTACCAGGGAAACAGAGCGAATGCACCCTTTTACTGGTCAGGTCACCAGACATAGAAGATCTTCTTATGCCCGCTTTTTTGTCCCGAGGACTTCAAAGTTGTGGAATTCCTTGCCGGCACATATTTTTCATTCTCCTCCGAACCTCCAAACCTTCAAGTCCAGAAATAACAAGTTGCCTCTTTCCTCCTTGTCGACACCCACAGTACGATAGTATATTTAGGTTGTGAGTCATCGTGGTGTGTTGTTGAAAAAAAAATTGAAATCTCAATGTGACCAACATATCATATCAATTGCAAAAGCGGCTGCTAAGAAATTAGGTTTCCTCTTCCGGGCTCTCAAATACTTTTCACAAGCTAATCTCTATACCTTATATCCTTCACAGATAAGGCCAAGCCTCGAATACTGCTCTCACATCTGGGATGCCGCTGCCGCTTCTACACTCGATATCCTGGACTCCATTCAGAAGAGTGCTATACGTCTCATCGGTGACCCTACCCTCACCCAAAGGCTGCCATCCCTTGCCCATCGACGTGCCGTTGGTAACCTCTCGCTCTCTTTTATAGATATCTGCACAGGCACTGCTCAGAGGAGCTTTCGTCCATAGTTCCTCCACCTGCTGCCCCCTACAGATCTACCAGGGGAACAGAGCGAATGCACCCTTTTACTGTCCAGCTCACCAGACATAGAACATCTTGTTATGCCCGCTCAATTTTAAGCGAATTTTTTATAACAAAATTTAGATAAACGCAACTGAAGCAAACAGTGGTGTTAGTATGGAACCCTCGGGCACCCCAATTTTTAAAATTTGATTGACTTATTACCCTTATACTGTATAAAGTGATGTCTTTCTGAAGCCTAAGAATGAATTAGTAGTAGCAAATTGTTTGATATTTCAAGACGACTCAATTTGCTTGGTATTATGCAATTGCATAATTTGATTGGGCCATTGCCCAATTAAAGGCGTTTTAAAGGTCAGTGTAAACTGCATCAACCAGCGAGTTGTTATCAAGAGTAAATGACATCAAATTGCTGACCGTGGATCTGCCCATCATAAACCCATGTTGACGTGTGGTAAGCAATTTAGAAATGTGCGCTGATATATTTTAGTTCAGAGCGACTTCAAATATATTGCAAAAATAGCAAGTTATAATTCTAGATCTATAGTTATTAATGTTATTTAATATATAATAATAAATAACACCACGACTTACCAATTTTTACACGACATCAGAAGCGGATCTCACCACATTCGAAAAAACGGTTATCTGAATACGGAAGTGGAACCCGCGACCTCATATACCAAATTTTAAAGGTTAGTCGGCTCTAGAACTCGGATATTCATCATATCACCTTTTTATAAACAGAAATAACTTTTCATGTAGTAATTTTTAACGTAAGCTTAAAATAATTGGAAATGTGGTGAGAGGATCAGAAAAAACAGTGGCACAGTAATTTTAGAATTTCCTTTGTTAATCGAGCCTGGTTGCCTAGCGTTTGAACTTAGACATTGTATCATATTTTGTGGTAAATTTTATTTTACTAAAGTGTGTAAATATTTTATTTGTTTGTACAAAGCTTAAAGCAGTAATACTTCCAAGCCTTCTAGTTTGTTGATTGTAATTTTCAAGATACAGGCGGAAATGTAAAAAACTCTATTAAATTCTTCGAATAATCTTTAGTTACTGAAATATCACAGTCATATATAAAGCTCTTGAAGCACTTTGCACTATAAAGAAGTTGAAGCATATATCCCGTCAAAAGAGCCTTTCATATTCCATAAATGCAGGAAATTCTAATGAGTATAATTCAATTTAATAGTATAGCTTTCTTGCCTTGTGTTTTAGTAACTTGTTGAAAGATAACGGCTATTAGAAACATGTAATCTACAACGAATTTGTAGTGAGAAGTAACCTGTGAGTTTTAAAAAGGTGTCTTTTAGATTATGTCCAGTAAATAAAGTAATTTGCTATGGCTATTATTGTTTAAAATAGCTTTAGAAAATTGTGTCATCACCCTTTAGCTTGTTACATAATATACTGTATCAGTAGTCTAATATAGTACAGAGTGATGTAAACAAGATCTCAGTAACTAAACATAATAAATCTTTCAGTATACCTGAAGTCGCAAGATCGGTTGGTGTCATTTCTGGGTTTACTTGAAATTCAGATCAGAGAATTTAAGAGGTAACCTGTTAGAAGTGCTCCTTTATTAAACAGATATCTTTATTTATTTATCTATTTAATACATATACTTTTTTAATATTAATCATACACTGCAAATGTTACAAATAAGTTATCAACTTGTGCTTGCTCTAAGACGTGATTTTGAGAGCTTAATTCCAAAAATTATTTTCCAAACTTCCATAATGATACTAACACTTTGAATTTTCACATACCAAATGAGATGATTTACTCTCACATAATATATATATATATATATATATATATATATATATATATATATATATATATATATATATATATATATATATATATATATATATATATATATAAGAATCTCGATTTTTGGAGTACGAAAGCTTATTTTACTGTTTTAATATTTTTCGACGCCTTAACCAGAAATGGTTTTTTTCTGTCTATTATATTACATCAATTGTGTTTATCATACAAAGATATTTCGTCTTGTGTCGTCATTTGGCCTCCAGAAAACCGAATGTTTTGCATTAAATGCCTACAACTTTTTATTTTACTTAGAAATCTAAATTTTGGTACATAGTTTAGCTTTAATGATATGAACCCGCGTGCGAAACTTTATTACTATAACGTTGTTATTTCCGGAGAAACAAAAATTTTCCGAAAGAAAACACAAAATTTTCCGGGAAAAACTGGTCCGTTTTTCTTGGCTAAGAAACTTCCAAGCCATGTGCAAAAGGAAGGTACATACCAATTTTTACTAAAATCGGTCCAGTTTTAAGTTATCGATGTGACACATAAATATATACAGTGTGTCCACGGATTGATTGTGGGTAAGCTATAAGTGTCAAAAAATTTTTGAATTAGATTATGATATTCTGGAAGTCGCTCCTGCTTTGTTTAAAACTAAGTTGTTGAGGAAATAAACAAAATCAATTAATATACAGGGCGGTTTATAATTGATGTAGTGAAATGTATTAAGAGTAAACTACCTTCCTTTACGAAGATACCGCAAAAAGTTATTAACAAAACTTGTTTCGAATTAAAATTTATGACAGCCAGATCAGCCTACTTTAAATTTTCAAGTAAATTATTAACAATTTTTCCCTATCAACATGGTGCTTTTCACCTGTGGTTTTCTGAACGCAGGTGCGCAAAGTAAGTAACCATGCAATGTTAAATAATAATTTACTAGTAAAATACAAAACGCTTATTGCTAACAAAAATCAAAACGAACAACGAAAATTAAAGACATTATTCAAATGTGCTGCCACCAACCGATACACATAACTCTGTCCGTTTAGTAAAAGCTTTGTAGGCATTTTGAATATGTTGAATTGGAATACCGTCAATTGCCTCTCTCAACCTCAGTTTCAACAAATCAAGATCGTTGTTTAATGGAGCCGCGTAGACTTTCTGTTTGAGTTAGCCCCATAAATAAAAGTCCATTAAGGTAAGATCGGGACTTTTGGGAGGCCAAGGTATTGGCCCATATCGACCAATCCACCGGCCAGGAAATTCGCGATCTAACCATTCTCGAACGATTCCTGTTGCATGTGCTGGGTGGCCGTCATGCTGAAAGTATGCTGTTTGTCTATCTTCTAGTGACAAGTTATGCAAATGGTCTTGAAGAATATTTTCTAGCATTTCCAGATAACTGTAATGGTTCATATTCCGCTCAAAAAAATATGGCCCAATTATCCCAGTTTAAGAAACAGCACACCACACATTTACTTTTTTATGACATTGTCTTCTGCAATTAACTCTATAATTTGGATTCTCCATTGACCAATGCCGTGCATTTTGTGAATTTACCACCCCATCAGTGGTGAAAGTGTATTCGTCCGAAAAAATAATACTTCTGCCAAAATTGTGATTTTGTAGATATTGCTCGCCATACTATAAACAAAAATATAATCGTTTTGACTTGTCATTTTCTTCCAAAGTGTATATAAGTTTTGCTTTGAAAGGTTTCACCTTGTTGGTACGATAAATTTGTTGCAAATGCGATTTGCTAATATTGCCAATTTCTAATGCTCTTCTTCTTAATGATAATTTCGGAGAACGCCTAACAGAATCCATAGCTAATGCAGCTGCAGCATTGTCTTCTTCATTTAGGTCGGATTTTGTCTTCTTAACATTTTAAACACTCCCAGTACGCATAAATTTAGTAACAACTTTTTTTACACCAGTAGCGGAAACCGAGTAATTTGGCCAGCGTTCAAGGAATTTTCTTATCACTCGTTGATAAGAATGTTCTTCACCCAAACCATAGCAGTGCACAATAACCACTTTTTGTTCTGTTGTTAATATTTTTAAATACAGAAACTTGCCGTTCGTGACAAAAAAAAAATACGTTTCAATTTTCCAAATAAGTAGTATCCCGGGAAACGAACAACAAGGCAGAGCTCAAGTAGCCATGATACTCTCCAGTTATTGCTTCGAATGCCCAATTGTGCATTTACTTTACCTTTTTTATTGGTTGAGATGAAAGCAAACCTACCCCAAGTTTAATTATGGTAAATACTTTTTTATACAGTTTCAAGTATATTTTAAAGTACACCTAATCACAGAATCCGTCGAACGTCATTTAAAACTCGCAGCTAAAAAAATTCATATTAGGCTGATTTGTTTGAAAATTGAGAGCCTGTCATAAATTTTAATTCTAAACAAGTTTTGTTAATAACTTTTTGCGGTATCTTCATCAACGAAGGTAGTTCACTCTTAACACATTTTATTACATCATTTATAAACCGCCCTGTATATTAATTGATTTTGTTCATTTTCTCAACATCTCAGTTTAAGACAAAGCAGGAGCGATTCCCAGAATATCATATTATAATTCGAAATTTTTTGCCACTTATAAGTGGCAAAAAAATTTCGAATGTATACCTTACCCACACTCAATCCGTGGACACACTTTATATATAAACATATAAAAATTTAAACTGACCCCGGATATGTATTCTAGGGGGCCTAGTTCGCGCTTATTTGAAGAAATTTATTCAAAATACGAAAGTCGCGATCCCCTTACTCGTACATTTTCTTTAAAGAAAATTTATTGAAAAAGCTAATTTTATTCGATGAGCATATTTTTTTCTTTTCTTAAACCAGTGCTATTGATTAAAATGCACGAATACTATTGAGCTGGATTAAATAACTAAGGAAATGCCAGGCAAGTTTCTCTGCGATCAAAGCTAAATGTCGTGTGGAATCATGGGTTCCCAAACTCCCTAAAACGAGCTGAATGTTTTAACACATCCTATCTGAAGTGGCTCTTAACCAACCTCCCATGAGATTGTCAACGTTACTTAAGTCACTTCCGAAATATCTAGTGACAATTTCTGACATGCGTTGCTTTGAGTCTGTCATATTCCATGGCTCTTCACGCTCGAACTGCTACCATAAAGAATTTGACACAAGTCTGATCAATTTCATGCATATGTTGTCTGCTAGACATCACACGGTATAAAAAATATGAAAAGGTACAAATAAAAACTGTTATGTTTATTAATTCAGGGTCATATTTTTGTGGGAGTGACATTAAAGCTGTTTATGTTTGGCGTAAACAATGAGGGAATATTTTTTGAAAATTAACGTCAATTATAAATTTAAAATTTGCATAAAATTAATACATATAATCGATACTTAGCACGCGATTTGGATTAAATTTGCATTTAAATCGTTGTCTGAAACGATATAAAAATAAATGAAATGAAATAAAATTGAATTAGGTAGGACAAAAGTGGAATGTATTGTGTCAGTTTTAATTTTCAGGTAGGTTTGAGATAATGAATGTTACAATGTAGTATTAATGAACTCTGGTGAGAAAAAACAATCTAAAAATAAACAGGTTTACTAGATAATATAAAAAATTAATTGCCTCGAAATGTGGTTTTAAGTTAATGTCTTAATATTTTGTGGATATAAAATTAGTGCTATATTATTTTTAGTTTATTATGTAGTCTCAACCGTCAGATTTAATTTCTTAAGACTGCGTCGTAAACAAATCAAAAATGCAATTAACAGTATACATATATTAACATATTTTAATTCACAACCAACCTATTGAAAAAAATTTCACTCTATAATCTAAAGTGAGCAGAAATCAAAACAAATTAAGAACGGTTCCACTGCATAAAGTCTGCAGATGACATAGTACCTACAAAAGAAACGAAAAAAGATTTACGAATGATGCTAAATCTACTAAATAATGTGTTACGAAGAACTAGACTAAAAAAGGACTCCGACAAACTGCAAAATAATGCAGACAGGTAAGGATAGGATAGCGAATTATTTCGGATTATGGTAGTGTTGCAGAGATTTGGAAAGAGGTCCGCGAAGGCAAAGCAAGCATCCAATGGACAAAATGCTCTTCCTAGTAATAAACAAATACGAACTGCTAAGGAGAGATGGATGACGGATAGATGTGGGGAAATGGAAGAGTTTGAAAGGAAGCATTAACATGTACAAGAAAGTTCGGGAGGTTGCTGGCTTGTATAACAAGAAAACTACTAATATACTAGTGGATAGCACGGGAAAAGCTATTACTGATGAAAGAGAAATTCTTGAAGTATGGAGTAAATATGTGACTGAATTGTTTGAAGAAGACAGGCCAAACATGCAGGGCAATGCAAACCAAGACGAAGGGCCAGAAATTTTAAAATCCGAAGTTCTCCATGCCATAAAATCAGCAAAAACCAAGAAAGCAACTGGTCCAGGTAACATCCCAGCAGAACTCTTACAGATGATCCACGAAGATCAAATCAATGTCCTGGTTAAGTTTTTTAACAATATATATATATATATATATATATATATATATATATATATATATATATATATATATATATATATATATATATATACTACTTGTGAAATACCCGAAGAATGGTTGAAGTCAGTTTTTATAGCACTTCCGAAAAAACAGCGAGCAAAGAAGTGCGACGAATATAGATTAATTAGCCTGATGAGTCGTACATTAAAGGTGTTTCTTCGCATAATACATGGAAGGATGAGAAGGTACGAGGAGGACCTGGCTGAGACGCAGTTTGGCTTTAAGAATGCAGGCACCCAAGAAGCACTTTTTGCCCTAAATATACTTCTTCAAAAGTGTCGTGACCAACGCAAGGATATTTATGTATGTTTCATAGACTATGAAGAAGCCTTCGATAGGGTTCAGCATTAAACACTTTTAAACATACTAAGAACTTTGGGAATCGATGATAGAGATCTGAAAATTATAGAGAACTTATATTGGAAGAAGAAAGCAGTGGTCCGAATCAATGGAAGACTAGACGATGAATGTCGCATTCAACGAGGCGTCAGACAGAGATGCATTCTCTCCCCGCTATTGTTCAATATCTACTCGGATACAATCTTTAAGAAGGCTTTGCAAGATAAAGACCTTGGAGTAAAGATTAACGGTGAATTGATTAATAACATTCGATATCCCGACGATACGGTCATCTTGTGCGATAGTGTCCGGGGCCTTCAAGAGTTGTTGGATAGTGTAAACACGACAGGAAGAGAAATGGGTTTGAAAATAAATGTCAATACGACAAAATTTATGATATTCAGTCGCCAACCGCACGCAGATGCTTCCCTACAGATAGACCAACAAAATATTGAGAGAGTTACCCAATACCTTGGTTGTTATATCACAGAACATCTAGACCCTGATAAAGAGATAAAGTGTAGAATTGAAACAGCGCGCTCAACTTTTACGAGAATGAAATCATTTTTCTCTAACGACAGCTTAAACCTAAGATTGCGTCAATGAATGATCAAATGTTATATTTGGTCCGTGTTGTTGTATGGAGCTGAAACCTGGAATCTGAGGGCTGCTACGATCAGCACAGAAGAATGCTTCGAATACCCTGGACAGCTATGCAGACCAACGAAGCAGTATTAAATAGAGCGAATGCCGTCCGTGAATTATTTGTCACTATTAAGGTGCGAAAGATATCATACCTGGGACATGTTCTTAGAGACCGATAGAAGGTGCTCCAGCTTACAATGAAAGGTAAAATCGAAGGCAGCCGAGGAATTGGAAGGAAACATATGTCATGGCTAAAGAACATTCGCGATTGGACTGGAATACGCAGTGCCGAACAACTATTCAGATTATCCGAAAACTCGCAAATGTAATTGCCAACGTTAGGGGGACTTGATATGGCACCGAAAGAAGAAGAAGTAATAAACATTTAAAGTTGCACTTGAAAGAAATTTATCGAGTAATGCGTATAAAACGTTATATAAGAATTGGTTATATGCTAAGTCTACTGAATTATGTGTTACGAAGAACTAGACTAAAAATCAACCGTCCAAACGAGAAGTAATACAGACATGTACGGAGAAGATGGCGCAAATGTATATAAAGCTAAACGGCCAGCAAATGTTCACGTGCCTTGGGAGTATTATTGTGGATTATGGTAGTATTGCAAATAATTGGAAAGAGGATCGTAAGGGCAAAGCAAGAATTCCATAGACAAAGGGCTCTTCTTATTAATAAACATTTAACGTTGGACTTGGTGAAGAAATTTATCGAGTCCTGCGTATAAAACATAAAAATTGGTTAAAAAGTTGTTCATTTACTGAATAAGCATAACTTTACGGTATTGCTTCTCTCAGTGCTATCCTATTTCATCTTCCTGTTCCCTATCTTTGGTTATAGTTCGACCCGATAAGAGTATGTGTAACTTATCATCTGTAGTTAGCGAGTAGAGTTCGAAAATAGTCTACGAGACTGCGCCACCACCAGTTAAGTTCTGTGAACAGAGGCCGAGAGACTCTCGCCACTGATTGCGTTGCATAAATATATTGGTTCAATTGTAAATATGAATGATATTTTCATGATTTATTGTGAAGCTAATTGTGATTCGTTTTCCTTAATAGACGTTCCATGAGGCCGAAAAACTTTGTATCAACAGTTGCACTTCATAGTGTCTTCACACATTAGTGCGTACGAAAACTATTTATATATTTCATTGTGGACTAAGTCACTAAATGAAGATTGGAACCTGTGATGAGCACTGATAAGCACACTTGAACTCACCACGAAGCTTTAAAAAAACCTGACGAAAGTTAGCGTCATCAGAGGATGAATAATTTTGAAGTATTCATCCCCTCACGTCAGGTCAGGTCAGATCAGGTCAGGTCAGTTCAAGTCTTTTAAAATGTGTTGTGGTGATTTGGGTTCTCCAAGTGTGTTTATTATAGACTAATTGTGATTTTTGATTTGCACATATAAGAATGAATTATGAAAAAGAACGGCAGGGATTGTTACGTCTTTTTGAAGAGGTGCCAAGTGATAATGAAGTTTGACGACGAAGAATCTGAGAATTAAGGGTTGAGAGCCAGCTGGAAAACAGCGACACACAGGATGAAACACCACCTGAGTGGCCAATAATCCCGTGTTACATTGGCAAAGGTGGAACTACCAGATGGCAAAAATACCCCGGCAACCAGAATGTGAGAACTCGTTCTAGGAATATTATCGTGCATCCTCCTCGAGCGTAAGAGATGCCAAGGATGCCAAAACTCCACTAGAGTGCTGAAACCTATTTTTTGATAGCCCATCCTCAATATTATTGTCGAAAATAAATACGAACAGACACATAGAAAGTAATTGTCAAGACTACATCAGGGAACGTTCTTCTAGGCCAACAGAACACAGCGAAATACGAGCTTTGATGGGTCTATTATATTTAGCAGGCATATTGAAAAGTAATTGACTTAATTTAGCCAATCAGGGAGTAGGAAACGAACAAGGGTGGAAATGTTTTGGTTTACTATGAGTAAACAAAGATTTATGTTTTTTTTACGAAATCTTCGCTACGACGACCTTGCCTATCATCATTAGGCAGATAGCTAATGTTGACCATTTCAAGCGCCAAGCTAAGCAATATTTGACATTTAAGTGGTAGTATCGTTTGCAATTGTGTTTCAAGATTTAGAAGGAGCATCTGCTATATTTTGACACTACTGTTTTAATTTGTTAAGATGTCTGTTATTACCCTGCTTTTTAGTGAATTTTCGTAGAAAAAATTCACTAATGGGGAGATCCCGACTTTTGAATTTTGAAAAAATTTTTGCAAATGAGCGCGATCTAGGACCCCTAGAACCCATATCCGGGGTCAGTTTCAATTTTTATATGTTTATATATATATATATCTATATATATATATATATATATATATATATATATATATATATATATATATATATATATATATATATATATATATATATATATATATATATATATATATATATATATATATATATGTATCACACCGATAACTCAAAAAATAATAGGCCGATTTTGATAAAATTTGGCACGTACCTTTCTTTTGTAAATGGCTTGGATAAGTTCGTTAGTCAGGAAAATCGGATGAGGTTTTCCGGGAAAATTTTGAGTTTTCATTCGAAAAAAATTCTTATCTCAAAAAGTAATAAGCCGATTTTAATAAAATTTGGCGTGTACCTTCCTTTTGTAAATGGCTTTGACAAGTTTGTTAGTCAGGAAAATAAGATGAGGTTTTCCGGGAAAATTTTGAGTTTTCATAAAAAAAATTCTTATCTCAAAAAGTAATAAGCCGATTTTAATAAAATTTGGTATGTACCTTCCTTTTGTAAATAGCTTTGACAAGTTTGTTAGTCAGGAAAATCGGACGAGGTTTTCCGGGAAAATTTTGACTTTTCAGTTGAAAAATTTTTTTATCTCAAAGAATAATGGGCAGATTTTGATATAATTTGGCATGTACCTTCCGTTTGTAAATGGCTTTGACAAGTTCGTTAATCAAACAAATCGGACGAGGTTTTCCGAAAAAATTTTGAGTTTTCATTTGAAAAAAAATTTATCCTAAAAAATAAAAAATCTATGATAACCAAATTTGGTAGGTAGGTTTACGATATAAAAAGTAAACTATACACCAAAATTTAGATTTCCATGTTACAAGAAAAAAAAGTTATAATAAAATATTTTGTACCAGATCATTTCTATGAAAATTCACTACCATAACGCACTTGCTGCGTCCCGAGTTTTATGTCTTGTATTTTCCTACTTTATGCATACTTTGTTTGTTTTTGTTATGTGTTGTTTTAGTTGTTGGTGTATATGTGTTATATTTTTATTGACAAGTACATCTGTTTTTGTAGCAGCTTTGATACAATAAATATCTATCTATTTGTCTATATATGAATATATATATATATATATATATATATATATATATATATATATATATATATATATATATATATATATATATATGTGTGTGTGTGTGTGTGTGTGTGTGTGTGTGTGTGTGTGTGTGTATTAGTCAAAAAATAATAGGCCGATTTTGAGTACCTTACTTCGTTAGTCAGGAAAAGCGACCCAGGTTTTCTTTCGGAAAAAAATTATATCTTCGGAAATAACAAAGTACGGGCAACTACATTTAGTAAGCGTGTTTGTATTGTGAACCACGCACCCAAATTTACGTCTGTGGGTTTAAAGACAAAAAAGTTATGGGCGTTTAAAGAAAAATAATTTGGGGTTTTCCTCAAACGTCAAAGTGGCGATTTTAAACGTCAAAATTGGCAACCCTTAGGTAAAGAACCTGAAGCAAATACGGATTATGTAACGGAAATGTCGCAAGAAGAATCTTCTGCAAATCCTTAAGTTTCAGCTTCAACCGTCATTGTCGTTCATTTTACTAAAATGTTTACAGAAAATTCATTTCAAATAGACCCTTTCTCTGATGCTTAGGCGGTAGTTTTAGTTAAGTGTGTGGTTTAACGGTCTATAATTTGTAGCTAATTTTTGTAAAAAAAAATTCGTCAATGAGGAGACCGCGACTCTTGAATTTTAAATAGATTTCTTCAAATAATCCCCCATAATCCATATCCGCGTTTACATTCAGTTTTTATCTGTTTACATATATACGGGGTTACGCATTTCTACGGTAAAGCTGAATATAATTATTATTATACAAGATGCGAGGAAAAATTGTATAAGTTAATTATAGTTTGTCTAGAGTCGCACCCTATAAAATTATTTTGACCATTACAGAGTGGTCGTTGGTGATCGATACAATTATTTTTTTTCGAATACGCTTATGTTATTGTATTTTTGCATTTTTATAGAAATATAATGCATGTTTGTAAGAAAAAAATATCGAGGCACAGTAAGTCCGTTTTGGTAGCAAATTTTCATTAAATGCTTCAAATTTCAATAACTCAATTTTCTATTAACCTAAGGTTTATTGGTTAGGAAACCAGTTTTCTCGGAAACACTTAAAGTTTATTTTCGGAAAATTTTTATAGGTTTTCAAGCAATAAGTTATTTTTATAAAATATCGTACATTGTTTCTACTATATAGATTGTACTGGTAACCAAATTGATGCCTGCTTGCATTAAAGAGACTAATGTGCTATTACAAACATTTTTATGAAAATTCACTTCCATAACGCACTTGCTGCGTCCACACTTTTTCATTTCGATTTGTGTGGATAAACAGTTGAGTTGTTATAATTTTTGCAAACTAAGGTTTATTTTTGTGTTTCACTTATTTAGCAATACTATTTCTGGCCTTCAATGCGTCTGCCTATGCAGAATTGCATACACAAAACTATTTTCGTTGAAGAATTGCGTCATATTTTATGAGACACACTTTGTTGAAAAATTCAAGTGTGTCTACTAATAAATAAGATGAGACCAAATATTTAGAAAACAGACAATGTGAGTGGCACTAATAAAGCCACAGTGAAGTGATTTATTATTCATCATACTTAAACACTATAATTATTATTGAGTTTAACACTCAAAGTGTTTCATATAATACATAAATAATTACGGGTTTGCTTTTAGACTCGGATTACTCATCATCTAGTGACGAATTAATTACAATAATATGCGTGTTATATCCAGATACTTGTTCTTTGATATGAACGTACTTCTGGATCTTTTTCCTCGACAACTTTTACATATGACTCTAAAGGTCATCGACAATATTGTATTCTTTTAGTTTTCTATTTAATAGGAAACCATTTTCGCGATTATGGACAATTATCGACACCGGGAAGCTGTTTTACCTCAGCACCTTCAAATCTTGTGGAACTTGCACTAATTTATAAAGTGAGCCCGCATGGAAAAGAACAAGTTTCGTAAAACCTTTAGGGGACAAACAAACAAAAATCTCCGAGACATAATATGTCAAACGTAACATATAAATTTGCCCATTTTGACAAAAAACATTGTGAGGTCATCGGTTTCACAAATATGACGTCATCGACAATTTTTTTTAAATAGTAACCACTAATTTTTACAGTCATGTTAAAAAAGGCGGCTTTTTCTGAATGCAGATTTCTGCAAATTTCATGATAAGATAATAAGGATATTTTTGAGAAAATTCATATTTCTTACTTCAAGACATGCACTTGTATTACGCTCCTGCTTACTGATCTCTCCTAACTACTGTAGGGCTTTCCCTCCGTAATTTGAATTATTTCTAGTTTGGCTGGTCTCCAGTTTGTTACATAACAACCTTGTGACACTTTAAATTTCCGCGACTACGGCCAATTATCGACACCAGGAAGAAGTTTTACCTTACCACCTCCAAATTGGCTGGAATTTCTTAATTTATACAGCATTGCAACAAATTTCGTAAAACATTTAGGAAACAAACAAACAAAAATCTCTGAGACATATCAAACATAACATATAAATTTGCTAATTTTGACATAAAAAAATCGTGCTGACATCGGTTACGCAGATATGACGTCATCGTCCATTTTTTTAAATTGTAACCACTACTTTTTACAGTCCCATTAAAAACGCCTGGCTTTTAGTGAATTTTCGTAGAAAAAATTCACTAATTGAGAGATCCCGACTTTTGAATTTTGAAAAATTTTTTGTAAATGAGCGCGAACTAGGACCCCGAGAACCTATATCCGAGGTCAGTTTCAAATGTTATATGTATATATATATATATATATATATATATATATATATATATATATATATATATATATATATATATATATATATATATATATATATATATATATATATATATATATATATATATATATATATATGTGTGTGTGTGTGTGTGTGTGTGTGTGTGTGTGTGTGTGTGTGTGTGTGTGTGTGTGTGTGTGTGTGTGTGTGTGTGTGTGTGTGTGTGTGTGTGTGTGTGTGTGTGTGTGTGTGTGTGTGTGTGTGTGTGTGTGTGTGTGTGTGTATCACACCGATAACTCAAAAAACAATGGACCGATTTAATAAAAAAATGACGTGTACCTTCCTTTTGTAAATGGCTTGGATATATTCGTTATTTAGAAAAATCGGACGAGGTTTTCCGGGAAAATTTTGAGTTTTCATTCGAAAAAAATTTATATCTCCAGAATTAACAAAGTAAGGGCAACCAAATTTGGTACGCTGGTTTGTATCATCATAGGTAAGTCACCTACCAAAATTTAGCTGTGTAGGTTGAAGGAAAAAAAAGTTACAGGCATTTAAAAAAATGGATTTTCCTCAAAACGTCAAAGTCGCGATTTGAAACGTCAAAATTGGTAGAATTTAGGCAATGAACCTGAAACTAATATGAGCTATGGAAAGAAAATCTCCCAAGAAGAATGTTTGTCCTTCACTTTACTAAAATATTCCCAGAAAATTCATTTCAAAAAGACCTTTTCTCTGATGCCAAGTGTTGGCTATAGAGTTTATCGTTTAATAGCATATCATTTTTGTCGAATTTCCGTAAAAAATCATTAAAGCTCAATATATCCGTTATTATGTAATTTACGAAAAAAAATTGTATACATTAATTATAGGGTTTCTTGAGCTACATCTTAAAAAAAAATCCAAAATAACAGGTGGCCCATAAGTCGTTGGTGATTAAAATTTTCATTTTTTTTTAATCGAACACGCTCTATGTTATTGCATTTTTGCATTTTACATCGAAATATAATACATCTTTGTAAGAAAAGATATTCGGGACGCAGCAAGTGCGTTATGGTAGCGAATTTTCATCAAATGCTTCAAATTTGAATAGCTCAATTTGCTATTAACCTATATGGTTGACCAGGAAACCAGTTTTTTCGGGATCAATTTAAGTTTGCTTTCGGAAATTTTTGTACATGTTCAAACAATAAAGTTATTTTGATGAAACATGGCACATGGTTTCTACTATATAGGTTATACTGGAAACCAAATTTAATGCCTGCTTTCTTAAAAAAACATATTTGCTATTAAAAACATTTTAATGAAAATTCACTACCATAACGCACTTGCTGCGTCCAGAATTTTTTTTCTGAATACAGATGAGAAAATTTCATGATGAAATTATAAGGATATTTTTGAGAAAATAATATTTGTTACCTCAAACATGCACTTTTATTACCCTCCTGCTTACTGATCCCTCCTAACTACTGTAGGGTTTTTTCTACTAATTTCAATTATTTCTAATTTGGCTAGTCTCCAGTTTGTTACACAGCAACATTGTGACACTTTAAAATCACATCAATCTTACAACAGTTTTAATAGACTTGAGTAGGATAAGTCAGGTTAAAAATGGTAGTTTTAACTCAGCCATAGCACTAAGTGAAGATTGTTACCTGTGATGAGCACTGATAAGTACACTTGGAAAACCCAAATCACCACAACGCATCTTTTTAAAGACCTGACGATCGTTTCACTAACAAAGTAAGCTTCATCAGACGATGAAAAATTCTGAACCTTTGCATCCTCTGGTGACGATAACCTTGTTAGTGAAACTATCGTCAGGTCTTTACAACGATTTGTTGTGGTGATTTGGGTTCCCAAGTGTACTTATGAGACACAGCAAATTAAAATTTTGAAGATGATAGGCTATGGAGAAAACTCTGAAGGACCGAGGGTAAGTCATAGCATTTCTCTCGGGGCCCACGGAATGGTCTTTCAGGCCAAAGTGTACGCAATTCTGCACTGCGTACGAGAGAACAAGAGGAGGGGCTACACTAACAAGCGGATCCTCATAGCCACAGATAGCCAGGCAGCCCTTAAGGCTCTAAGCAGCGCTCGGGCTAACTCCAGGCTGGTTAGAGAATGCCGAGACGAGATGACTGACCTGGCTGGTCAGAATAAGGTTACTTCCATCTGGGTGCCGGATCACTCGGAGGTGAAAAGCAATGAAGAAGCTGACAGTCTCGCGCAGAGAGGGTCAGCAGAACCATTTGTGGGACCAGAACCGGGCCTGGGCGTAACGAAAAGCACTGCACACTCCATTAAGTTCTGGGTCTGAAACCAACATAAGGCGTAGTGGGTAGATTGTCAGGAGCTCAGACATGCAAAGTTAGGAATTGGAGTACTCAGTTCAAAGAGAGCTGTGGAGCTGCTAAATCTTAGCAGAGGATAGACCAGGAAGATAACAGGACTCTTGGCAGGACATATGGCTGTCAAAAAACACTGCATATAATAGGGGGGTTCGAGAGGGACCCGGCATGCGGACTCTGCGGCGAGAGGCAGGAATCAGCCCAGCACATCTTGTGCGAGTGTAAATCTCTGGACCGCAAAAGACAACTGATCTACGGACAGCCTAGCCTGGAGACAGAGCAATATAAAACTTCGGCCTCCCACCTTCTGTTCAGACTAATTTAAGGCTCGATAATCTTGAAATGGGTAGAGTAGAAAAGGCATAGGGCATGCACAATAAACCAAAGGCTGCGGTGCTATCGGGGCGGAAAAGGAGGAAAAAATGGAAAAGAGGACCTAACAAAAACTGAAGTATGCAAGTTATTCAATAATAAGTATCCGTACAGACCTATTGCACGATCAAGAATTAGTAAAATCGAGAAAAAATTTAGAGATGTTGGCCATGTAAAAGGACCATTCAAGGCAAACCATCCTCCCTTTACAAAAGATACAGAATTAGATGGTTTACCTACATTACAAGAAAATCTTCACAAATCAGAAAAGTTACGAGAGAAGAGTCAATAAGTAAGTCAAAAACTTATTGATTACTAACTGTTGCACAGAAGTTCATATATGCTTAAAGAAGAATAGATGGAATCTTTACAAGGTACACATAGTTCAGGAACCTACTGCAGATGAGTCCCATCGCCGCTTGCGAGATTACGATGGACACTTCATGTGTCAACCCCCCAATTTTCTGAAAAATATAGCTTCTTTTTCCGATGACACCACATGTTATTTAAATGGATCAGTAAACAAGCAAAATTGTCGATAATGATCTCCTCGAAAATCCACATTGGAAAAGGGAGAGCCATGCAAAAGATCTGCAAAAAAAATAGAGTTTCGGGCTGGAATTGTGATTCCTTTTTAATGGTTGGTACACTAAATACTAATAATTATTTGGATCCGCTTCGGCAATACATAATTGCCAATCTAACTATGCTTTATCCAAACGGAGTAAACACTAATTTTCCCACTTATTCAATTTGGCTTTAACAGGATATAGCTCCTCTATAGTGCTCGCGAACAGTACGTGATTACTTCTACTCACTTATTCCGAATAAGTGGATCGGTAGAAGAGGATTTATCGAATGGCCAGCTAGATCTCCGGATATAACTCCCCTAGATTTAGATTTTTGTGTGCGTGGGGGGAAGGTACATAAAAAATCTATAGTTTATTTTGATCAACCGAAAAATATCGCAGAACTGCAAAATAAGATAACCATGTATACAAGTCTGAAACTGATCTCGGATATAGGGATTCCAGGGGGCCTAATAATTCATGCTTATTTGAAGAGATGTATTCAAAATTCAAAAGTACGTTAGATATTTTTCTCTGCGTAGATTCACTAAAGAAGTCCCGTACAATACACAATATATCATACAGTTTATCGCCACGTTAGTGAAAGCCAACCATAATAAAATGCTGGCCAATTAATAAATTGTGACTCTTAATAATTAGTAATAATAATACATGATTAATGTCTGCTTCGCCAGTAATTCACTTTGTCCCCATATAGTGCAAGATAAATTATTGATTGGAAGTAACACCTGCGTGATTCGATTAATTTTCTTGCTGTAATGATAATCAGTAATCAATAAATAAATGTGCAACTAATGAGGTAAGTTATGAAATAAATAATACGAAACGTGTCAATTATATTAAAAGTGTTTAAGAGAAACTGCAAGCTTATATGTGCGAATGAAAGTATGTATGTATGTGCCTGTAATAAGCTACCAATATGATTTGAAAGTTAAAAGAAGCTTTTGCCGTTAGTTTCATAAGAAAACGACCACACTACACCCACATAGTATTGAGCATTTTGTGGTTAAAGTGTGGTAAAAGTTGTGGCTACTACTCCTCATAATAGATAATGTTAAAAATGTGTTTTATAATTAATTGCCTGTTTTAGCGATTTTTTCGTAGTACTTTCGTATATATATATATATATATATATATATATATATATATATATATATATATATATATATATATATATATATATATATATATATCGGAGCCATAACTCGAAAAATAATGTGCCGATTTTGATGAAATTTGGTACGTACCAGTTTTTTCGGGAACTTTTTGGGTTTTATTCCGAAAAATGTTTGTATCTCCGAAAATAACAAAGCTACGCCAACCAAATTTGGCATACACGTTTCTACTATCTAATTTACCCTACATACCAAAATTCAGATTTCTTATTTAAAATAAAACAAGTGCGTTATGGTAGTGAATTTTCATAAAACTATTTTTTAATAGCAATAATGTGTGTTTTTTTAAGAAAGCAGGCATCAAATTTGGTTACCAGTATAATCTATATAGTAAAAACAATGTGTCATGTTTCATCAAAATAACTTTATTGTTTGAAAATGTAGAAAAATTTCCGAAAGTAAACTTAAAGTGTTCCCGAAAAAACTCGTTTTTTGGTCAACCGTATAGGTTAATAGCAAATTGAGCTATTCAAATATTAAGCATTTGATCAAAATTCGCTACCATAACGCACTTACTGCGTCCAGAATTTTTGTGCTTACAAACATGCATTATATTTCGATGGAAAATGCAAAAATGCAATAACATAAGGCGTGTTTGATTAAAAAAAAAAAAAAAAGAAAATTTGTATCACCAACGACTTATGGGCCACCCTGTAGATGTAGTTTAAGACACCCTATAATTAATATATACAATTTTTTTTCATATCTGGTATAATAACAGATATATTGAGCTTTATTGATTTTTTTTACGAAAATTCTACAAAAATTATATACTATTAACGATAAACTCTATAGCTAAGACTACTGCCAAGCGTCAGAGAAAGGGTCTATTTGAAATGAATTTTCTGGAAACATTTTATTAAACTGAAGGACAATGACGGTTGAAACTAAGACTTCAGGGTTTGTAAAACATTCTTCTTGCGACATTTTATTTCCATAGCCCGTATTAGATTCAAGTTCTTTTCCTAAATGTTGCTAATTTTGACGTTTAAATCACAACTTTGACGTTTTGTGAAAAACCCCAATTTATTTTTGTTTAAATGCCTATAACTTTTTTGTCTTTTGACCTACAGAGCTTAATTTTGGTAGGTGACTTGCCCATAATGACATAAACTCGCGTATAAAATTTGGTTGCCCTTACTTTGTTAATTTTGAAGATATACATTTTTTTCGAAAGAAAACACAAAATTTTCCGGGAAAACCTTGTTGGATTTTCCTGGATAACGAACATATCCAAGCCATTTGCAAAAGGAAGGTACTCACCAGCTTTGACGTTTAAAATCGCGATTTTGACGTTTTGAGGAGAACCCAAATTTATTTTTTTTGAATGCCTGTAACTTTTTTGTCGTTTAACCTACAGAGCTAAATTTTAGTAGGTAACTTGCCTCCAACGATATAAACCCGTGTATGAAATTTGGTTGCCCTTACTTTGTTAATTTTGGAGGTATACATTTTTTTAGATTTTTTTCGAAAGAAAACACAAAATTTTCCGGGAAAACCTCGGCGGATTTTCCTGGCTAACGAACTTGTCCAAGCGACTTGCAAAAGGAAGGTATGTGCCAAATTTTATCAAAATCGGTCCATTATTTTTTAAGTTATAGGTGTGACACATAAATATATATATATATATATATATATATATATATATATATATATATATATATATATATATATATATATATATATATATATATATATATATATATATATATATATATATATATATATATATATATAAACATATAAAGTCTGAAACTGACCTCGGATTTGGGTTCCGGGGGTCCTAAATAGCGCTCATTTGAAGAAATTTTTTCAAAATTCGAAGGTCGAGATCTCCTCATTAGTGAATTTTTTTTTAAGAAAATTCACTAAAAGCTATAGGCATTTAAAGAAAAAACTTTGGGTGCCGCTGGTGATCATAAGAAAGTACACGAACAAAATATTTTGTGCGGTTAGCAAAACTAATTGAATATTACATGCAAAGGTTAAGTTTCTTGACGCAAAAGGATCAAGAAGTAGCTGAAAAAATAATTTAAAAATTGTATAATTTTTCTGCTTTACACGTCAAAATGTGCAATTTTCAGATAAATCATCTGAAACAAATACGGATTATGTAGAAGAAATGTCGTAATGAGTGTGTTTTACAAAGCCTTAAGTTTCAGCTTCAACCATCATGGTCCTTCATTTTACTAAAATATTTTCGGAAAATCCATTTCAAACATACCCTCTTCTAATGCTTCGGCAGTAGTTTCAGCTATAGAGTTTATGGTTTAATAGTCAATATTTTAGCAAATTTTCGTAGAAAAAAATTCGTTATTTAGAAGACCGCGACTTATGGCTTATATTTGAAAAGATTTCTTCAAATAAGCGCAAACTAGAACTCCCAAAACCCATATACTGGATCAGTTACAGTGTTTGTGTGTTTACACATATACAGGGTGGCGCACTTCTACGGTAAAACTCAATGTATTCGTTATTGTACAATACATGAGAAAATATTATATACGTTAATTATAGGGTGTCTCGGGCTGCATCTTATAAACCTATTTTGGCAATCACAGGCTGGCCCATAAGTCGTTCGTGATACACAATTTTTTTTTATAGAACAGCCCTTATATAATTTCATTTTTGACTTTTCCATCGAATTATAGTGCATGTAAGAAAAACAATTATTATGGTTCATCGTTTTTGAGTTATTTCAATTATTTTGCAACTTTTCACGTTTTTGTCAAATATCAAAAATTGTGACACGGCGTTTTTACCAAGCGGAGCCCTATGTAAATGACGCATTCAGAGAGATTTTTGTTTGTATTATTGGTCGAAAAAGTCGAGTTGCCGTATACAGGCACTCTCAAATAGTGGCTATGAAAAGTTTTCGTCGAATTATTTTTTAGTATTTTTGTAGAGATCATTTTTGTAAAATGCTTGTGACAGGTTTGTAATAAATAATAAATGTTTAGTAGTTCATTGCAAAAAAAAAGTGTCTAATTTATGTGAAAAATATAATTTAGTGTAACAGTACTGAAAGAAATTTCTGTGAAAAAAAATGCTGAATTTTTGCAAAAGGTGTTGTTTGCAAATTTCCATATTTTTTTTATTTTTGTGATAAAGCTCTTTGCAAATAATTATATCTTGGCAGGTGTGTAAATAGCTTGAAGAGGTTCAGCGGCCAGGATAATAGGACTAGTTTTTCTGTGGCTTTGAAAGTTTATTTTCTCAAAATATTTGTACTGTTTGACACAACAAAGCTATTTTAATTAAATATGGTACATTGTTACTGCTATATAGGTTATACTGCTAATCAAATGTCCTTATTTTAAAAACAATATATTTATACTAAAAAACATATAAAAATTAAAACTGACCCAGGATATGGGTTCTAGGGGTCCTAGTTCGCGCTCATTTGCAAAATTTTTTCAAAATTCAAATGTCGGGATCTTCTCAATAGTGAAACAGGCAGTTTAAAGAGATCAACAATCGTCATAGGAAGACCCGCAATGATAAGAAGTGTTTTGGTTGTGGAAGCTGCCCTAAATAAAATTGAACGAAACCCTTAAGCTAGTGCCCGAAAAATTGCGCAGAAGTTACCCATGTAACACCATGGCAAATGTTAGGAGACCACTACCCGTATCATTATCTAATGCAACGTGTATGAGCTCTATTGCCGAGGGATTTGTCTCTGAAAGTAACTTTTTGCCATTGGCTACAAAAAAAATTTATAAGAAACCTGGGTTTCTTGAGTGAACTCTTATTTACAGATGAAGCAAGTTTTTTTCGAAATTTGATCGTAAACCTTTGTAGTAGTAACCACCTATGGACTGAATTTAATTCACACGCCGTGGTAGAAAGTAGTTTCCGGCAACAATTTTCTGTCAATATTTGGGTGGGAATTGTAAGTAACCGTCTCACTGAGACTCATTTTCCCTGGTAGACTTAATGGGGTACAATACCAAAGGTTTTAGAGCACGTCTACCTGAGCTTTTAGAGGATGTTCAAATTAGGAAAAGATGTTGTATGTGGCACTTGTACGGTGGTGCTCCACCACACTCCAATCTACTTGCGCCTCAATTTTTGGCTGGAAATTCGCCTAATCAATGGATTGGAAGAGGAGATCTATAACCATGGCCTCCTCAATCACCCGATATGAATCATTTGGAGACACCTCAAATCATTAGTCTACAAAACTCAAAACTTAATGGGGTACAATACCATTGGTTTTTATAGCACGTCTACCTGAGCTTTTAGAGGATGTTCAAATTAGGAAAAGATGTTGTATGTGGCACTGGTAGGGTGGTGCTCTACCACACTCCAATCTACTTGCGCCTCAATTTTTGACTGGAAATTCGCCTAATCGTTGGATTGGAAGAGGAGGTCTATAACCATGGCCTCCTCAATCACCCGATATGAATCCTTTGGAGATACCTCAAATCATCAGTCTACAAAACTCATGTTCAGAATGAAAATAACTTCATAAATATAATAGTTGATTCTTGTTTCATAATCGAAAATAGACTAGGTATTTTCGAAAGAGTCCATAAGTCAATCGCCAGATGAATAAACGGTTGTATTGAAGCTAAAAGTACTCATTTAGAGCCCCTATTATAGGCAAATTTTACTTTTCATTGTGGAAAATTACTATTAGTAAAAACGTATAATAAAAACGTATAATTCAATCAAAAAATGTATTTTATTTAGAAATAATTGTTATGTCAGCAAAATGTGTTGGATTATTTAAAAAGTGTGGTATTATTTATTTCTTTAATTAAACCAGCCTGTATTTTCAAATAGAATCTGTTTAAGACCTATATTTATAGAAACTATTTTATTTAAAATCAAGCAAAACTTCATTCCTTAAAGTTTGTGTACATACTTAATTAACACCCTGTATATTGTGTACAAAACTAAAGGTGTGTAGGATAAAATACTTGATGTATTTGCTAATCACATTTGACAGTTATTAGTTGAGAACGTTTTGTTTCAGCATTTTATCGACCTTACGACGATTTTAATTTCAACTTAATCATATCTTAATTTCAATTTAAAAGTATTGAATGGTGACTAAATAAGTAATAAACATATAACTATTTTACAGCCCATATAAATTGAAAACAAATAATATTTTGATATGAGTTTTATATCAATCTGAAACAATAACTAACAAGTTGGCTAATTATACACGCATATCTGGGCTGTTGTAGGTATGAGCCAAATAACCAGACTATTTCAATAAATAACTTAGTTTTGCTAGGCAGATGTTTCTTGATGCCCTTACTTGGTGAAACTATTCCAACTAAATATAGACGCGGAGACATTTTTTCTGGCCTTAATAATATTGATCTTCTTCTCTGTAAGTGAAGGACGTAGCTAGCGCATAAGCTAATTGGAGCAAGCGACTCTTCTGAATTATAGCTGTTCTAGATGTTCTTCAACGTTTCTGTGACCAGTTTTGCTGCTCGATAGCATCCTCGGGCAGAAGTGAATCAAATTAAGAAGAACATCTAGAATTCAGAAGGGCCACTTGCTCAGTTAGCTTACGCTCTGGCCACGTCCTTCATTTACAAAAAACAAACAAACAATATTAGTGATGCCGAAGAAATAGTCTCTACGTCTGTATGTAAATGGCTAGGCAGATATATGTTTTTGGTGATTTTTTGAAGAAACCTTCGTTCAGTAGTAAGAGATACGATTTTGAGACTTTGCCAAACCTTCTCAAATAAGCGCAAACTAAGACCGCTATGGTTTTAGTTAATTTTCTTTAAAAAAATTCACTAATGAGGAGATCTTGACTTTTGAATTTTGAAAAAATTTCTCCAAATTAGCACTAATTAGGCCCCCGAGAACACATATCCGGGGTCGGTTTCAATTTTTATATATATTATTTATTATATTATATATATATTATATATATATATATATATATATATATATATATATATATATATATATATATATATATATATATATATATATATATATATATATATATATATATATATATATATGTATCACACCGATAACTCAAAAAATAATGGGCCGATTTTGATCAAATTTGGTGAATACCTTCCTTTTGCAAATGGCTTGGATAAATTCGTTAACCAGGAAAATCTGCTCAGTTGAAATAGATTAAACAATGTTTTCTTTTAATTACACAGACGGATTCTCCCTATCAGTGTCAGTTCTGAGCCAGCCTTAAATGTATGGAAGTTAGACCACGAAATTATAATGCACGTTTGTAAGAAAATAAATTCGGGACTCAGGAAGTGCGTTATGGTAGCCAGTTTTTATTGAATGCCTCAAATTTGAATAGCTCAATTTGCTATTAGCCTATAAGGTTCGTTGGCCAGGAAACTAGTTTTTTCGGGAACATTTAAAGTTTATTTTCGAAATTTTTTTTTTACATTTTCAAACAATAAAGTGATTTTGATGAAATATGGTACATTATTTTTACTATATATGTTATACTGGTAATCAAATTTGATGTCTGTTTTCTTTAAAAAAAAAACTCATATTTGCTATTTAAAACATTTTTATGAAAATTAACTATCATAGCGCACTTGCTGCGTCAAGGCTTTTAATATATTATCTGTACTGGGTGATAATGGATTTAGTAGGAGCATCCCTGTATCTTTCTCATTTTTAAACTGCTTTTTATCAACTTTTGTATATTCATATAAGAGAATATCCTGGATTGACCGGCATAAAAATTTTAAATGACGGACATCCCGTTATGCAGGGTTAACAAAAAGTTTAGATTTGTAAATAGAACACGCCGTATATTTAGGATTGTTTGCATTCGTCGTGCCAAACTTAGACATCCCAATTCTTTTATGACTGAGGCATTTCTTAAGCAAGGCTACTAGATTGCAGACAGCTTTTATTAAAACAACTTTCGAGAATTATATAAGTGTTTTTGTATTTTCCAGAAACGTTTTTCGGTAAGTATCTTATTGAATGGTATGAATGGTATTAAATTGTTCGTAAAAGTGAATTTTTTTTAGTACTAACGTACCACACTATTGCTGTTTGAAGAAAATTAATTAAGATGTAAAATATCATTATCTCACCTTTAATAGCATTTAGGAAAGAAATTTGCTAATATTTAGACTTAACTGTATTCCTTACTAAGTCCGTAAAGCAAAAAGTGAAAGTTGAAAACTATCAACGCCCTTGCGACAAAATATAGATAATAATTAATTTTTTTGAACATGATGATGTCAAAATTGACAAGGCTTTGCTCTTATATTAAGTGTAGCACGTAAAATTTATAAAAGAAAAAATAAGTAGAGTATTCTATTTACGAATCTAAAATTTGTCTCAATCCTAGAAAGTTCAGAAGACCGCCATTTTATAATTTTTATGCGAGTTAATGAGAAATCTCTTTTTATATAAAGATATCTACCTACTAAATGTGATAAAAAATACAGGGGTGCTTATATACATATATATATATATATATATATATATATATATATATATATATATATATATATATATATATATATATATATATATATATATATATATATATATATATCATATAAAAATTGAAACTGACCCCGGATATGTGTTCTAGGGGTCCCAGTTCGCGCTCATTTGCAAAAAATGTTGCAAAGTCTCACCATCGATACCTTTCTATTATTGATTTTTTTTAAAATAAAAATTCACTAAAAATACAATCAAGCGCCTTTTACAAAACCAAAAATTAAACTGCAAATAAACATGAAAAACTCACAAAACCATCCTAGACACTTGTGTGTGATTAAAAGTAAAAGAAACAAGTACAATAACCTACACGTACTAAAATATTTGGTCTGCAACATGTTCTATAATATTAAAAATAAACTTGCAAGTCAAAACAACGTTGTGAACAAAGCAAAATTATAAGTAAAATTTAAAATGTTTACAAATGAAAGTTTTCACTGAGCAACTCACATAAAATCTTTATAAGTTTCCATGTTTTTTTAATTTAGAATTGATATCTTAAAGCCAGTAGATAATATTTAGACATAGTCTAAACAAAAATTCAGTTTCAAAAAACATAAAAGGTCTGTCATTAAAAAATCGCACAAAGGCAAATCAAAAGCACGGTCTAATAATGCTGTGTCAAAAGTGAATCCGTCTCGCGTGTAAGAGGCTTTTACAATTAAATTCTGACGAGAAAAAGGCACAAACCAAACATCTCGGGACAAACATCATTACCAACCACATTTCTTTCCTTTTTCATTCATTCATCTTATTATATTTATATCCTATGCTTTTAAAATCGAAAGAAAAATGGGGTATTTTTCAATATAAGGTTCTCGTTAAATGAGCTATAAATTCGGCAGCTTTGTAGGTAAAAATTTATTGTTCTTCTATTTGATTTGCAAAGTATATATATATATATATATATATATATATATATATATATATATATATATATATATATATATATATAATCAAAAAAACGCACGGAAAATTTGATTTTTATTTTCATTGAAAATGTCTAATTTTCAGTTGTCAATAATTTGTAAACAGTTGAAGATTGGTGTAGAACAGCACACATTAAACATATCTAGAATTTTCCAAGGGATCCAAAAATGTTATAATATACAGGTGTTCCGTTTAAAGAAGGTGACGTTGACGTGATATTTCATTTGTGCTACACCTTGAATATACTATTATTAGCCAAAAAAAATGCAGAATTATAAATAAAAATTAAAGTTTGCAAGCGTTTTTCTTTTAAGTTCACCTGGATACAGATATTCCTATTATTCAAAACTTTATCACCACCCTGTATACAACTCTCAATTAGTAACATGACGTTTCAAAATTCGAGATAAAATTTATATTTTTGAAAAAAATATAAGACGAAGACGAAGTTTTGTGATCAAATTTTGCAACCTGATACTTTTAAATTACGTGGAAATAAAGGCAACATCTGCAACTTGCTTTGCTATAAAATGAATATTTTTAAATTAAATTTTGCTATTACTTCCATATCGTCTATACCTGTGGAAGTATGGCATCGGCGACTAAAATTTTAAAGATATTCTTTCGCTTAAACGTCGTAAAAAGTGTCAAAACATATAGAAACATGACGATTTTTTTCTGTCTCTCGGTCTGTATGTATGTCTGCTTGTAGCCAACATAACTTTTAAACGAATTGAGATATCATCTTCAAATTTGGTATACAGTTAGACGAACGGTTCGGATGGTTTTCGGTAAAATCGCTTCAGGGGGTCGGGGATAAATGGGTGGCCATTTGGTAAAAATTTGAATTTTTTCGCTAAAACTCGACTATTATAACGTTTTAGGGTGTATTTAACAAAAAAAATCCAATTTCATGAAACATGTAGTACTCCGTGCTAAAATTAAATTAGGAGTTGAATGTGTGGGGGTGAAATATCGGTGACAGAAATTGAATATTTTTTTTTACTACAACGGCGCAAAAAGTCTCAAAACGCATAGAAAACTTGATTCTGGAACGAAAACTTTTTGTCTGTCGGTTGGTCAGTTGTCGGCATGTACGTCTGTCTGTTAGTAGGCGCAATAACTTTCGAACGAATTGAGATATCATTTTCAAATATGATATCCAATCAGCACCCGACAAAGGAACGTTTCGAATTGTTTTTGGGTAAGATCGCTTCAGGGGTAGAGTATAAATGAGGGTGATTTCGTTGCATTTTTTCGTTAAAACCGAGTAATATAACGTTTCAGGCGTTTATGGGTACTGGAATACGAATATTTTCTTTGTGGTCAAGTCATGGACCCTAAATTCATTTCATGAGAATGTATTTTTAAGGAGAGTAGCTACGTGGAAGTTGTGATTCAATTTCCAGCATTATTTTTTAATGTATTCAAAATTCAGATATCAATGTCACTTTGGATGTTTGGTAACTGCTTCGCTCAAAATTGCATTGGAGGCAAGCATAAGTTATAATCTTATTTGTTATCAAATGCATTCTACGAATTAAAAATTAATATTATTATTTTACAATAGGTACAGTGTGTTCAAAATTTAAAGTATGACGTAATCTATATTTTCTTTTGGGCCATCCTAGTTTCGTGTTAATTATTTTTAAAGCCCATACTTACGCGTCAAGTTATATAACACCACCAAATTTCAAAAATCTATTTGCTCCTTACTTATGAAACAAACTTTCAAAACGAAACCGGCAATTTTTTTGGAGTTGATACAGCGAATAAGAAATGAGCGTACCTATAGACTAATATCTATCGAAGTAATTAGAAATATTTAAAGGGAGTTACAAATTCGTTTAGGGTAGCCACCTATTGCCAAATAGTGGATGGACAATAATTTGAACATTCATTAAATAAAAAATATTAAGCTTATTTAATTTTTGTTTTTACAATAAAAAAAGATGTATGTACTTTTTAAATGCCCTGGAACAAAGATTTGAAATTTAGTTGTGTTTTGTAACAGGACATTCTTTGGAAATAGCCAACAAAAAGTTAAAGTTACCATCTACAAAAATTATTGGTGACGTCGTATCTGAAATTTTGGGCACCCTGTATAACATTTCTTTTAAAAATACAGACCTCGTAGCTTGAAGTACTACGGCGCGGCGTGTTCGAGCATTGTTAAAAAAAAGCTGTATTTGGTTAGCCACACTTTTCCAAGTTATTACCTAAAATATGCTAGTTACCATTTGTTCGCTATTATATATATATCAAAGGAAAGTCAAAAGTAGTAGTAGAGACTAGGTTAAAAGGAGATTTAAATAGATTAACACAATGGCTTAGGATAAATAAACTAAAACTTAATGCAAATGAATCAAAAGTTATGATAATCGAAAGGAAACCCATTATTGGAGACGATCTAAGTATATATATATATATATATATATATATATATATATATATATATATATATATATATATATATATATATATATATATATATATATATATATATATATATATAGAAAATGAAAAAATTGAAGTTGTGCAATCAATACAATATTTAGATGTAATTATTGATAAGAAATTGAAATTTGATGAACACATAAACCACATTTGTAAGAAAATTTCAAAAAAATTGGGTTTCTTTTATCGGTGTAGCAAATATTTATCACCACGTACTAGACAAACTGTCTAAAATGCTATTATTCTGCCTCATTTAAACTACGCCAGCACAATACTGTACTTGGCCAATAATTCAGATATTGAGCGAATGCAACGTCTTCTAAATCGAGCAATGAGAATTATACTGAAATGTAACACATATACTAGCATTAATACCATGTTAATAACATTAAATTGGTTCAATATTAAAGATTACCTTGAAATCAATAGTCTCAAATTCATACACAAATTTCACTTAAATTTGCTTCCTCAATACTGCCTAAACAAACTAAATACATTTGAAGATGTTCATGATCACAATACCAGAAATAAAAATAATTTTATTTTAGACGACAAAAACAAGAAAAGTACCGAAAACTCTGTATTTTTTAAAACAGTAGGTATATATAATAAACTAGCTCATAGTATAAAAATAAGTAAAAACATGTTAGAATTCACTAGGAAAGTTAAACAATATTACAGGGAAAAGAATGGAGTCTATAAAGTAGGAGCTAAGCTTAAAAGGATAGTGTGACTGATATTGTATAATTGTATATAAATTATTCGAATTGTAAACTAAGCAAAACTGTTAAACACATGTTATTTTATTATTGCTGTTATTGTTAAAACCAAAGTAAAAGCGAGTACCTGACTAAAACATAGATAGTTTTAAATTTACACTATATTAGATTTGTGAAATCAATTATGTAAGGTAGCATTTAAGGGGTTAAAGTGTATCAGTATGTATTTTAAGACTGAGTGTTATTAGTAATAAGTTGGCTGTTTTTTATCTATCTTTATTGGATTTTTATGTATAGCATTTTTGCTAACTAAACGTTATTATTATATTATAACTATAAAAAAACTATATAAACTTGTGAAAATAAACTTCACTTAACTTATAAGTAATACATTTGGCTAAATTTTATAAACACAGTTATCAGGAACATTAATCTTTCATATTTTACATACCAAAAATCAAAAGAACTGTTTTCGAAGCTTTTAATTCTTTTCTTACTTTCACCAACTCAAGAAACGGATAGATTCGTTCTCCAGGCAATTCTTAATTATTTTTTTTATAAATCTACACTCCAGGACTTAAGGTAACACTTTGGTACACGAATTCTAACTAAAAAATACTTATATGTCGTAACTGATAACTAATTAAATAAATCAATTAACTCATTGTCACTTTGTGCAAAAGCCTGGTGGGTATAAGATAGGTCAAGAGGTACATCTTATTATATATAGCTATTAAATGAAAAAAATTATAATCAAATAATAATTAAAACATTTTGAAATTGATGATAAGGGTTGAGGGTGGTATACAATTTTCGCGGAAACCTTTTATCCAATTTCTCACTTATTGGGCAGAATGGAAACTTTAACACCAAAATTTCTTTTTAGGTTTACCTTACTCATCAAAAAACTTAGTGAATGTAACAATAATCCTAGTTACGATACAAACAAGTATTCTAAAATGTCTGCTCTTACATGGGTAAATAATCTGTATTGGTTTTTATCACTATATATATATATATATATATATATATATATATATATATATATATATATATATATATATATATATATATATATATAGATGATATTAGAAGGAATGTAATGTTTGAGATACGATTAGAGGAGGAAATCTATGTGTCAATCTTCCAGTGTTCAGGGAAATAGATAATATTGTTTGTAATATATTGTAAATATATGGCTGACAGGTCCAAGCTGAGAGCTTTTTTGTTAACTTTACGTTAAACAGTTGGCATAGATAAATAAATAATCGGAAACGTTTAAGGAATCATTTTATATCAACCGCTTTGACATAAAAATTTATTACATAAAGACGCTTGTTCGAAAATGGTACCTATTGATAACATATTCTCTACTACGTTAATCATATTCCCTGTTGTTGACAACCTGTTATTCATAAATAACTAATAATTATCATTTACATGGCTCGAAAGCTCGCGAATCCTCAAGCCTTAAATCAACTAATTACGTGATTACTTATACAATCTATTAAAAGTAGGGGTTGAGCGTACCACCACATGGACCCCTTCCCTCTGTTCTTGTTCCTCGCTTCCACATCCCCGAAGCTGGAAGTGGTGAAAACCAGAACGGCGGACACGAAAATCACTGTCACCTTCATGTTTCGTCTACTTCGTCCACCCGCGCACGAACACAACACCGTCACAAACGCAAAAAATAAACAATATCACCTGGACCTAGTATTTACTTTACTCGGGGGGTAGAGTAGGGGTGGTTATCGATTATGACCGAAAGCTTACGAAAGGAGGAGCCAGCTCAGTCCTGACCACCCACAGCTGAGTCCTTTGTAACACTGAAGCTCCCGATTTACCTGCACGTGTGGTCCTGTGCACGTGGAAGGAATCACCGCCCACTCTCCTGCTGCCGGCCAATCAGAAGGTCAAGATACGCCTCGGCCGACGCCTACTCGATCGGATTGCCCGCCATTGCTCAATAAAAATGCAGCCGGACGGTGATGACCGGTGTGATGAAGGCTCGCATCTGAGTTTCCTGTCTATGCTTGGTTTTTGTAGATTTTTTTAATGCCACGGGCATTCTTTAGTCATAAATGCATTCCTAATCCTATTCACTGATCTTCTGTGGTTGGTCCTGCACAAAGAAATTATTTGTGAATGATTCTAATGAAGTGCTTTCAAGGATGTTTACGAGAGCTAGTCTGTTAATCTATTGTGGCAGGAATATGCTTAACTCGAAGGCATTAAATAAGGTCCCAGACGATTCACTTGGCCTTCACATTGTCTCCTATTATGCATGCAGTGTGCTGAAAGTCTACATTCTTCACATTAATTTTTATCCGTGTAATTATCCTGTAGCAAGAAATATTCACACATCATTACATACGTAGTACGCACATTTTTCGTACGTTATATAACATACCGATATTGGTACCAATAAAATTTGCTCTTTTTATCAAATTTAATTTAGGGTGGTCGACTAGGTACCTAATGCTGTTTTTAAACAGAGCTTTAATACAATAATTAATATACCTACGTACAATACAAGTTTGTAACTTTAGATACATTCAGTTAATCAAATACAGCTTTTTTCCAGAATTCTGCAACACGTTGATTAGTAATTTAAGTTGCGATCTTTTAAAACATATATATTACAGTTTGTCCTAAATTTGAGATATGACATCATCGATAATCCTTATAAATGTCAACACTAGTTTTTTTTCTCTGTTTTTAAAATACATGTCACGTTTTACAAAATCAGCAAATTTTAACTTTTTATTCACTGCCAATCAAAAGAAAATATGCTTTATTAATTTAAAAACAAATTTAAAAATAATATTTCTCATAATGTCTCATCCTACACTATTTTACCTAATCTTAGATTCAATTCGACTGAGCTGTTTAAAATTGGCATGTTAAGTAAATTTAGTTCACAGAAATTAATTCAAATGAGCGCGAACTAGGCCCCCTAGAACACATATCCTGGGTTAGTTTCAATTTGTATATATATATATATATATATATATATATATATATATATATATATATATATATATATATATATATATATATATATATGCCTCTGAAACAAAGGGTACTGGGTTCGAGCGCAGGGTTCCCCTTTCAGTTTTTCAGTACATACTGTAACATTAACATCAACCGAGGTTGTGGCATTGTATATGAGCAATTTGAATGTCTGCACGTTCCGCCCTTCTGAGGGGACGTAAAGCCGTCGTTCCGGTGTCCATGCGATGTTGGGTACGTTAAAGATCCCTATCCTCCTTACAGAACGGTAGTAGTTCGGCAAAATTTTCAGGATAGTGAGGTGAGACTGCTCCCTAGTGTCGGTGATTGGCCATAGTCGCAGATATAGACCGACATCAGAGAAACAAAAACATACACAAACAAACACACTGCATAAGTTGGCTAACGAGGAAAATGGCACCAGTTTTTCCTGTAAATTTATTTTTTTGAAAAAAAATCGTATTTCCGGAAAGAGCAAAGTTATGGCATCCAGAGATTTATCTTATAAAAGGTAGGTATATACTATATGCCAAAATTTAGATCTCAGGGTTAAAATTTTTAAAAGTTATGTAAATTTAACACAAAAAAATTTGGGTGCCACTGACGACCAGAGAAACGCATAAAATCAAAATATTTTGTGTAGATAACAATCTATGTTATATTACAGACCAAGATTGGATTTTTTGGTGCAAAAAGGTCAAGAAATGACAGAAAATAGATTATAAAAATTTTATAGGTTTTCTCCTAAAAACGTCAAAGTCGCGATTGAAAACTTAAAAATTGGCAACATTTAGGCAAAGAACTGAAACGAATACGGATTATGTGGAGAAAATATCGCAAGAAACGTGTTTTACAAAGCCTTAAATTTCAGCTTCACCCGTCATTGTCCTTCATTTTACTAAAATATTTGCACGAACATCATTGAAAATAGATCCCTCTCGTGATGCTTTGGCAGTAGTTTTAGTTATAGAGCGGATGGTTTAATAGTCTGTGATTTTTAGATAATTTTTGTAGAAAAAAATCGCTATTTGGGAGACTGCGACATTTGAATTGTGAGAAGATTTCTTCAAATGAGCGCGAACTTGGCCCCTAGAACGGAGTGACGTATTTCTAAGGTAAATCTCAATATATCCGTTATTATACAAGATATGAGAAAAAATGTATCCTCAATGTATCCGTTATTATACACGAAACGAGAAAAATTGTATACTTAAATTATAGAGTTTATTGAGCTGCATCTTACGAAATTATTTTAGGAATCTCAAAGTGGCCCATCCCATAAGTCGTTGGTGATCCAAATTTTGGGATTTTCCGTCGAACTATAATGCATATTTGTAAGGAAGACATTTATAGTGTTAATCGTTTTTCGAGTTATTTCAATTGTATTACTACTTTTCACATTTTTGGCGCCTATCAAAATTTATCATATGGCGTTTTTAGTGAATTTGTATTAAAAAAGATTCACTAATAGAGAGGTATCGACGGTGAGACTTTGTAAAAAATCTTTCAAATGAGCGCGAACTAGGACCCCTAGAACCCATATCCCATAGTTTCGAGACTTATTTGGCTAAATATAAAATTAAATCAACGATCGAAATTGAATATAAAATGAATAACTGGTAAAAAGTAAATTTGATTAACTTGATGTATCAAAATTCAAGCCGTCAGTGTCAGAATGTGTGTTTTGGAGACAAGTAATGTTTATAACCTACCCTAGACTAAATTCTATTAAAGGCAACGACAAAGTTAGAACTTATTTACCATATTATACAATTAACTTCAATAAATAATGTTATTATTGTTATTAAAAAAGGCATAATATTATGTAGTTATTAAAAACATTTTAATGAAAATTCACTACCATAAGTCACTTTCTGCGTTCAGACTTTTCAATTAAGATCGGTTTGAAAGTGTAGTAAACAGCTTTTGTTCTACTACTACTACTACTACTACCACTATCAGTCGCGCGGTCCCATAAAGGGGTAGACACACCACAAAGCCTATGCTATTTATTAACTATGTTGCTTCATGGACCTCTGTCCTAGCAGGCTATTTGGGCATATTCGATATTCATACACCTCCGCATACACCACTCCCCTATTACGTCAACTTCTGACCTTTTTCTTCCTTAATATATCACCCACAACATCCGACCAAGATTTTCTGAATTCTCCACAGCTCCTCTTACCATTTATATGCTCTCTATAAATTCTACTTGTGATTCTATCATTGTTCATTCCTTCTATGCGTCCAAACCAACTAAGTACTCTGCTCACATACTCACTTTCAATAGACTTTTCAACGTTCCCTACGAACCCATTTATTTGTAACTCTGTCTTTCCTTGATTTACGCGTCAACCGTCTCAGGTAATCCAGTTCAACAGTTTTTAATTTCCTTACATGATTGGCTGAAACACCCAACTTTCAGAGCCATATAGAACAGTCGGTACCAGTACGCTGTTATATATAGCCACCTTGGCCTCTTTAGATAGGCACTCACTATTACCTAGAGTGGTCATAGCACCCACCAACAGCTTTTTATTGAATTTAACATTAAAAACAATCTAACAAAGATGGCATAGCAATAGACGTTCCCTTGCATTTTTTGCATCAGATCGAGTCAATTATTTCCTGTCTAAATAAAGGAATTTTTGTTTGTATCAAATAATTAAACGTATGATTCCATATCGTCAATATGCGTGGAAGTATAGTATTGATGACAGAAATATAAAAAAATCGCTTAAAAGTTGTAAAAAGTGTTTTTGTCTGTCGGTCTATATATGTGTCTGTTAGTAGCCGCGATAACTTTAGAACGAATTGGGATGCCATCTTCATATTTGGTACACAGTTAGCACCCGACAAACGAACGCTTCGAATTGTTCTTGGGGAACATCGCTTCAGGGGGTGTGATCGTTCAAAGTCATCTCCATATCAAACGCTCATGTACAAAAATCTGTCACAATTACTTTAAAAGTTCGAGTTACAGACTGATGGTTACCTTGTATTCAACTTTCACATATCGTAACGCTTCTACACAATCCCAGTGAAGAAAACCGTCAGGTATTTAACGACGCAAGAACCCGCTATGTCCGCATTCTTTCTGAGGCAAAAAACTCGTTTAATAACCACATCAAAAACAAATTCTTTTTAAGCCCCAACGACAGCAAACCCTTCTGAACTCTTGCTAAATCTATTGGGAATAATTTCTCCAAGAGCACATTCCCACCTCTTGTCTCAAGGGATGAAATTGTTTCTACCGCCCTGGGCAAGGCTGAACTTTTTGCCTCGTTGTTCGCCGGCAATTCTACTCTCAACCCACCTCCGACTATTTAACCAGCAACAGTCCCCAATTTCGCGCATAAAATGACGGATATCATTTTGAAAACTAAAAAGGTACGAAAGATGCTCTCTTCTCTTAATACCAGGAAAGCGTCTGTCCTTGACGATATCCCAGAAATTGTTCTCAAAAGATGCGCACCAGGACTTGCTCCTGTCCTGACTCGTCTGTTTCAGACATCTTACAATAGAGGCATATTCCCTAGTAACTGGAAAACTGCTCGAGTACAACCTGTCCCCAAGAAAGGATCCAAAACGCTTCCTAGCAAATACAGGCCTATTTATCTCCTTTCAGTCGTCTCTAAAGTGATATAAAAGTATATAAACACCGAATTACTATAATTTCCTGAAAAACACAAGCTAATCCACGACAGGCAGTATGGATTTCGTCAGCGCAGATCAACTGCCGACCTCCTTTCCTTTGTCGCCTATTCTTGGAACAAGTCTATGGAACTACACGGTGAGTCCCAGATTGTCGCTCTAGACATACTCAAGGCATTCGACCAGGTCTGGCACGCAGCGCTGCTTAATAAATTTCCGGCCTATCGCCTACCACCAAAACTCTGTACCTGGGCAGCAAATTTCCTCTCCAACCGGAGCATTTCTGTTGTCGTGGATGGCCATTCCTTTAAACTGTATCCAATTAATGCAGGAGTCCCTTAAGGTTCCGCTTTAGCCCCTACTTTGTTTCTTCTCCACATCAATGACCTCCTCTCTAGCACATCCAACCCAGTTCACAGTTACGCGGACGACAGCACCCTCCACTCAAATATACAATATTCTAGACCTGATTCTTTAACGCAATTAGATGAGGATCGCAGACTCGTGGAGGGTTCTGTCTCTGTGGAACTCCAAAAAATATTAGACTAGGGAAGTAGAAATCTTGTACAATTCAACCCTACCAAATCTGAGTCTTGCTTTCTTTCTCATAAGAGATACACCAGTCCTAGATCCATCACAATAAACAACCAAGTTATTTAAAGTAATGAGTCCTTTTCACTCGTTGGCATTTCCGTAGATCGAAATCTCAATTGACACCAACATGTTACATCAATTGCCGAAGCGGCTGCTAGGAAATTAGATTTCCACTTCCGGGCTCGCAAATGCTTTTCACCAGCTAATCTCTATACATTATATACTTCACAAAAAAGGCCAAACCTCTAATACTGCTCCCACATCTGGGGTGCCGCTTCTACACCTGCTATCCTGGACTCCATTCAGAAGAGAGCTATACGTCTCATCGGTGACCTTACCCTTACCCAAAGGTTGCGATTCCTTGCCCACCGACCTCTCTCTCTCTCTTTTATAGATATCTGCACGGGCACTTTACAGAGGAGATTTTTTCCATAGTTCCTCCACCTTCTGTCCCCAACACATCAACCAGGGGAACAGAGCGAATGCACCCTTTTACTGTCCAGGTCACCAGGCATAGAACATCTTGTTATACCCGCTCGTTTGTCCCAAGGACTTCCAAGTTGTGGAATTCCTTGCCGGCACATGTTTTTCCTTCTCCTCCGAACCTCCAAACCTTCAAGTCCAGAATTAACAAGTTGCCTCTTTCCTCCTTCTCGACACACACAGTACGATAGTATTTAGGGTGTTAGCCCTCGTGGTGTGTTATTGAAATTATAAACAAACAAAGAAAGATCGGTTGTATATATGTGAAAATTGTAACTGTGATGATAGTGCTTCTGAATAAATGTTGCAATTTACTCCAGCATGTGTTGCAATATGCCCCAAACCTGGGGTTTATTGCAACACGATCGCCTTTTTCGTTATTTTCTTATAATTTGTCGATTATTGATTTTTAGTTCTTTAACTTCGTATATACTGGGTGGTCCGACAGAACGTTCAAGTTCAATATCTCCTTTATTATTCAATAATAACAAAATTTTGGAACAATAGTTGCAGGTACTAACGTTAGCTACAAACTATAACTAGTTTTGCATATACAAGGTGTTTCATAAGTTATGTAGAACCCTAATTTCACTTTTTTTTAAATGATTCACCCTGTATATTGTTTCATTTTTGAATTTCTCTTGTTTTGCAAATTCGCCGAGTGTATAGTTATTGGGGTCTATACAGAGTCATAAGCGATTTTTCTAAAACATCAGAGGCACATTTGACGGTCTGTATCTTCATTAATATGTCAGCATTAAACACTATGTGCCGAAAATCTGAAAAAGTGCTCTTCTATCAATTTCAATCAATACAGAAAGAATTCCTTGAAAACAGTATACAGGTTGAGCAAAAACACTGGAGTCAAGTATTCCCGAGAAGTTTAAATGGTATATTATAATCAATTTCGATACATCAACAAATGTCATTTCAGTTTCTATACCTAAAACCAGTATTATGAGATGTTGGGTGCTTTTTAAGAAAGAATTAGTGTATTATATCGTAACTATGGAAATAAACAATGTATTGACTCACTTGTCAAACATTAACATAAACTATCGAGTAGTTATTTTTTCGTATTTGAATTAGACGCTAAAATGAATTTCTCTGGACAAGAAAAGATTGATATGATTTATGTGTTAGGAGCAAGTAACAGAAACTGTTTATTCGCGACAAGAATCTGTCATGATAAATATCCCAATAGAAGACAACCACACAAAAACGGTTTTGAAAACAGATGCGACGTTCTGACGAAATGGGGAACACAGGATACAAGAAGACCGAGAAAAGCAAGCCTGTTTGGAACGAAGAGAAAGAGTTGATAGTAAATTTGAAAGTGATAGAAAACCCTCATATTAGCTCAAGGAAAATAGCAAGAGAAATTGATATTAGTAAGAACTCTGTTTAACGAATGTAACGTAAAACCAAATTTCACCCATACCATATTCAACGCCTCTAAGAACTGTAGAATGTGTACAATGATAATCATCTAAGGCAACTATCAGTTTGTTACTGGGTACAGCAACAAATGCAAAGAGATACAAGATTCTTCAACTTTGTGTTGCTCACGGATATAGCAACGTTTCATAAGAACGGACATGTCAACAGACATAATTTTCACTACTATTCTACTGAAAACCCACACTTTAGTCACACGACTAGTGAAAATAGGTGGCCTCTCTTGGGCGGAATTATTGGAAATTTTATCATCGGTCCGCATTTCTTTGAAGAACGGCTCACTGTGCAGGGATATCTTCAGTTTCCAAGAGAAGACCTTGAGCCATTATTGGACCAACTGCCTGTTAGCATACGTGACGGTGCCCCAGTATATCATACAGCTAACACTAATGCTTTTAATGCTTTTCTCGACCAATATTTCCCAGAACGCTGGATTGGGAGATGAGAGCTTAATGCATGGCCGGCTAGATCACCTGATTTAAGAAAAATTGACTAATTTTAATAGACACAATCGTCGACAAAAGAAGATATGAAAGGAAGTATCCGTGGTGTATTTGATAATATTAATTGCAGTGTATGACAAGACGCTAACTATTCTTTTAAAACTCGCTTAAGCTTCATTTCGAACACTTAATTAACTGGTTTTTACTGTTTTTGTCTAGCTGTTATATTATTTTTATCACAATTTTCAGTGATTTGATAAATTCTAATTTCAGCTTTAAGTTTTATTTTAATACCACTAAATCGAATAATCTTTAATTTATACTTGCGAAATTCTTCCATTAAAATTTTCTCTTCTAGTTATTATTTTTATTTGAAGAACATTTTTCTCCACGCTTTTGTATATTGGTAAGAATATATTCTTTAATGAATATGTCACAGTGGGAACAATCCGACATTTGCAAGTTTTATGAAATAATAAAACGAGGTCGGAATAAGTACCAGGTTTTGAGGTGATCGTTAATATTAATATAATTCTTCATATGCCCCACAGACAGATTAACAATCAAACCAAGAGGAGTCTAGACAGGAAACTATATACAGGTGCTACAAAAATAATACACTAATTTGTTCCTGTGTATGGGTGTACCTTTTTTCTTAAAAGACACCCAATATTTCACTATATACTGGTTTTAGGTATAGGGGATACTTGATGAAACTGAAAGAACATTTGTTGTTGTATCTAAATGAATTATAATATACAAGCTGTTCTATTTGCATTTCTCGAGAAAACTTGACTCCAGTGTTTCTACTTACCCTGTATACTGTTTTCAAGGAATTCTTTCTATATTGATTGAAGTTAAAAGAAGAAGACTTTTTCAGATTTTTGGCATGATGGAGTGTTGAAAGCTGACATATTAATGCAGATACAGACCGTTAAATGTGCCTCTGATATTTTAGAAAAGTGGCCATAACTTTTGAACGAGTCTGTAAAGACCAATTACTATACACTGGATAAATTGGAAGCACAAGAGGAATTCAAAAATCAAACAATACGCAGGGTGTACCATTTGAAAAAAGTCGGGACGCAGCAAGTGCGTTATGGTAGCGAATTTTCATAGAAATATTTCTAATGCTAAATATGTTTTTTAACGAGAAATCAAATTTAGTAGAAAGTATAATAACCTATATAATAAATAACTTTAATAGTAGAAACCATGTACTATATACAGGGTGATCCAACAAAGCGTTCAAGTTCAATAAATCCTTTATTATTCAATAATAATAAAAAACTCTGGACGCAGCAAGTGCGTTATGGTAGTGAATTTTTATAAAAATGTTTTTAATAGCAAATATGTTTTTTTAAAAAGCAGGCATCAAATTTGGTTACCAGTATAATCTATATATTAGAAACAATGTGCAATGTTTCATCAAAATAACTTTATTGTTTGAAAATGTACAAAAATTTTCGAAAGTAAACTTAAATTGTTCCCGAAAAAACTGGTTTTCTGGTTAACCTTATAGGTTAATAGCAAATTGATTCAAAATTTGAAGCATCTAATTAAAATTCGCTACCATAATGCACTTGCTGCGTCCCGAATTTCTTTTCTTACAAAGATGTATTATATTTATATGGAAAATGCAAAAATGCGATAACATAGGGCGTGTTAGATTAAAAAAATCCACTAAGAAAACAAAATTTAAATCACCAACGACTTATGGGTCACCTTGTAATTGTGGAAATATTTTTTAAGATGTAGCTTAAAACACCCTACAATTAATGAATATAATAACTTTTTTTCGTAACTTGCATATTAACGGATATATTGCGCTTTAATGATTTTTTACGAAAATTCTACAAAAATGATATACCATTAAACGATAAACTATATAGCGAACACTACTGCTAAAGCATCAGAGAAGGGGTCTATTTGAAATGAATTTTCTGTGAATATTTTAGTAAAATGAAGGACAATGACGATTGAAACTAAGAGTTCAGGATTTGTAAACATTATTCTTGCGACATTTTCCTTCCACATATTTTTTTATTATATATTATTTTCAGGTTCATTTCTTTAAATGCTTGTAACTTTTTTGTCCTTTAACCTACAGCGCTGAATTTTGGTAGGTTATCTATAATGATAGAAACATGCGTACCAAATTTAGTTGCCCTTACTTTGTTAATTCCGCAGATATAAATTTTTTTCGAATGAAAACTTCATCCGATTTTCCTGACTAACGAACTAATCCAATCCATTTACAAAAGGAAGGTAAGTGCCAAATTTTATCAAAATCGGCCCATTATTTTTTGAGTTATAGGTGTGATACACACACACACACACACACACACACACACACACACACACACACACACACATATATATATATATATATATATATATATATATATATATATATATATATATATATATATATATATATATATATATATATATATATACATGAAAATTTTATGTCAGAAATGTAATGTCCAATTTTTGTCTTGAAGAATTAAAATTTTTGGAGAGATATAGTTGTAAAAAAGTAATTATTTTTAACTTGTTTCGTAACTTTAAAGATAAAATGCTACAGATATATTTGTGAGATTTGGAATTGCAGGGGAGAGAAGTTCAGAGGAAATTTGGAAAGTGACAGAATAAAACCGTTTGAGATGTTGATTTTTGGAAGAAGGTTAAAATTATGTCATTTGCAAGCACAAGCTAAGCTTTTTTGTGAGATATGATGTATAATTAAAATAACAATAAATAAATATATATATATATATATATATATATATATATATATATATATATATATATATATATATATATATATATATATATATATATAAATAAACATATAAAAATTGAAACCGACCCCGGATATGGGTTCTAAGGGTCCTGGTTCGCGCTCATTTGCAAATTTAAGTCGGGATCTCCCCATTAGTGAATTTTTCTACGAAAATTCACTAAAAGTGAAGTTTGGGTTGTATCTAACTTATGCAACACCCTGTATATGAAAAAATAATTACAGTTTCTAGCTAACGTTAGTACCTGCAACTTTTGTTCTATTTTTTTAAAATTATTATTGAATCATAAAAATAAATATTTAACTTGAACGCACTGTTGTACCAGCCTGTATGTTCCTTGAAAGCTAATACACATATGTACGCAAATATTTGGATTTCTTTGTTTTATATATGCCCAGTTTCACAAAGCACGATTAAATATTTAACAGCCGATTAGTTAATCGAGGCTTAATACAACCAATCCAGCTGCAAAATATTTAGTTGCCATGGCGTACACCCAAATCAGAGTCTGTGATTGATCGTCTAAAGTCTTGACTAACCGGCCGTTAAATGTTCAATCGAGCTTTGTGAAACTAGGCATAGTCTTTAAAAAAAATCTAAAATGTTGCAACTTGCCCCGATCCCCCCAATTCACAATTCAGAATTCAGCAACACTGAAATGCAATTACATTTAACTTATCGTCAGTTCAGATTATGTCAGATAGCAAGCTTCTTGCTGGAATACAATCTCGTTCAACCGTAAATACGAACAACTTTCATACTTGCAGCTCGGAAACAGGACATATAACGAACAGAAAACCAGTAGATATTTTATAAATAATTACTGAATACGTTTTCTGCCTTATAAAATGTGCGGATGAGTTACTGTAGGCTATAATTTTCTGTAATGGGTCAACTTAATACTGGAATTAATGCAGAAATTACGCTTAAAGATGTTTATTGCGTTTCACACGGAATAAATGGATATTTCTTAATTCCAGTGTTATGTCGTAATGGAAATGCCATTAGCTTCCTGTGAGAAGCGAGTTGAGACAACATATAACAATTAGCAGATACTAATTACATTAGGAGATTTATTAACTTATTTGTGCTTTGTGATAATCACCACTGACAATTCATTAATGTAGTACTTGATGAGTTTTGTATAGGTCAATATAATTGGCTATTGAAAAAATTGCGTAGTCAGAAAGCCACTTATTTCCTATATGTGCATTAACAAGATATGACACATCACTTAATAAGTACATACAGTGCGAGCATAAAGTGTGAAACAGACTAAGTAAGAGCGAAATAATTTTTTGAAAAATACTTAAATACGTCGATTTTATTTCATAAAAATACCTACATATTTTTGCATGAGAGTCGATTTTTCACGTTCGTTTGTTTTACAGGTAATAACGTCATCAACTTTTTTTAACGGCAACCCTCTATTGGTTAATTTTTATTTAGAAAATTAACTAACAGAGAGGTAACGATGGTAAGACTTTCGAATTTTTTTTTAAATGAGCGCGAATTAGGGTCCCTAGAACTAAAATCCAATGTCTATTCGAATTTATATATATATATATATATATATATATATATATATATATATATATATATATATATATATATATATATATGTGTGTGTGTGTGTGTGTGTGTGTGTATATATATACAGGCTGTCCCACATAAGACGTGGGAATCTACCTAGTCGGAGAGTAGGCTTTGGACATAATATGAAAACTTATGTCAAAGAGATGTATTATTAGTCTCGTTAGTTGTCTTCGCAATAGAGTAATCTATTTCTTTGAAAGTATTGTAAGCTACACAATGGAAAATATTGTTAAAGAATATTCTGCTGACAATATTCTAAATTTATTTTACATTCACGGAGAATGCAGGAGAATCGTGAGAAGAACGTGCCGCTTGTTCAATGAGAGATTTCCATATTTGTCACCTATGAATAGGACAAAGTTCTCTAAAATCAAGTCAAATTTTGGGAATAACTGGAATGATAATTTAAATAGAAATCGTTCCAGTATCATTACCGGCAATGAAACAAATGAAATCAATGTGTTGGGTTATTTCACGGCCTATCCACATGCTTCCGTCAGGCAGGCAGTAGAAGATTTAAGACTAACTCGAACATCAATTCAAAGAATTCTTTCTAAGTATGAATGGCATGCATATGTCCAAAGAACAGTGCATGGATTACGGGAGGGTGACCACATTAGAAGGGTTGAATTTTGTGAATGGTTGACGGTACGGATCCAGGAAGACCCAGATATGTTAGATAGGATTTTATGGACGGATGAATAAAAATTTACAAGAAAAGGCATCATCAATTGGAAGCGATGTTATTTCTGAGCAGATGAAATGCCTCACTTTATGCGTGAAGCGCATTTCCAGTATGAATTCAGTTTCAATGTTTTTGCTGTTATTGGAAATGGAAGAGTTTTTCCATATCTACGAGGAAATGTTAACCTCAGAAAGTTATCGTAGAATACTTCGTGAAGTTGTTGCTGGTATCTTGACTGGTTTGCCTAATGCAGAATTCTGGTACCAGTTAGATAGCGCTCCAGCACATTCTACGGCAGCTGTACACCAGGAGCTGACAAGAATGTTTGAGGATTGTTGAATTGGACCCGGCGGTCCATGGATTTGACCTCACAGGTCACAAGACCTGACTCCACCTGACTTCTTCTTATGGGCTCACATTAGAAATGAAGTTTATTCCAGCCAAATAACCTCCCGAGAAGAACTGGAGGCTAAAGTGCGACAAGCTTTTAATGATCTCGCTCCAGAAATGATCCGAAGGGCCACTAATTCTGGATTGCAAAGAAGATTATTGAAGTCTCTTAAAGTCAATGGTGGTCATATAGAGCATATTTTATATTAAAACTCATACGCATTTTTAAAATTAATTCTATAACTGTTTCGTTGATTATTTTCTGTATTAAAACTCACTGATATATTTTCGTACTGATAGATGGTTCTATAACTTGTTTTCATTTTGAGTAATTAAGTTTCGGGGCGATTCATAAACATCCCTCACTATGTTGGATTGAGTAGAGGATTTATAATTTCTAAAACAGTGCAAGTCGAATTGAAATTTCTTCTTTTTAAAGGGTATGAGGTGTAAACGTATTCGAACACCCAGAAATTGAAAAATGAAATGGAAAAAATATATCTTGGGAGTTATTCGATTAACCTAAAGAGCGACATTAATATAATAAACCAAATACAAGTTTTCATTCTTCTCGTCCAGAATATGAATGGAATACCTACATGAAAAATTCTGGGTTCTCTTGGCCCTATACCCAAAGCTTACTAGTGGTATCTATTAACATCCCCCGATACCGTTGTATAGTTACGAGTTATTATTATTATCATTCTTATTATTACTATTTATAAAAAATAATAATAATAATAATTGTTTTTAGTTTTAGTAATTATTATTATTATTATTATTATTATTATTATTATTATTATTATCAATGCAAAGAAAAGAAAAGAGTATTATCTCGGATAATACAAAATTCACATATTTCCCATCGTAACTCGGGAATCACCCGAGATAGGTATAGGGAATGCTGATACAGATCGAAGTAGAATATCATGCCGAATGATATGCCGTATAAAAATATACACAGTATTATATTTGGAAAAAAAATACTTTTTCGTGTTTGAACTTCGTAAAGCAACACCCTGTATCTATTTTGTATTTTTTTTTCACAATGAAAAGAATTCTGACCATTAGGAATATAGTTGTGCTAAGCTTCAGAATCATGGCGTACTTGATGCCCGAGAATTGCCATTTCAAATATTTGCAACTTTATGACGGAAAAACAATAGAAAATCGAATATCTTGAGAACGGCTGATACCAGTATAGGCAAGTGGCATATCATTTTGCTCAGAATTGCATGCTCATTCCGAATATGCAATAATATATAGAGTGTTACATTAAAATTAAGAAAGTTGTTGGAACCTTCCGGTGCAATCGGAAGTGATACAGTCACCAAAATATTTTAGTTATAATGAGCGGATGGTGATACATCCATCTGCAAATTTTCAGATTCCAAATCCCAATATTAATTCCAAAATCTCTAAGGCACGCCTTACGTGGGACAGCCTATATATATATATATATATATATATATATATATATATATATATATATATATATATATATATATATTTGTGTGTGTGTGTGTGTGTATCCGAGCGATAACTCAAAAAATACTCAACTGATTTTAACGAAACTTGGCACATATCTTTATTGTATTAAGGCCGCGGACGAGTTCGCATATCAGCTATAACGGACATTTTTTTTCCAAAAAATATACAAAAATATTTTTGGAAACGATATATTTCTGTAAGTATTAGAGTAACTGAAATTAGACTTTACATGTCGCTATGAATGGTGCAGATAAACCTCTGTCGTGAATTTTAAGTAATTTGGTTCACAATATTTAGAGTTTTCTCCAAATTAAAAATAAAATCTGAAAGACGTGCGTTATGAAACGACTTAGTGGTTAAAGTCGAATGCCTGACAGACATAGTAGTCAATTGCCACTCGATATAAATTGTAACTTCGGTTTACGGCTTTAAAATTAAATTTATTTATTTATTCCAAGCTCGTTGAGTTACAACTCATTAAAAATATGAGATCTGCAAAGACACAAGGCTAAGTCTAATACAGAACTGGTTAAAATTATAGATCTAACAATTATTTATTAGCTCTGGTGGCGTGATCTCCGATCACATGCCATTGATGTGGAAGTTTATAATAAAAACACTGAATTGCATTACTAGAGTTCACAAAATTAGTGATCTAAATATAACTTGCTAAATTAGATATACCTATTATAAAGAAACATTTACAAATGGCTAAATTTCAGAGTTTGTATATACTATACCTTAATGTAAATTAACAATTAGATTTATAACATTCTTATATACTAATACACAGGGCGATCACATAACTCGCGTAAATTGATTCATACAACAGCTATAAACCATAAGTCAACGGTACTGAAACAAAATAAATAACATGCACAAAAGATACTACCCGAACCAGCAATCGTGAAATCTCTGCTACAAATATCGCAAATGAGAGACATGAAATAAAAAATTTGCCAAATAATTGTTATTCACCTGGGGATTCAATCAATTTTTAAAATAAACTATATTTGTACCTTGATAAATGGCCCCAAATACAATTTTTGAAATGAAAGTGTAGCATAATATAGTGGAAATGTACACAAAACCAAGTCAAGTCTCTATAAAAAGATTTTTAAATGATTTTTTTTTGTCTTTAAACTTAAACATAAGACGGCATATCAGATCTAAATAGTCATTGAATGTGTTTAAATGGAAATTCTTCTAGTTCTATAATTAATTGTTACGTATAGTTTTAATAATATAATATGAATTAGGCTTGCCTCTGGAAAGCGTTTGTAACTTTAATGAAATTTGTAATACAAGTTTCTTTTTAAAAGACTTAGACTATTTATAGATATATCGATATTTAATTTTGTAGCTTCAGAGAAAATTGAGTTCTGAGCATTTTTCTCAAAAGGAGTTAGAACACAAGATTTTTTGATAATAGAGAGATATCGATGGTAACACATTCGAAAGAATTCTTCAAATGTGCGCGTACTAGGACCTCTTAAATCGATCTTCAAGGTCTGTGTAAGTTTAAAGTATTAATTTTAGTAATTTTCCATATAGTTATATTATACAATTCTTATGAAAATTCACTACTATAACGCACTTGCTGCGTCCCGAATTTTTTTAATTCTTGACTAAAGAGATCTTTTCATTTTGGAACCAACAATACCTTATATAAAAAAGCATGGGCGCAGCAAGTGCGTTATGGTAGTGAATTTTCATAGAAATGGTCTGGCAAAAAATATTTTAATATAACTTTTTTTCTTGCAATATAGAAGTATAAATTTTGGTGTATAGTTTAATTTTTATATCGTTAACCTACCTACCAAATTTTGTTATCATATATATATATATATATATATATATATATATATATATATATATATATATATATATATATATATATATATATATATATCATATAAAAATCGAAACTCACCCCGGATATGGGTTCTAGGGGTCCTAGTTCGCGCTCATTTGCAAAAACTTTTTCAAAATTCAAAAATCGGGATCTCCCCATTAGTGAAATTTTTCCACGAAAATTCACTAAAATCGAGTAAATGGCAATTATTGAGTGCGACAAATCGTAAAGTTTATTATTTCTTTATTTTCTTTATATATTTACGGAATTTCATCATAAAATATAAATCATACAAACAGGAGATTGACAATCAAAGTAGACTTATATACACAATATACAGTGTGGAATAGATGAATGGAATAAATTTTGTATCCCAATTACTTTCAATATGAAAAAAATCCCAAATCCCATCAATATTAGATTAAAAAATGACATCCTGCAACATGAAAACTGCACCCCTACATTCAAGCCCTTTCGATTGACAGGTGCAACCTCCAAATTTTTAAATAAGAAGTAGCGGCTACATCTGTAAGATTCTTTATTCTCTATTTAAAACTGCTATGGTTTTAAAATTTATTTAAAAAATTAACATTAAAAATATAAATTAATGTGATTGGCAAACTTCGCTACAACATACTAAACAATTAACAACTCATCGCGTTTCATTCTTGATAATGAGAAAAAATAAAAAACACATCCACCTTAATGTAGAAGATCGAAAATGTGTTGCGTATTGCTCAATGTGACATCCCTGTAAGCCACCACTCCCAAGAATATAAGCTCATTCTGTTACATTACAAAAGCAATTCCCCTCTGCTGTACAATATATTTGTCGCGGGCATTCTGACAGCCCCCCTAAACGTGACTGTACGCAGACGACACTACCATCCACAGCAGCTCCACTCAGCCGAGGATAATAACTGAACGACTTCAGATTGCCGTAGTCGAGCTGCAATCATGGTATAGGAAATTCCTTCTAGCCATAAACACCGATAAATGTTCAGCTGTCCTATTTTCCAAGAGGAGACACACACCTCACGAACACGTTTCATTAGACAACCGTCAAATTCCCTGGCAAGATTCCGCCAAATACCTCGGGGTTTTCCTCGACAAACACTTAACATGGCGCCCCCATGTCGATCACGCCCGAAAAAAAAGCCTCGATGTTCATCTCGAAGCTGTTCCCACTTCTAAATACAAATTCAAAATAGTCCATGAACAATAAGTTGCTCGTGTACAAAGTCATTATTCGGCCAGCCTTGACCTATGCATCACCTGCATGGGCCACCGCGGCAGCAACACACATCAATACCCTTCAAATCATCCAGAACGAAATTCTGAGAATGGTTACCGGAGCGCCATGGTTTGTCCGAAACAGTCAGATTCACTCTGATCTGGAAATGCCTTCGATACTTGAGTTTATAACTCAACTATCCACGACTCAGTTTGCAAAAGCCGCTACCCACCCAAATGCTCTTCTCCGTAGTGCCACCGACTACGACGAGCAACTTCCACATAAGGATAAGCGTCAAAAACTTATACTTACACGCTAACGCCCCCGCGGCAAAAACAGAATGGATACATTCATACCCAAAAAGTCATTGTGTGTAATCTTTCCGACGGAGGTATGGACTAAGGTCCGGTACTCACAGGGAGGGGGTTTTAGTGAGTACAGTCTCACAGTGCCTCGATATCCCACGGCACCTACGGGGCCGTGAATGGGGTCTGCATGAGAATTTCCCCCTCCAGTATCAAAAAAAGTATTCTAGTTCTTAAGCTCCTAACCAAAAGATGCGTTTAATATTTCAATCGAGATACATGTATTTTTATGGATATATGCAGTTAATATAAGTGTATGGAATGTATCCTGGCGTATCATTCAATAAGTCACCTAACTTTCACTACGGTGTTACTATTTAATTAACCCAGGCAACACAACTATCTATGCAATAACTTATCATAACTCAAAATATAACTTATATACGGACCTTCGAGTATACACGTAACAAAATGCATGCCTTGAACGTCTTGGCAACATGCTAATCGTAAATAAAAATGTCTTCTCGGGCGTGGCCAACCTAACCGCAATCCTTATTCTTCTTCGTCTCAAGTAAGTAAGATCGCGTGGTTGAGTTCTTTGTACCATACTTTTCACATATCCCTGTAAGAATATGTCTAATAGCGTAAGGTTGGACGATCATACAAGCCACCAACGATTCTCGCCTTCCTATTCACCGATTTGGAAATATTAAGTAGGCGTACTGCGGTAAGTTGATTTGGCAATATGCTGGTGCTCCATCCTGCTGAAACCATATCACGTTTGGAACTTGCGGAATTGCGCGATCACGATATATTTGTCAAAGTTGGCACGACATTATTTTGAAGCAGTGTTAAATAATTATCTCCATTCAAATTGCCATTAAAGAAAAAGAGACCAATGACATGATTTCCAACTATTCGTGCTTAAGCATTAACCTTTTCAGGGTATTGCGTATGTTCTTCTCTCATCCAGTGTGGATTATCTTTAGACGATTTTGACGAATAGCATGGCCGTGAAGTTTCTGCACTCATGAGAAAACAAGGCATGTTCTCGTTAGCATACATTGTTATCTAACATTTCCATCATTTGTTCATGAAAAGACGTTCTTCTATAAAAATGATGTATTGTATTAATTTATAGGGATGCATTTTGTTTTAGTATTCGAATAATCGATGAATGGCTATCACACAATATTGTAGCCGTTTACCGACTCGAAGTATGCGGGTTTACCTCAAACTCAATCATCACATCCAATTTGGTATCATTGCTCAGTACAATAGAAGGTTTTTGTATCTGTCTTCGGGTCCAAGCAGGCAGAATTGCTTTTCAGTGTGTCTTTAGGGATATAGGCGACAAATCAGGAACTTTTTCTTGAAACAGGCGAACAACTTTGTTCTGTCATTATGTTTTATATCGTTAAATTGTTTTTTTGGTGCGTTCTGTTAAATAAACCATATTTCTGAAGTGCAGTTAACAACTGACAACTACGTTTATGCGGTTACAATGACACAACAAGTTTCTAAGGCGCTTTAAACAGAACTAACATTGCCAACTATAAAGAATGTTGATAACTTTGTTTTTAATTGATACCGCGATTAGTTTTCGTAGTAGTTGTTGATTACGTACACGGTTCCCCAAAAAATACTGTCTCCCAAAAATTCCTAAACCGCTATGTGAAAACTGGAACCTGTGATAAGCACTAATAAGTACACTTGGAGAAACCCAAATCACCACAACACATATTTCAGAGACCTTACGATCGTTTCATTGACAATGTCAACATCTTCAGAGAAAGAAAATTCTAAACTCAAAAACTAGCTTCCGTGTATTTATATCGCGTCAAGGTAAACGAACTAGTCCGAAGTAAAATTGTCGTCCAAGATCGATCGTTTGTTTATTGTGTAGTGAAACTACGAGACCTGCTTTAATCTTCTGGTCGACAAATTTATGAGCCATATCTAATATAGGTTTAAAGGAACCGAGTTATTTAGTGCAGATTCCTTAAATAACTCGGTTCCTTTAAACATATATTAGATAATGGCTCATAAATTTGTCGACTAGAAGATTAAAGCAGGTCTTCGACCTCGTAGTTTCACTACACAATAAACAAACGATCGATCTTGGACGACAATTTTACTTCGAACTAGTTCGTTTACCTTGACGCGATATAAATACACGGGAGCTGGTTTTTTAGTTTTGAATTTTCTTCCTCTGAAGATGTTGACATTGTCAATGAAACGATCGTAAGGTCTCTGAAATATGTGTTGTGGTGATTTGGGTTTCTCCAAGTGTACTTATTAATTCATAACCTGGCAGAATCAATGAGACCTATTATATCAGCTCTAGATTCTCCGACATATAATATAGCAAAGTGGCTGTCTAAAAGCTTGCCTGTTAAGCAAAAAGTTATTCAGTGTCAAATTCACTTGAATTAATTAATGAAGTTAAAGATGTTGAATTGGTTGTAGGCGAGGTTTTGATATCATTTGATGTAGCGTCTTTATTTCCTAGTGTGCCCTCAAAATAAACGCTAACGTATTTAGAACAGTACAACATAAATGAAGGGGTTTGCTAGGAATATATAACTTTAACAAACCCTTGTATAAAACAAAACATTTTTCAATTTAACAATAAATTTTTTGAACAAACCGAAGGCGGCAATGGGGAACACACTCTCTGCATTCATTGCGGACCTTTTCATGAGTAGGTTTAAGACGGATTTAGAAAATGAAAAGTGAGTATTTTCCTAGAGTATGCCTTCGTTTTGTGGACGACATGTTTGCAGTGTTATAAAATTTCCCTAAAGTAAAAGTAGATATAGTATAGGATTAAAGTACATTAAAAACGTGACTAAATTAACGGATATTTGGACTGCTTAGTGGAAAAATAATTAATAGACACAGAACAAAGAAAATGCTAGCGGAATGCACGACATACACGAAAGATAAAATAGAGAAAAAAATTGTTTGCCTATCTTTTGAACAGCGTATCACAAGGGGTCTTAAGATCAATTTTAAGGAAGCCGATTTCCACCTACCTTTTTCGACAAAAATAATTTAAGGCATTTGTTAAGTAATACGAAAGATAAAGATAAGGCACTTAAATTTCGGGTATCTATTAAACGGGTTGCAAAGATTGTAATCTTAAATAACTTAGGCCGACTAAGAGGACCATTCAGACTATATTTCGTGAACCTCTGGCACAGCTGAGATACGGCAGTGTAGACAAGTCATGGGAGGCACAACATATTTGGGATAATAACCACCACAGTGATAAAGAAAATCTGAAACTTATCAGAAATGTTAGACAACCAGCAAAGCTAGATGCGTACGAAAGCATTTATATTTAAGGCAATAAAAAACAAAAGTGCTTTAAGCCGAGCGCCGCCACTGATTTATAGTCCTTTGTTTGCTTCCTGTTTCCGATACAGATTAAATATTCCGAAACTTTCCAGGTAAAGTTATAAAGGGAGTCCAAAGACAGCGTCCGGTAATAAAAATAGAATGCACAGAAAATTTTCCTGCGATCTGGTCTCCCTCTCGGTATCGATCTCTAGCTACAACTCAGTACATAAGGTAATATTTAGTAGTAAGAATCATCCTCTGATGACGCTAACCTTGTTAGTGAAACGAAAGTCAGGTCTATAAAAAGATGTGTTGTGGTGATTTGACTTCTACAAGTGTACTTAACACTGTATGCCTTTGTCAAGGGGGTGATAAAGTTACCACCTTTTAGACCGTTTCGGCTTAGTCTGTACTTGTGTACCTGTAGTCGCTATCCAGCCAAAAATTCAGTTTTTTTGCGAAAATTTGTTATGAATCTATCAGTATGAATTTTTTTAAATGTAAACTGCACAGTTATTTTTTTATTTTTGCTCGACCTATCAGTGTGAACATACAAATTTATTAAAACTCATCAATTGCGTGCTTTCTTTCGATTGTTTATTTACCTGCTCCCGGTGTCAAATATGCTATCTCACTTGTTGCTACATTTAAAACAGAATCTTACCTTGACAACCGTGGGAGCCCGTTCTTGTAAAAAGAAACCGTCTCGTTCATTTCCACTTCTTTCATTTAACACATCTCTTTCCATCAACCTTTTGGTGCTCTTGAGACCATTCTTTTGCAGATTCACTCCATCATCAACGCGTTCGATACTAATTGACTCTTCAGCAAGTCACTTAGTTCCCTAGATGTTATCTGTAGTGTAATTGATAGTAACTATATTTATGCTGTCTATTAACTGCGCATGTTAATCTTGTAATGATAATGGACATTGTTGTTTCGCCGTTATCAAACGAGTGATCTACCACAAGTCGATGTTGCCGATCTTGGGAACTGAAATAATTAGTGTAGTATTTTTATTAGAGAATTCGGCGTGTAGTTTTTATGGATTGGATCTGGTACATTAGGCGTGAATACCGTCAAACAATAAACCCATGTCTGTTAAGTGGTGTTTAGGACTAATATAGATTTTAAGACTAATATGTATTTAACAATTAGATGACTCGTATGATTCACTTTCTGATTAAATAATGCTATATGAGAAAATAGTGCACATGGATGAAAATACGGCTACAGTGGTGGGAATCTGAGAATATTAAGACAATAAGTAGCCAGCAAATGCCTTATGCTAGCATATTTTCATAAAAATTTGACGGTTCTTTAAAAAAAGATCAAAATTATTCAGTTAATAAAAGTCTGGACGCAGAAAGTGCGTCATAGAAGTGAATTTTCATTAAAATGTTTTTAATAGAAAATATTTTTTAAAGAAAGCGGGCATTAAATTTGGTTTCCAGTATAACCTATATTATAGTATAAATCACCACGTGAAAACTAGAAGCTGTGATGAGCACTAATAAGTACACTTGGAGAAACCCAAATCACCACAACACTTATTTCAAACTGTGCTTGATTCATTAGAAAGTATTTTTATATTAAGGTCTATTAAGAACAAAACTTCATTGAATCGTGCGGCACCTTTAATTTCAAGCCCTTTATTTTCACTTTGCATTTGACCGCATAAACACTCCTAATTTGTCTGGCAGAATAATAAATTACAGTCAATAACTCGGCCGGTTTATACATATACCAATCTCTACGTTTGTCTCGACTTAAAGACCCGTTCGTTTTGTGTGTATCTATGAAGTCAATATAAATACTGTCACGAAGAATTAAAATCAATATAAAGATAGTTTTTAGTTTTATATTTAAAAATATGAGCGGAGTTGATGTGGTTTATCTCGCCAGATGTTTGTCGGATTAATCCAATATTCACATAGTAAATTTCTAGATCGAAAGAGAACGTGTAGATTCTTTAAATAACTCGGATCCTTTAAACCTATTATCCGTATATTAGATAAGGGCTCATAAATTTGTCGACCAGTAGATTAAAGCAGGTCTTCGAACTCGTAGTTTCACTACACAATAAACAAACGATCGTTCTTGGACGACAATTTTACTTCGGACTAGTTCGTTTACCTTGACGCGATATAAATACACGGTAGCTAGTTGTTTAGTTTAGAATTTTTCTTCCTCTGAAGATGTTGATATTGAGAACGAAACGATCGTAATGTCTCTGAAATAAGTGTTGTGGTGATTTGGGTTTCTTCAAGTGTACTTATAGTAGAAATAATGTACCATATTTCATCGATATGACTTTATTGTTTGAAAATGTACAAAAAGCTACGGAAAATAAACTTTAAATGTTCCCGAAAAACTGGTTTCGTAGCCAACGAATAGCAAATTAAGTTCTTGAAATTTAAAGCATTTAATAAAAGTTCGCTACTAAACCGCACTTGCTGAGTCCTGATTTTCTTTTGTCATGAACTTGTATTATATTTCGATGAAAAGTGCAAAAATTCATAAAAGGAGTTCGGTTTAACGAAAGAAAATTTTTATCACCAACGAATTATGGACCAATCTGTGATTGTACAATTAATTTTTTAAGATGCAGCTGAAGACAGCCTATAACTAACATATATTTTTTTCTCGTATGTTGTATATTAGCGGATATATTTAGATTTTTCTACGATAATTCGCTAAAAATTACAGACTCTTAAACCATAAACTCTAACTAAAACTACTGCCAAAGCATAAGAGAAAGGGTCAATGTCGAATGAATTTTCTGGAAATATTGAATTCAAATTTACTAAAGTCTGGAGGCAGCAAGTGCGTTATGGTAGTGAATTTCCAACTGAACTGTTTTTCATTTTAAATATGTTTGACATGAAATTTAGTAGATATTGTAACCTTTATAGTACACACAATGTACCGTATTTTATCAAACTAACTTTTTGTTTGAAAAAGTACAAAAATTGTCCCAAGATAAATTTCAAATTAAAAAGAAACTAGTCTGACTTTCCTGAATACCGAACCTATCCACGTCATTTACACAAAAACTACACCAGTCAAGATACAATTATTTCCAGAAAGCTTTTTGACAGAAATTAAAAAATATTTACATGAAGATTTGTAAACAACGTGTTTCATGAAATTTCTCCATTTTTTTAACAAAGCTTGGCTAAGTAATTTGAGAGCGTCCTGCATATGGAATCTAGATTTTTTTGACGACTAATGACTAATATAATTGAAAACCTCCCTAAATGCGTCATGAAAATGATGGGATTTCGATTATGTACCATTAAGCGATAAACTCTATACCTAAGGCTACTGCCAAGCATCAGAGAAAGGGTTTGTTTGAAATGAATTTGCTGGAAATATAATAAGTAACTCACCTATAAGGATGTAAACCCGCGTATATATATATATATATATATATATATATATATATATATATATATATATATATATATATATAAATTGGAACTGACCCCGGATATGGGTTCTATATATATATATATATATATATATATATATATATATATATATATATATATATATATATATATATATATATATATATATATATATATATATATACATATATATATATATAAACACAGATCTCCTCATTACCGAATTAAAAAAAAAATCGCTAAAACCTGTATGCTGTTGGTTAGAAGCAAATTTAATTTAAGAAAATTTACCAAAACATTGCAACAGTGGTCCTTATAAAATTGATTTTCCACGTACCTGCTTAATAGGTAAATATTTAGAAGACATAAATTTATATTTTCTATAGTTAAACTATTAGATCCACCGTGGTGTCAATTTTTTAAATGCGAGTATGAAGTACGACGCAACAAAAGGCATTAAAGGGCAGATATTATTCATAACCGTCCAATTATGACAGTATAAACAAGATTTTGACGGATGCTGTACTAACAGGTCAATTACAGGCATATGTTAGCGACTCGAATCGTATTTAACCAGTTGACAAATGTGGTGGAGTTTTCAACATGATGTTTCTATTTCTATAGAGCGATGTTAGGTAAAGGTCACGTGTTCAGAAGACAGTATGATTGATCACTGCTATCTTCACTCCTGATGTCACCTTTTAGTTTTTACTCTATGCTTCCTTTGCCCCATTCATATGTCAAGGTGTATGTGAGATTTTGAGCCTACTGAGCTAAATGTGTGGTTTCAATTTGCCATTTGTCGTACGGAAATCTAGTGGCTTGATTTCTAGGAAATGAATTTAGCGTGGTAGTCGACTGAGGTGAGCTATTTTAGTTCATTGATAAGTATAAAATAGTCTATGTTTTATAGAGGTATTATTATTGAATACATACATTGTATCCGTAAACGAAAATGATAAAGGTAGATAATATATTAATGTATCACCACAATAACAATAAAAGCCTGGACGCAGCAAGTGCGTTATGATAGTGAATTTTCATAGAAATGATCTGGCACAAAATATTTTATTATAACTTTTTTTTCTTGTAACATATAAATCTAAATTTTGGTGTATAGTTTACTTTTTATATTGCAAACCTATCTACCAAATTTGGTTGTCATAGCTTTTTATTTTTTGAGATAAATTTTTTTTCGAATGAAAACTCATAATTTTCCCGGAAAACCTCGTCCGATTTTCCTGACTAACGAATTTTTCCAAGCCATTTACAAAAGGAAGGTACGTGTCAAATTTTATCAAAATCGGACCAATATTTTCCCGGAAAACCTCGTCCGATTTTCTTGACTAACAAACATGTCAAAGCCATTTACAAAAGTAAGGTATGTGCCAAATTTTATTAAAATCGGCTTATTACTTTTTGAGATATGAATTTTTTTCTAATGAAAACTCAAAATTTTCCCGGAAAACCTCGTCCGATTTTCCTGACTAACAAACACGTCAAAGCCATTTACAAAAGGAAGGTACGTGTCAAATTTTATCAAAATCGGACCAATATTTTTTGAGTTATCGGTGTGCTCGTTATGATAATAAAACTAGGGGAACAGGAAATGTAATGGTAAGTGACCTCAGCTTATAAAGGTGATGAATGTAGCAGGAGACCACGTAAGGCACGTAAAAAGAAATGTTGCATGGAAATTTCAAGTAATTTGTTAGGTCACAAGTAAAACTTAAATAGAGAGCGAACATTGACTAACAGTATAAATTAAAGGTACAATCATAGCAAATGGACACACCATGCCCAGTAAGAGGATGCTTCTACAATTTTTATTCTCGATATGAAATGAATCATAAAGAAGAAAGAGAGGAAAATAAACCGAAAGTGGAGCTACAGGGACGTCTTATGCAGTAGAATACAAATAGGTTTTTGTAGGGTGATACGTATGTAAAATATTTTAGCAGTAAGAGTAAGCAAAGCGTCATGTTAAGAGTAAAGTTAGTAAGCAAGTTAGAGCAAGTTGTAAGGAAAATAGAAATGATCTGGAACAAAATATTTTGTTATAACTGTTTTTCTTGTAACATAGAAATCTAAATTTTGGTGTATAGCTTACTTTTTATATCGTAAACCTACCTACCAAATTTGGTTATCATAGCTTTTTATTTTTTGAGATAAATCATTTTTTCGAATGAAAACTCATAATTTTTCCGGAAAACCTCGTCTGATTTTCCTGACTAACCAACTTACCATTCATTGGGATGCAACGACCTATTGTGATTACTACAACTTTAATCATATAGTTTTTTTAATTATAGTAATAATAATAATAATGTAAAATATCTGGTCGGTGGGAGTACTGTTGCCAGCAATATGCCTACCGATAGTCGTAACGACTTAGCCGATACATCCATCGATACCGGGTGTTCGTTGTCCTATTTACATAATTCCTTTCTTGTCAATGTCCCCTAGATATTCCTATATTAAAATTACCTTCCTCCTTTCTACACCCCTTCCTTCATTTTTCTCTACCTGCTGGTATATTCATGAAACCAGACAAAAAGAAGCTTCGGAAAAACTCCGCGGTTCACCATGGCATGTGTTGAGCCGGTGATGTACAAGACAGCATTCAGGGCGTCGGTAGCAGGGTGCTGATGGGGCAGGCCCTTGCCATACAAGAAACTACAGCCCAACATCTCCAATACTATAGCCCAACATCTCCAATACTACAGCACAACATCACCAAGGGAGACTAAGAGCTTTCGAATTCCTTTAATCAGACTAAGAGCTTCGACCATTAAGGATGCTGCGCTGGAAAATCATCCATCACCCACACAAAAAGTATTACCAAGACGGTGGTTAAATTAGATTATGTCTATGTATCGAATGAAACAATTATGCGCATTTACTACGGAGTAACGCAACTCGGATAATGATTAAATGATTAAACAGCCAGTTAGTAGGCTTCTCTTCCAGACAATAAAAATTTTTTAGTTAACCTACGCGTTTCGGCTACCTTAGTAGCCACCCTTGGAGGAAAATCTAGAATCACAATAAAACAGTCTGTCAGACAACGTTGTTATTTGGCAGGCAATTGCGCTGAATGGAGCACAATGGTATCAAAAAAATCAATACAGAAATCATTAAAGCTAACATCTAAAGTCAAACAGTAAAAGAAGCAAAAAAGCTACAGCAAAAGTTAAACATGCAGTTAAAAGTTAAACAAAAACAGCCGAATACACTATTACAAAATATAAAAAAATATTTCAAAACGAAAAGCTGCGGAGTCAACTCACTGAGAGGCAGTGCAACAGGAGGCCACACAATTAAGCAGAACTTCATTAGAACCCTTAAGGGGGGCTGATTTGCAATAACAAAATGGCTCCCATACTTTTTTCTCCTTCAGGGCTCGTCCGCGTCTTTGCCGCCCCGATAGCACCGCAGTCTTTGGCTTATTGTGCATGTTCTTTGCCACCCATTTTGAAATCACTGTGCCTTCAATAAGTCTGCACAGCAATTGGTAGCGTAAAGTTTTGTATTTCTCTGTCTCCGGTCTAGGCTGACCGTATATGAGTTGCCGTTTGCGATCCAGAGCGTTACACTCGCACAAGATGTGCTGGACTAAATCGTACCCCCCACCAGCCAATGCAGGATAGGTGGAGCTGCTCTATGGTACCCGACCAACCTACCAGATTATAGTCGACATAACATGGCAAGGATGAAATATTCCTCGAATAAGGGTTATAGTCCCCAAAAACTCGCTTTCAAACAAACTCGTAAATATGTCTGCGCAGAGGAGTGACATGCCTTAGTGACAATTTATCTGGGTCAGAACCTCTTTTCGTTCGATGATAAGATTTTATACAGAAAGATGGTCTCCTTACTGCAAACCCGCTGCAGCAACAACAAATTCAGAAACGGGGTGATTTCTGCAGCTGATACTCATCAACCTGGTCAAGCAAATCGGGGTGTGACATCACAGTTGACTTCGACAGTTGTGAAGCTTTAGTGTTAAAGCTTTAGCAAAAGAAAATCATTAAGTTATCCGTGGTGGAACGGCTGTAGTTTGTTCTGCACAGTACGATATCTTCCAGTACCATAAAGTGTCAGAAAGATGGATGACAATGTAATAAAACGCAGAATTGAAACGTGTTGGTTCTTGATAAGAAGTTTTTATCAGTATGAAGCAGAATGAGATGCCTTCCTCTCAAGGATTGTGACTAACAAAAATTTCGCGGTGCACCATCATCAACGTGAAAGTAAAAGAGTAAGCAACAAGTGGCAATACACCTTTTCGGCAAAACCAAAAAATTTGCACAAAGCTCTCGAAAGGAAAGGTTACACCGCTCCTGTTTTGGATACAAAAGAGTTAATTTTGAAAGACATTATACTTTTGTGGTTACTGTGACCTGTCATACATACACATAACTCATGGAAAACTGTTTCAAAGCGGCACTTAAAGCCAAAAGACGAATATGCCTGAGTAATGGCGTTATTTTGCGACACGACAACACGTAGTAGCATAGTGCGCCTAAAACGGCGGCGATGATACATAATTTAAACTAAGTGCAGATTTGAACCTGCGATGAGCAGTGTTAAGCACACTTGGAGAACCCAAATCACCACAGCATATTTAAAAACCTGACGATCGTTTCACTAACGAAGTTAGCGTCATCAGAGGATGAATAATTCTAAATATCTTATATCCACAATTCTATTTATATTCTTCTGCAGGTAGTCGCTCACTAACGATTTAAGGATGTTCAACGACACCACAATTAACATATTTCCTGTGGCGGAAATGTCTGTATTCTTGTATTATCTTTCAGACCTGCCTTTGTCGGTATTTATTTTGTAAAGTAATTTATCAGGAGACTGTCCATAGACGGCGGAGCGAGATTTATGCATTTTTTATTATTACCATATTTAGCATATATATATATATATATATATATATATATATATATATATATATATATATATATATATATATATTCAAATAAGGACACGGACCGGTTGTATTTCGAAAACCATCACAACTGCAGCTTTCGGAAAAAAATTAACATAAGTAAAGTGGCCATGAGAAAATGTCGGAAATTATTTTTAGCTTTCTAAATCTGCCGCTAGGTGGCGAAAATGCCATGGCTTACCTAAAATCTTTAATTTCTCGAGAATCTTGACGCATAACATAAGCTGGTTTTAGGTAATTTGTAATCAACGTTCACTTATCTACAACTTCTGTTAAAAAAAAATCCTTATGGACCAGTGGCGGAGGTAGGGGGCGAGAATTTTTTTTTACAAACAAATGCCTATAACTTGATAACCAGTAGACATAATTTTAAGAATTTTGGCTTGTTAGAAAGAGCTTTCATAAGAAATTCCAGGTATTAGTATTTTAAATCTACAGTCACACATGCACAAAATACAGAGGGCGATGGAGTAGAGGAGTCTAGTTTTATTAAATTTTACGAAAATTTTCAAATGGCAGCATAGTATTATAATATAACTATCAAAAAGTGAATGAAGTTAGAAAGAACTCAGTGAAAACCCAAAACGAATATGTTTTTCCGTTTCAGAGAAAACTCGAATTTTATGTATTTTGGAGCTTATTATGCCATTTCTCAAAATTGGATATGAATATAGCAAAATCTCTATAGAATATTTGTTTTCAGGCATCGTTATACAAATTAACATAGTTACCAATAACAAATAATCACTTTAATATGAAATAAATTTATTACCTTATCATAAAACAAAGATACAAGAGCCAAGAATCGATTTTAAGGTTTTATTCGTAAATTAAGTGATTATATTATGAAACCGAAACTATATGAATGTAAAAACCTGATTTTTAACTAATATTTTATTATTTACAAATGTTCAAACTGCTGTCCGTTTTTATGTATACATTTAACTAATCTCTGACGAGTAGAGGCAATTTGAAAATAAACTGTGTATGGTTAATGTTATATATATATATATATATATATATATATATATATATATATATATATATATATATATATATATATATATATATATATGTATATATATATATATATATATATATATATATATATATATGTATATATATATATATATATATATATATATATATATATATATATATATATATATATATATATATATATATATATCTTCCGTCGCCTGACATATTTGGGATAATAATCACCATGTTAATGAGGAGAATCTAAAATTCATAAAAAATCTTAGACAACCAGGACTGCTAAATGCCTTCGAAGGTACACACACACACACACACACACACACACACACACACATATATATATATATATATATATATATATATATATATATATATATATATATATATATATATATATATATATATATATATATATATATATATATATATATATATATATGTGTGTGTGTGTGTGTGTGTGTGTGTGTGTGTGTGTGTGTGTGTACCTTCGAAGGCATTTAGCAGTCCTGGTTGTCTAAGATTTTCTATGAATTTTAGATTCTCCTCATTAACATGGTGATTATTATCCCAAATATGTCAGGCGACGGAAGATCTAGATCTATCTATAGTACCGTACCCTAATTGTGCTAAATGTTCTTTGAATCTAATTCCAATAGATATTCTTTTTGTTTGTCCGACGTATCTAAGATCACAAGCTTTACAACCTATATCATAAATTAGCGACATTTTGGCCGTACTATCCTTGCCTTTTAGGTTACCTAGCAGGTTTTTTATAGTATTTTTTGTCAAAAATGTTTGTAGAAAATTGGCTTTTTTTTTAAATCTAGACGCCTCGTGATTCTAGATTCAAATGGTAAGCAGACAAAGTTTTTTCGGCTTTCTCTCTTCTAAAGTGGTTGATTTGGCTAACATTTTCTTTGTTTTCTCTTTGTTAACTAATTAATTTCTCGACTAGACAAGCAGTGTATCCATTATATTCGGCCACGTTCTTAATATGCTTTAATTCTTTGGTATACCTACTTTTACTTAAAGAAAAATTAATTAACCTGTTTACTAAAAAATGTTACACAAAAATAGCCAGTCTGAATTTTTTACTAAACAGGTTAATCATTTTACTTTAAGTAAAAGTAGATATACCAAAGAAATAAAGTATATTAAGAACGTGGACGAATTCTCTGATAACATTAACTTGGTTAGTGAAGCGATCGTCAGGTTTTTTAAAGTGTATTTTGTTGATTTGGGTTCTATAAGTGTGCTTACGATAGTCTGAAGTTGGAGTATTTACCACAGCCTCCCGCTCTCGCACTTAGCGACCATCATGTCTTCACTCCTCGGCTTAAATCTAAAACTTTAACTTCAGGATATTGACGTAGTGTTTGAGTGGCTGTGCACATGATCAAAACAGTATTTTTCTGCGTCCAGTCCTTTAATAACTGCTATGGAATGAGTTGTACTCGTACCTAAGTGGCAGCACTTTTTGATTTGGCACGACTGAAAGCTGTAAAGAATTGGGTAGCAGATTTACAAGAAATTATATATTCCCTGAGAATAAAAGCAGTATGTAATAAATCAGAAAAACAACACAATATATTAGGTATACGGGGATCATTTTTAAATGTCACAAAAATTAAACAACATATAACTTATTTTATGTGATATTATGAACAGGAAAATAATAAAATTAATCATAGTTTACAGCATTTTATTACTCTAGACACTAATGATAGCAATTATGGTCAGGTCCATGATTGAAACATCTGTATGACATTGCGGTTGGACAAATGTGGTAATTATATTACAAGGATGGTTTGAATAATATGAGATGATTGTAGCCGATACTTAATGTTTTTAACTTTTATCTGAAGAATCCACATCATGGAAAAACAGCTGCAATGTGGTAATAATATCGTCTAAAGCTTCTATCCATCTTTTTAGTGAATTTTATTTAAATAAAAATTACTAATGGGGAGACCGCGACTTTTGAATTTTGAAAAAAATTCTTCAAATGAGCGCTATTTAGGACCCCTGGAACCCAAATCCGAGGTCGGTGTCATACTTTATATGTTATATATATATATATATATATATATATATATATATATATATATATATATATATATATATATATATATATATATATATACATATTTATGTGTCACACCGATAACTCAAAAAGTAATGGGCCGACTTTGATCAAATTTGGTGAGTACCTTCCTTTCGCAAGTGGCTTGGATAGGTTCATTAGCCAGGAAAGTCAAGCTAGTTTTTCTCAGAAAATTTTGCGTTTTCTTTCGGAAATTTTTTATATCTCTGGAAATAACAAAGTTAGGGCAACCATATTGGGTACGAAAGTTGATATCATAAAAATAAAACCATACACCAAAATTTGAATCGCTACGTTTAAATTACAAAAAGTTATAAGCTTCTTAAGTTTTTCTTTGTAAAACGTCAAAAAGTCGCGATTCGAAACGTCTAAATTGACATGTTCTAGATAGAGAACCTAAATGAATACGGCTATGCGGCATGAATGTCATAATACGTTAGAAAGCCTTAAGTTTCAGCTACAATCTTCATTGTTCTTAATTTTATTAAAATGTTTGCAGAAAATTAATTTAAAATAGAGCCTTTATGTGATGCTTTGGTAGCAGTTTCAGTTATTTATTTAATTCTAATAACCAATCAGATTACGTTATTGTTAAGCGTTTTTTTTTTTAATTGGGAACGTGGGAGTTTCTTTAGAAGAAACGGTGTTGGTAAGGAGTTTCTTCTTTCTATGGACTTCTGTAAGGTAAGTTTTTACAGTTTGCATTATTAGCTCCGTTGTAGCATGTTTACCCTGCACATAACCTCAAATTTGATTTAGGTCTCTCAACTGTATTGTGGAGTTGAGATCACAGCATTTGTCCGATGGTTAATGCATAAAAGGGTTCCTCTAAGCATGTCTCTAATATTTTTTTTCAAAAAAAAAAACAATCCGCTAATCTGATAATTTACCTATAAATGTTATTAATATTAAAAAAAATGTAAACAACACTCGTGCTTAGAATAAAGTTCTCTTCGTCATCTTAACTTTAAATGAAATTTCCTTCTCCCGTTTCGCATCCGTTCAACACATTGGGTACAGCAAATATGGAATTTACTAAAAATTGTCATTTATAATTGAAGGAAAGTAAAACTTGTTCTAGGTATGCAACGAAAAATTCACACAAAATAGAATAATACAGTACTTGCCATATTCAACCGACAAATTATTTTGACAAATGTCAGATCTACTTTCAAAGTGATATGTAAATAAGTATTTTGTTTTCGGACATGTGTAATACAAATATAGGCATGCTCTTCTTACTTTCATACTTATTTTTGGCCATCACAATTTTACTCATAGAGTTGGATAAAATTTTGGTGACTTATGAATTTTGAAAAGATTTCTTCAAATGACAGCGAACTAGGTCCCATAGAACCCATATCCGGGTTAGTTTCAGTTTTTATCTGTTTTCATATATACAGGCTGGCGCATTTCTAGGGTAAAGCTCAGTATATCCATTATTGTACAAGATATAAGAAAAAATTCTATATGTTAATTACACGATGTCTGGAGCTGCCTCTTATAAAATTATTTTTACAATCACACGGTGGCCCATACGTCGCTGGTGATCCAATTTTTTCCCTAATCGAACACGCCTTATATTATTGCATTTTTGCATTTTCTATCACAAGATAATGCGTGTGCCTCTGAACCAAAGAGTACTGGATTCGGATCCCAAAATTCCCCGTCAATTTTTCAGTACATACACTAAAATTAACATCAACCGAGGTATAGCATTGTGTTTGAGCAAGTTGAATGTCTGCACGTTTCGCCCTTCAAGGGGGTCGAAAATCCGTCGGTTCCATGTACATGCAATGTTGGGCACTTTAAGATCCATGCCCTCCTCACAGAAAGGCAGTGGTTTGGAAAAATTTTAAGGATAGGGAGGTGAAACTGCTTCCTGTCGTCGGAAATAGATCGACCTTAGTACAAAAAAAAACCTTTATCAATATCTTTTGTTTATATAATATCACTGGTGCTTTTTAAGAAGAATTTTATTTGCATGATTTGAGGCTTATATGGAGCTATATTTTGGTAGCTAGCGATGTACTACCATAGGCATCTGCTGATCATCTTGTTTATTACTGTCTTGTTATTCAATTATTGTTCTTATACCACTCTCTTTCTTACCTTTTTAGTGGAGAAGTTTGTTGTGGTACATCCGGAAACGCATACCGGGTTTGCTCTCATTAAAACTCATCAGTGCGCTATACCAAATTACAGCTAGAGCCAAAAGCAAGTTCGGCTTAAGGTAGCCAGCCTCGTAGAACATAGTGAGATATACGATAGTGTCGCCATAGGTGACGTAACCAGGTAATACGTAATACTATTAGTTAGTTGTAGCCCTAGACCCATCAGAATGAGCAACCCAAGTATTCAAAGTAATGAGTCCTTTTCACTTGTTGGCATTTCTGAGGATCGAAATCTCAATTGGCACCAATTTCAATTTCACATCAATTGCAGAAGCTGCTGCTAAGAAATTAGGTTTCCTCTTCCGAGCTTGCAAATACTTTCCACCAGCTAATCTCTATACCTTATATACTTCACAAATAAGATCAAACCTCGAATACTCCTCCCACATCTAGGCTGCCGCTTCTACACTCCTGGACTCCATTCAGATGTCTCATTGGTGACCATACCCTCACCCAAAGGTTGCCATCGCTTGCCCGCCGACGTGCCGTTTGTGCTCTCTCTCTCTCTCTCTCTCTCTCTCTATGTCTCTCTTTAATAGATATCTGCACGAGCACTGCTCAGAGGAGCTTCCTTCCATAGTTCCTCCACCTGCTGCCCCCAACAGATCTACCAGGGTAACAGAGCGAATGCACCCTTTTACGGTCCAGGTCACCAGACATAGAACATTTTGTTATGCCCGCTGTTTTGTCCCGAGGACTTCGAAGTTGTGGAATTCCTTGCCGGCACTTGTTTTTCCTTCTCCTCCGAACCTTCAAACCTTCAAGTCCAGAATTAACAAGTTGTCTTTTTCCTCCTTGTCAACACCGACGGTACGATAGTATTTAGGCTGTAAGCTCTCGTGGTGTGTTGTTGAAATATAAAAAAAGTTGTACACAGTTTCTGTTTATATATCACGTAGTGTTTATTAGAGCTGCCGTCACAACGTATTACCTGACTACGCCGCCGATGGCGACACTGTCGTAGATCTCACTATGTTTTACAAAAACACATTTTGTTCTCTTTCACTGCATTTCGCCTGTCGTCCACACTCTTATCCAAAAATTATTCACATATATCTAGTGTATGCTTTTCATTACAAAGCGTGTTGTTTTTTAGGTTTCATGCTGTTTTCTTTTATCTCCAACGTCTAGTAGACACTACAGCTTTCGGCGTCGATATATCTTGAAAATAACTGGCAGCTTGAGCTTTAACACAATTCCAATTTCTAAAATCTTTTAAGAATAACTATATTTATTTTTAGTAGCCTTTTCGCCTCATCGTAGGTTGATACTATATAGAAGAAGTTTCTGCATTTAATCATGCATCAGTTTTGGCAAAACATATAGTTATTCATGATCAGCGACTCAAATGGTAGTGCTAGGTTATTTGCAGTTTCTACAAAATTAGAAAATGGCGTAAAATCATTATTTCTGTAGGGATTTAGACTTTATTTACCAATGTTCTGACAATATTTGACTGTATCTTGGATTTCTTTTTCAATGTTTTGATAACAAAAGAAGCACTGAAACTGTGAATAGTAATGCCTCAATTTCCCTACGAGCATCTCCTTTTAGGGACTGTTGCATTCTACATATGATTTCTTGGCTGATCAATGGGAGTAAATCTGTTATATGTAGGTATGCAATCTCTTTAAAAGCTTGGCCATTATTTTGGATTTTTTGTAAAAATTAAAAAAAATTTTACCTCTCATTTAGTACTGTAATGACTATCGAAATTTTTCCTAATGTATAATTATCGTACTGTTAACTATCACGACAAAAAACATAATATGAAAGAGACAAAAGGTCCGAGGATCTTCAGTTATTTCATCAGCCATTATCCAGAACTGGAAAACTGATGTGAGAGAATGTACAAAGATTTAATAGTCCAGTTGCTGAAAAAGCAATTTCAGATCCAATTGACTCTGACACCCCAGTAGGAGAGAAATCAAGGATTGACGCTTTCATATCACGTTTTAAGAATGATGATTTAAAACCTCTTACGAGATATTATTTAAAATAGCAGACAACACTCTAATAATCAACAAACCATTTAGCGACTCAGTAAATTTAAATTCAACAAAGAATCAGAAGATCATATTTGAGAATTTTGAGCTGTCTTCAAAGATCAGAAGAAGAAAAAGTCATCTCCAAAATACTAGATCTGGTTAACACCGAAGCTAAATAAAATCTTTGTGGGCAAATATGTTGGTACCAACATATTCTGCCAAACGAGGAGGAGGCCCAAACGAACTTGTGCTGTTGAAACTAACAATAGATCATTCTTTCCAAATAAATGACGTCGCACCACCCGAACGGCGTTCTAAAGGTGCACCTCAAACTCTGCGTAATTTTCTTCAAGTTCCCAAATATTTTTTATATTTCATGTTCTTTGCTTCTGTCAGAAATAATTTTAAAGAAACATCTCCCAAAACTTGCGTATTACAGAAAATAAGAAAATAATATTGTATTTCTTGCCCCAATCTTTTTTTATAATGACAAAACTTATTGTCCCCTCTCTGTATATTGTCAGCATAAAACGATCAAAACCACAAATAGCTTTTGGCAGAAGTCAACATTTATAAGGAACCACACAAATTTACCCGATGGCCTAGCATTTGCTTCTTATGTTTTTAGGTCGTTCCATACTTTTTTTTAGCTGCAAAACCACACAAAGCGTTGTAAAGATAATGTAATTACTATCTCGATAAATTTTAATGGATAATAATGACTACAAAAATAAGAATTTTGTGATTCCGTCTATAGAGGATGTTGGTTGATATTTGTCGAATTTTGAGCTTAACATTTTAACAATTGTCTATATTTAAGCTAATGTATTATAATTTATTTTAAATATTTTGATTCAAGGGCTAAACGCTAAAATTCGTGTAGGTCGTAGGTAATACACACACACACACACACATATATATATATATATATATATATATATATATATATATATATATATATATATATATATATATATATATGTATGTATGTATATGTATATATATACTGGGTGTCCCAGTTCTCCTTCCTGTTCCAACCTCGGCTGGTTTGATGGTTGTAGATTTGGAATTTTGGCTATCGCATATATGCTTAAAGATCTTAAAAAAAACTGGAAAACAAAATGTTGGAACTTCGTAGAGCAACACGATTTCGTTCACAGTCCCCATAAATCAAGCCATATATAACTTTCTTCGTTAATGAAGTTAATATTTTCCATATCACAAGTTTGATTTAGCTTAACAACGCTTTGAACAGAACGATTACTTAAAGCGTTTTAATTTTATAGCAAATGTCTAGTAGACGTCATGGCGCTCTTGGAAATTCATTACTCGAGCTCTTATCATGTAAACCAAAAAATTATAATAAGATTGCGATGGTATGAAAGTGAATGCTAAGTGAAAGAATAAAACAAATAGCGTTTTTTCATATCAAAATATATAACGTTTAATGGCTTAATACTTTTTAAATAAAATGTTGTATGTGATTATTTTCAAAAAGTATATTCCTAAGCCATTATATCACTTATGATACATCATTGTAAAGGGAATGTGGCATAAATTACAAATTTTGGAAAAAATATACAGGGTGTCATTTAAAGATCAAAAGTTGTTGTCTTTTCCGGTTAAGCCGAAAGTTTTATCATTTTGATTTTCAGTTGTTTTTAAGCTCTCTAAGCATATATGCGATAGCCAAAATAACAAATCTAGAACCATCAAGCCTGCAGAGATATCCGGTTGGAACAGGAGAACTGGGGCACCCAGTATATATATATATATATATATATATATATATATATATATATATATATATATATATATATATATATATATATTGTGAAACAGCCATAAATCCAATATCTCAATTATCGTGCGTATTTATAGAGTTCAATGTGTGTGTGTGTTGTCTTCTAACATGGCTGCGATTGTCAGACCATTCGCACATATTTTCCGGCTTCTTGGTTTGGATCCCATCTCTATGCTACTTTTCTTTTGATATATACATATATTATAGAGTTCAAAAACACCACAATTTTAGATTAAAAAATGATATCGTGCAAGTAGCGGCCTGTGATACCTTATTCAAAAGATGTCTTTTAACATGTATTGTAAAAATTAACAGAAAAAAAAAGGAAATTCATCTGATTGGCAAACTTCACTACAACACACTTCTTAAAAAAAAAACTAATCGAGTGCTTACCTTGACCGTCTTGACACCATCATAATCATGAATAAAAATGTATTTTAAAGTTAATCAACCTCTCAGGCGTGGCCGACCTGATCGCAATCGTTATTCTCCTTCCAAGTCAGTTAAATCGCATGCTTCAGTTTTGTATATCATACTTTTCGCATATCCCCATAAAAAGAAGTCTATTAGCGTAATATCGGGTGATGGCGCTGGCCATTCTAATAATACTCTCCTCTCTATTCGCTGGTTTGGAAATATTAAGTCGAGGTACCGCCGAACATTGATTTTGTAATGTCCTGATGCTCCATACTGCTGATACCATATCACATTCGCTGCAACTTGTTGATTTGCTTGACATAGATATAGATCGTCTTTTTATTTGTCCGACGTATTTAAGTTCACAATCTTTACAACTTGCTTCATAAATTCCCGACATTTTGTCCGCGCTATTCTTGTCTTTTGGGTTACCTATCCAGTTTTTTAAGGTATTTTTTGTCGAAAATGTTAGCTGTAAGTTGACTTTTTTCAAAATTCTATCTAGACCCCTCGTGCTTCGGGATTCAAATGGTAAGCAAACAAAGTTTGTTTTGGAGTTCCCTCTCCTAAATGTCGTTGATTCCGTCAACATTTTCTTTGTTTTCTGTTTGCTAATTAATTTTTCCACTAGGAAAGCAGTGTATCCGTTATATTCGGCCACGTTCTTAATATAATTTAATTCTTTGGTATATCTACTTTTGCTTAAAGAATAATTAATTAACCGATTTACTAAAAAAATCAGACTGGCCATTTTTTGTGCGTACGTATGATGTGAGTCGTTCAGAATGTAGCGTAGAGTGGTGGTTTCCTTTCTATAGACATCGAATTCTAAAGTGTTTTTATTGTTGATAACTAGTACATCTAGAAAAGGTCTTTAATTATTAATTTCTAATTCGTGGGTAAACTTTATAGAATCAAATGTATTGTTTAATTTGGCAAAAAAATCTTCTATTCTGCAAATGTTGGTGTTAAACACTGCCAAAATATCATCCACGTAACGAAACCACACCCTATGAAAATAACTACGTTCACTTTCAAGACCTGTTTCAAACCTGCTCATGAAAAGGTCTGCAATAAATGGCAATGTTAATTCCTCCAGAGTTTGGAAAATTTGCTTATCTGTAAATAGCACTTTTGCAAGAATCATGGTTCCTGGTTGTCCTTCTGCAGAGCCCAAATACAAAAATTCAATCTTTGGTGCTTATCGCTTGCAGACAGCTATTTAACTTTTCTAACATGGTATGGGTGATACTTAAATTCGAAGCTAATTGTCGCTGGCTGATATCTGGATTTTTAATGACTGAGGCTATGATGTTTACAGACGTACCTTTATTTATAACAGTTTTGTTTCTTAAGAGAGCCCGATACTGTACACTGCCATATGCATCAAATCGAGCTTTCACCAATTTAAATGCTTTCAACTGAGGTTGTTGTTCAGCCTATAGATTCAGTATGCTAAGGCAAAATTTTCATCACTTTCAGCAATTACGTACAGCATTGACATATGTTCTTCAGTAAAAAACATGCTGATATCAAGAAACAAGAGGGTAACTAAGCAAGCTACCTACCAATAATTTAGTTAATTTTTCCAATGTCAATTGGTGTTGTCCAAGCCGCCCTATGATTGTGAGATAAGTTTCATAAATATTGGAAAATGATAAATTCTGTAATTAATGCTTTATATTTTTGAAACCGTTTAAAATAAGGTCATCAAACGTGGTATTGATAAAAAGACTATGAAAATGCGCATCTTATAACCTTCTTATATACAGGGCGTTCTATTTGAAATTTTCGAGAAAATTTACGTTTTGCGAAATTTTACACCCTGTATAGGCAGGTAACATTAAGAATTACCATGTTGAATTTTCTTATAGTGAGCAGTGTATAAAATTAACTCCAGTGAATATGCAGCCAAAACATTGTGCAGTATCAAAGTATTTACGCACCAAACTAGACCAATATTTTTAATAAACAAATGAATAACTCTGAAACGGTTTGGCCCAGACCCATCATGTTGGGTATCAATTTGCTTTGCGCGATACCATCTTTTTTTAATTGATATAAAATACAGGGTGTTCTATTTAAAAAAGGTAAGTTTGGTCTGTGTAAACTAAAATATTTTTCAACTACGCAGCTGATTGATAGGAACAACTTTCAGTTGAAACTTTTTTGATAAAACTGAGTTTAATATGGAAAACTGGGCTTTATCCGCGAAGTGGACTACCCTGTATATATATATATATATATATATATATATATATATATATATATATATATATATATATATATATATATATATAGTATCAAGCAGACCTCGTTTATTAGTTCCAAATTCTATAATTAGTAGTAGGGTGTTGCCAATTAAAAAATATTCATGATGTCATGAATATAAAACAAATTATGGTGAATAATTGAATTTCATCGAAAAATTTGTATTTTTTGCAAATAAGACCGACGTGTTCAGCGATTTAAAAAAAATTAATTAGTTAGATTTAACTTAACTCGTTCCATACTTTAGGAACACACTGTGTAGCTAATAAAATAAGTAAATAAGACACTTGTCAAATTTAAGCTCTGCTAAAGCCACTGTAAAACAATGCAGAAATAGGTCAATAGAATACCTCATCGCCTACAAAACTCAGGGTGTTCACCACATCTCATATTTATGTGAATTGTTTTTAACTTCTCACAATCTACCAAAGTGCGAATTCTCACAAACGGCAATTATGAAGTAAATCAAGTAAATTCTGACAGCTGCAGAATGACAGTTTTCCCACCTCGAGCCTACATTACGATAAGAAAGGTGAGAATCCATTGAGCCGAGTTGCGCATTGGTTACGGTGTAAGGCAAAGCGCCACCCAGGCAGTTCAGAGCACCTTCATCAAAAACGTGAATGGACCTTTTTTCGGCGCCGAGGATATTAGACGCACCGGTCACTTTGATCACAGCCGATCTTCGCACCCGCTACAAGACTTTAGTAGCTCACCCACCCTCCACTCCTGAAAGGAACTAGGTCCATCGGACTATTGTAGTTAACACTGGGTATCATTAGTGCCCTTCACTATCGGCATTCAGGTAAACTGGATCCGGGTTTATTATTATTCAGGGATAACTGTATTTATATTATCGGTGGCAAGTGCAAAAGTAAGAGATAAGAAGTGCACCTTTATGAGTGGCTCTATAAACAAATCAACCTGTCCCTCTCAGAAGCTCTTTAGACGAGATAAATTTAAGGACGAGTCAACAAAACAACGTAATAAAATGTTGACGAAGCCATTCACTGAAACACTTGCTGTTGCGGAAATGGTTTTTTTTTAGAAATAATGCGACGAAAGGAACATGAATCATAAAAATGACAGACAGTTCAATATTTATAAACTAAGGAACCTTACAAAATATGAGCACAGCATAAGGATAATTTATTCTTAGACTGTGATATGAGGATTGCACTAAAATTTTGTTTATACGGGGTTAAAAAGCTTGGAGGTACTTCCTGAGGTATTCTTTATTTAAAAAAAAAAGTTTTAACAAAAGTTTTTTGACATATTTTTTGCTGTAGACTGGTGATATTCAATTTGCCTTGGGTAAACAACTTCGTTACTATGGCAATTGTTAGTGATTTTTCTTTTAAAAAAAACCACTAGAGAGGAAATCCCGACTTTTGAATTTTGAAAAAAGTTCTTCGAATGAGCGCTAATTAGACCCCCCAGAATATATATATGTATATATATATATATATATATATATATATATATATATATATATATATATATATATATATATATAAACATATAAAGTCTGACACCGACCTCGGATTTGGGTTCCAGAGGTCCCAAATAGCGCTTATTTGAGGATTTTTTTTCAAAATTCAAAAGTCGCGATCTTCATATTAGTAATTTTTTTTAAAGAAAATTCACTAAAAAATATATGTATCACACCTATTACTCAAAAAATAATGGGCCTATTTTGATTAAATTTTGAGAATACCTTCCTTTTGCAAATGGCTTGGATAAGTTGGTCATCCAGGAAAATCGGCCCAGGTTTTCCCGGAAAATTTTGTATTTTCTTTAGAAAAAATGCATATCTCCGGAAATAACAAAGTAAGAGCAACCAAATTCGGTATATCGTTTTATATCGCTATAGGTAAATTGCCTACCAAAATTTAGCCAGCTGGTCAAAAGACAAAAAAGGTATAGGCATTTAAAGAAAAATAAATTGGGTTTTTCCGCAAAACGTCAAAGTTGCGATTTAAAACGTCAAAATTGGCAACATTTAGGCAAAGAACCTGAATCTAATACGGGCTATGAAAATAAATGTCTCAAGAAGAATGTTTTACAAATTCTGAAGTCTTAGTTTCAACCGTCATTGTCCTTCATTTCACTAAAAATTTCCAGAAAATTCATTTCAAATAGACCCTTTCTCTGATACTCGGCAGTAGCCTTAGCTATAGAGTTTATTGTTTAATTGTACATAATTTTTGTCAAATTTTCGTAAAAATCAATAAAGCTCAATATATCCGTTATTATACAAGATATGAAAAAAAATGTATATATTAATTATAATTGAGCTACATATTAAAAAATTATTTCTACAATCACAGGATGGCCCATAAGTCGTTGGTGTTACAAATTTTCTTTTTTTTTAAATCAAACACGCCTTATGTTATTGCACTTTTGCATTTTCCATCGAAATATAATGCATGTTTGAGAGAAAAGAAATTCTGGACGCAGAAAGTGCGTTATTATAGCGAATTTTGATCAAATGCTTCATATTTGAATAGCTCAATTTGCTATTAACCTATAAGGTTGACCAAGAAACGAGTTTTTTCGGGAACACTTTAAGTTTACTTTTGGAATTTTTTGGAAATTTTCAAACAATAAAGTTATTTTGATGAAACATGGCACATTATTTTTACTATATAGGTTATACTGGTAACCAAATTTGATGCCTACTTTCTTTAAAAAAACACATATATTGGATATTAAAAACATTTTAATGAAAATTCACTACCGTAACGCACTTGCTACGTTCAGACTTTTGTTTAATGGAAAGATTTGATTTTTTTGCATTTTATAAAAAAACGCCTCTTTCTTGATACGGCACTATAAAATTTTAATCGTGTTCGATAAGAAAATACAATTGAGAAAAAAATTACTTAAATTCCAAATGAAAAACTGACAAAACAATAATTAAATAAAACTGCGAGAATATATATGAACTAATTAAATGTTTAAAATATTGTCCATTATTATCAAAACACAATGAAACTCGCGTTTCACAGGAATTAATTACATTCGTTAAGCTGACATTCATTTAACAGGAAAGCACAATCCGTGTCGTTTTGCCACTAATTCTAGCTTTCAAGTTTTCCAGATTTAATGGAATGTCAATAAGTACACTTGGATAACCCAAATCACTACAACACATATGTTAAAGACCTTACGATCGTTTCGTTGACCATATCAACATCTTCAGAGCAAGGAAAATTCATTGAAATATGTGTTGTGGTGATTTGGGTTCTCCAAGTGTACTTATTAGTGCTCATCACAGGTTCCAGTTTTCACATGGTGAATTATGGCTCCCAGGTCAACGGAACTAAATCTATAATAATTAACAGATTTCGATGAAACTCGGCAAGTGCCTTTCTTTTATTAATGGCTTGGAAGAGTTCGTTGGCCCGGAAAATCGGACAGGGTTTTCCGGAAGAATTTTGAGTTTTCTTTCAAAAAAAAATTTTTTTCCGAACATTTCGATAAAATTTGGTCTACATATTGCTTTGGGAAAGGCCTAACTATGTGCCAAAATTCAGCTTTCTAGGGTTACAGAAAATTGAGCTATTCAAATTTGAAACATTTATGTTTAAATCATAGATCAAGTATGTGGTTGCTGTTGGTTAGTCAATGACAGCTGCTATTATTGTCATTGACTCATGAAATTCATTTTTAAGTTTTAGAGAAATGTCAATAATACTGAATTCACTGATTGTTAATCATTGGCAGCATTTACGATGATATAAAACCCTATTGTAATTTATCATCATTTATCACCACTGTAGTATAATTATTTTTTTCCTTACAACTCGTATTGTTTTTAGTCAATTGTTGTTATTAATGTCAATAATACTGAATAGTCAATAGTTTCTTCCCAAAATTTGCTCTTACCAAACACACGGCTTCCATTGACTTCTGCTTATGCCGCTGTTACAGTCTTTTTAGAGGTCCAGTTGTAACCACTCATGCAGCCAGTGTTGCCAGTTTAAGTATAAATAGTGTAGTACCTTTTAGTTTGTGTACACTCCATTTACTTTTTATATTTCTTCTTTGCTGCACATATTGTTCATTATGCGGACCATATTGTGTAAAAAAACAGTTAGTTTTTCATATGATCAACAAGTTGAATGTCGAATCAGGTATGGCTTATGGTTTATGGGAAAATTTCGCTATTTTACGTTATCTTTTTGTACAAAAATGTATAGTTAAGGCCATTTTGGCTTATTGGAGCAAACATCCTGAAAGCCATATATGAAATATCAAATGTAGCATGCTTAATTTTTTAGAAGCCTGATTATACGTATTCCGTAACACAAATACATTTGTAAAAGGTTCGGGACGCAGCAAGTGCGTTATGATAGTGAATTTTCATAAAAATGTTTTTAATAGCAAATATGTGTGTTTTTTTCCAGAAAGCAGGCATTAAATTTGATTATCAGTATAACATATATAGTAAAAACAATGTGGCATGTTTCATCAAAATAACTTTATTGTTTGAAAACGTACAAAAATTAAAAAGTAAACTTAAAGTTTAACCGAAAAAATCCGTTTCTTGGTCAACCTTATAGGTTATAGCAAATTGAGATTTTCAAATATGAAGCATTTAATAAAAATTCGCTACCATAACGCACTTGCTGCGTCCAGAATTTTTTTTAATCATGCAAACAGAAGTCAGTGATTTCTAATTTCATTAATTTCAATGTTAAAATTTCTATTAACACAAAAGTTGGTCAAAAAGTTTTAAATTGTGCTAAGCGAAAAAGGTTAGATTTAGAAAGGTAATATCTTTACTCAAAACGAAGTAATTTAGAAATACAAGCTTATAGTTTGTTTAAAAAATTAACATTTTATTTAGATAACGTAGAATATGATGACTGGTGCAATTTTCAAAGTAACATGTTTGTAGCCATAAACGCTAAGTTAATTAAGAGAACCAATATTCAGAATGAAAAAACTAAAAAAACTTGTAGATGATCATATTAAAATTGAAAAATCATTCCCACAGAATTTTTCTTCCTCTGAAGATGTTGACATGCTCAACGAAACGATCGTAAAGTCTTTGAAATATGTGTTGTGGTGATTTGGGTTCTCCAAGTGTACTTATTAGTGCTCATCACACGTTCCAGTTTTCACATAGTAATGGAATGTCTTTGTAGACAACATTATGGAAGTGACCCCAACGAAATACATTATGACGCTAAATGAGGAGAGCGAGCAGGCTCTTCAAGAGCACCACCTCGCCCAATCAACTTTTCTGGGAAAACTTCATCCTAGCTTTCTCTAATTAGAGCTCGCGAGTGCGATATACTAATTACAGCGATAACACACCTATAAGGTAATACCGCTATGCTGGCTAGCCTCCTAGATCATTCTGAGACGTACGACAGGGTCGCCATCTCAGTGCGGAACCAGGTAGTATGTTGTCACGACAGCTCCAATTACCACAAAATATTATAAAATAGAAACTGTGTACAACCAACTAACCGATAAGTTTATCAAATGAAACACCTTCGACATTCACGAATTAATTTCATTACTACACACTTTGAACTTTAATTTTTATTTCAAGTCATATTTTAGGGGAATTTTCAACTTTGATGTAGGCAATTTAAATTGGAAGACCATTTCTGCATTTATGACGCATCGCCAATCAGAAAGCCATTTTAGGTTAGCTCAGTGCCTAAAATATGTTCTGTGCTGTACAGCAGTGAAATCTATATGTAATCGGGACTTCATAAGAAGACCTCCAAGTTACCATACAACAGAGGCTTATCACAGGCTAATATTAGATAATCAATTACCTTAAAATAGGTATCTCAGGTATCTGGACCTGATTATCACTACAATTTAGGGCACATTTTGGCCTAAAATTGACCAATTGTGGAATTGAAACTCCAAAGTATATTTAAGTCTATTTTAGAGGTGAAATTACCTTTAGAGTAATTTTAACAGTCTTAAACAAGCTAATTGGGAGCCGCATTCTTAAATTTGTAGTGATTATGACAACGAAGCCAACATTTTGATTAATTATGACTAAATTACAACTTGGCTAGGTTACTTAGACTCGGGTGCTAGTTAACATGCCTTAGTTTATTGCTTGGGTAGCACACAAAGAGAGTGGAAACCTGAAAAGTGTGGACATAAAGGAAAACTACAGAGACACGTTATACTGATAGAAAGACTAATAAAAATGTGCGGGAAGAAAGGTCATTTCTGGAAGACTTTGAAAAGGGAAAATTTATTGGACATATCGTTTGTGTCCACTCTAGTACATTTTAAACTTACTCACTGTATTTTATAGGTAAAATTAACTTTAGAGTAATTTTAGCAATCTTAAACAAGCTAATTGGGAGCTGCATTCTTAAATTTGTAGTGATTATGACAACGAAGCCAACATTTTGGTTAATTATGACTAAATTACAACTTGGCTAGGTTACTTAGACTCGCATGCTAGTTAACATGCCTTAGTTTATTGCTTGGGTAGCACACAAAGAGAGTGGAAACATGAAGAATGTGGACATAAAGGAAAACTACAGAGACACGTTATACTGATAGAAAGACTAATAAAAATGTGCGGGAAGAAAGGTATTTTCTGGAAGACTTTGAAAAGGGAAAATTTGTTGGACATATCGTTTGTGTCCACTCTAGTACATTTTAAACATACTCACTCTTCTGAGGTGTTTTCAGCTTGTTTGCATTCTTATGGGTCATATCGTGAGCAAATATTGCAGAATCCCTGTTTACGCTCTGGTTAGGTTGTACGAAAATGCCAACATATATCCTATAAGCTGAGGGACACTGGATGGCTGAACATGAAATAGAGGCTTTTAATGAGAGAGGCCATGTTATGTGATTCGGTTACCATAGGTAAGGCTCCAGCTTATCTACAATAAAATTAGTTTCAACACAGATATACATAACCTAAGCTTTCGCAGAAAGGACATGGTTGCAGCACCTAGGCATAGCCTATTTTTTCTTGGGAGATCTTTCACGTACAGGGTGTACAATGTAGGTATTTAATGAATTTAGTTATGAAACTAGAACGTATGACAGACAAAAATTTAGGAAACATTTGTTTAGTATGTTCCTTGAGTCCGTAGTTTAGAGACTCGGTGGTTCAGTGGTAAGGACATGTACCCCCTCGGGTAACCACCCTTTCACTTTTTCAGTACATACTGTACAATTAACATCAACCGAGGTTCTAGCATTATATTTGAGCAAGTTGAATGTCTGCACGTTCCGACCTTTGGAGGGGGCGTAAAGCCGTCGGTCCCGTAGTCATGCAATGCTGTGCATGTTAAAAATCCCTACCCTCCTTACAAAAAGGCTGGGGTTCGGCCAAATTTCCGGGATGGTGAAGTGAAACTGCTCCCTGGAGTCGGTAATTGGCCATAGTCGCGTAGATAGACCGACGTTAAATACAAAAAAAGAGTCTGTAGTTTGATTCTGAGTATGCCGAATAGTAGTTTTTGACTGTGTATGCTTATGTATTGGGAGTGTGCCGAAAATTATCATTATTACTTTTCCTGTAGTACAACTGGAGATTTGTTACGTGGTTTGATCCACAATGTAATTTCCACGTTCAGAGCCAATTCGATTGGACTTAACCCATACGGCTCAGTCATTACGTCATTGAAAAGAGTTATCAGGGACAATGACTTGTTTCTGTCTAAGGCAGACAAGGGGCATTGCGTAGTTATTCTGGGCAAGTATGACTACGTCTCGAAAGTCGTCAGTTTCTTGAATGACAATGGAATCTTACCTGTAAATTTTAACCCCTTGCCTTCTTTCGTTTCAAAGTTTAAGAAGGCCTTCGATCGATTTGCACCTGTTCTGTCAGAAAGTTACAAACATTTGTATCCAATGAATCACGTTGTTCCTCGTCTTTATGGTTTACCAAAAATACACAAAGAAGGTTGTCCCATTAGACCGGTCGTTTCGTTCGTGGGTTGTCTCACGTACAGGTTGTCTGGTTTCCTTTCGTCTTTCCTGATGTCTAGAGTGGATTTAGGGCCCCCTTACTCGATAAAGAACTCAGTTGCATTAGTAGATACGCTTCGAGGAGTACCGGTGGATGGTGGTATGATCTTGGTGTCTTTCGACGTTTCCAATTTGTTTACCAGTGTCTTGGTCAATCAGACACTTCATCTATTGAGAAATCTCCTTGCTTTGTCTTCAATCAATCGTGAAGTACAGGGAGCGCTCAACGCCCTGGTCAAGGTATGTTTAGCACAGAATTTCTTTTCGTTTAATGGCGGTATTTATGTCCAAAAAGACAGTCTTCCTATGGGTAACCCACTGTTTCCCTTGTGTGCAGAGGTTTTCATGGCGTTCTTTGAGAAAGAACTTGTTTTCAATGATTTAAATCCATATAGGGTTTTCATTTCGTCCTGGACACGGTGTGTGGATGATGCGTTGGTGTTGTGGTCAGGTACCTTAGAGCAGCTTCACCCGTTTCTCGGTTGGTTGAACGATCTACATGTCAATATTAACTTCACAATGGAACTTGAAGAGAACATGTCCATCAGTTTTCTGGATCTGAAGTTAACAAGAAAACACAACTCAATTGAATTGGACATATATAGAAAACCAACACAAACAGAACACCTAATCCTATATAGATCTTGCCACCATACGTCTCACAGATTGGAGTCCATAAGATATATAATTGATGGGCTGTTTCGAGTCCCACTGTCGGGGACGAACTTTAATAACGATCTCAATATTATTAAACAGCTAGCAGTAAATAATGAATACCCTGCCGACTTGATAGACAGATTGATAAGAAAAAATAGCCGTCAGCTTTTGAGAGAGACAAGTTCCAGTCCCTCGCCAGCCCAATCAGAGAGCCCCTCATACTGTCCTCTTACATACTGTGGCCCAATCATTGCTGCAGTCTCTCGTGTCTTAAAGAGAGACAATGTCAAGTTCGCATACAGGTCGATGGATACTGTTAAGGGGATTCTGGTTCATAATAAGCATTCTATTCTTCAACTCAAGAAGTCTGGGGTATATTGTCTCACTGTAGGGACCCCAATGTAACATTGTTTATATAGGAAGAACGGGAAGGGCACTGGGTACCAGGGTCTCTGAACATCTTAGAAGCAGAAATAATGTCGACAATACCACTTCTGTTTTCGGTTGCCACCTCAGGGATAGCGGCCACACCTTTGACAAGAAGAACGACGCTAGAATACTTCACCCATCTAGTTTTGGTATGGAATAGTTTGTCCTGGAGGAAATGGAGATCTACAAGTACATAAATGGCTCCAATAAGAATTTTCTTAATGTTGCAAACACCAGCAGCATGAACTTTTCTTCCATTTACAGAAACCTTATTGAATGAACTTTCAATGTTAGTGCTCTAGCTCCACATAATAAAAGTGCTTCTTGTGGTACCAAGTTCAAGAATAACCTTCTTTTCACATACAAAAAATCCTGAGTGAATTGACTTTCATTTGCAGAAACCTGACTGGAACTTCCAATGGTAGTGCCCCGTATGACGTGTGATCGATTGCAGCTATAGCGCAAAGATCGGCTGTTTCTTTGGTTCTCTCTCCATGCCGATGACATTCTCTCTGACAGCCGTGTTCACCTGTCACTTTTGGTTGTTATGTCACTTGTCACTTTCGGTTTGCATTTCTTGAGTTAAATTATCTAGAGATCCAGTGGACTCCATAAAATTAAACTAAAAAAACAAGCGTCTTTTGCATTCATCCTCTGGTTTCTTCAAGTCTTGTGATGTTCCTGCCTTCCTGTTTTACGCAGTTTCTGTTTGGTATCCTGATGACAACAGATGAAAAGCCAAACTTTGACAACATTTTATACAGCATCTGTCTGTAATTTAGACAGGAAATTTGTAGGTATTAACCCAAATGTAGCATCTATTTCCTTCTTTCCCTCTTAATTTCGAATGTTCAGATGTTCTCGGGAAGTTCTGCCCAGCTGTGCTGCCTGCTTTGCTTTTATGTTTGTGCTTGTCAGTAGCTTTTTATGTAATTTGACTACTTTGAATTAACTTATTGATTATCACTCCATAAGATTGTTGTTTATATTTGTAGGACCCAGTTCCGTTTTAAGTATTTTAAATCTTAAACTGTACGTTTTGATAGAGATGTTTTATAACTCCTGACACTAATGTCAGTTTAAATATTGCATGGCCGTTACGGCTGATCTGTATTCGACCTTTAACTTTGCTTGACTTTGTATTCTTTCTGTAGTTGCGGTGTTAGTCACTCGCATGTTAGACCTACCAGAAACATAGTTTCTGACAACCACCTTTTTACATTCTAGGTCTAAACCCCTGAAGATGGCACGTTAATGTGTTGAAACGCGTAGGGTTTTGAGAATAAATCAGTTTGTCTGGTAGTAAAAGCCTTTAATTTCCTTTTACCATTTCCTTTAACCAAAGCTGAGTCTACTGTTTAATGTGATTTCGGAGTTGGTTGAGTGGAAGAACAGAGGGAAGTGCCACTTTATCGCACACATTATCTGAACTCCGTCCTTTTACATAGTAATGTCAATTTAATGTTCAATAGATAGTTTACTTTAGACTTCTGAAATGGGTATGTGAATCAATGCGATTATTATTATTATTAATAATATTTTTCTGAAACATAATTTTCTGACAACAATATTCAAAGGACAGATGCTTAGAAGGAAGGAAAAAGGCAGACCAGGAGAAAAACTTTTGGAAAAGATTACAAGTGCGAAAGCTACGAATAAACGAAAAGAGATGCTGGAGAAAGAGACTCATGATTTCGACGACAATGCGACATCGTCTTAAGACTGTAATAATAAACATTAAGCTTGACATATTTATTGATAACAAACGTTAATTATAAACCGTTTTAACACTGTAGTTCTAGAGGCCACCCTGTAAAAATTCATAAAAAGTAAGTATAATTAAATCGCTTATTAATGAAATTTTAAGCCATAAAAGTCTCGCTTTTAATAACAACCTTACATCCGTTGAAAATTTCTCTATTATTTCTGTGCATGAATGAGTGCTGAACATTATTTTGGACGAAAAGAATTCCGAGAAATAATCAGAAAAAGTGTACCACCGTAGGAGAAGACAATAAATAGGACAAACACAATAAACAGAACGTTTTATGAGGCTCGAATTCTCCGGGGCCCAAGAGTCCGTGATCCAGGTGTTGACAAAGGGCATCTTTATGGGCCCCGTTGGTGGCAATTCGTATGCAGATATCACCAGCTTTCAGTGTGTGTCTCAGGCGGCCAGGTCAGGTTATGGCTCTATTAGCGGTTACCTGTGTGGAGGTGAGAACAACGGTTTTAACAGTGAAGGTTAGGTTCATTATTACCTCCAGTTGTGCTTTGGGTAGATAAAGCCGTTGATGTTTCAATTTAAATTAGTGCTTTATTATATTTTAATAGTATTCATTCGTTTAGGTGCTGTTGCTGTTATTTTAGTGAATTTTCTTAAAATAAATTCACTAATGAGGAGATCACGACTTTTGAATTTTGAAAAAAATTCTTTAAATAAGCGCTAATTAGGCCCCCTAGAATACATATCCGGGGTCAGCTTCGATTTTTATATGTTTATATATATATATATATATATATATATATATATATATATATATATATATATATATATATATATATATATATATATATATATATATATATATATATATATATATATATGTATCGGGTTTTCCCGGAAAATTTTTGTTTTCTTTAGAAAAAAAAATCTCCGGAAATAACAAACTCAGGGCAACCAAATTTGGTACGTCGTTTTATATCGCTATAGGTAAATTACCCACTAAAATTTAGCGCTGTAGGTCAAAAGACAAAACAGTTATGGGTATTTAAAGAAAAATAAATTGGGGTTTTCCCCAAAACGTCAAAGTGACAATTTAAAACGTCAAAATTCGGAAAAGAACTTGAATCTAATACGGGCTATGGAAAGAAAATGTGTCAATAAGAATGTTTTACAAACCCTGAAGTCTTAAAACACTAAGTGAGTGGTGGACGAGCCGCCACCTAGTTGCGGAACCAAGTAGTATGTTGTCACGCCAGCTCCAAATAACACAAAGTGTTAAAAAAATAGAGACTGTATACAACTAACTAACAATTTAAAAAATTGTCAGCCCTGGCCCATTTCTACCCCAATATAGGGACAAAGTATGTAAGGCTAGATGCATTCTCGCAACAATTAGAACCGTAGACCGGTTTCGCTCTCATTAGAGCTCTTCAGTTCGACATACTAATTGTATCAAGAATGCACCAAAAGTAATACGGCTATAGTATATAAAGTCTTAGTTTCAACTGTCATTGTCCTTCATTTTACTAAAATGTTTCCAGAAAATTCATTTTAAATAGACCCTTTCTCTTATGCTTAGCAGTAGACTTAGCTATAGAGTTTATCGTTTAATGGTATATAACTTTTGTCGAATTTTCGTAAAAAATCAATAAAGCTCAATATATCCGTTATTCTACAAGATATAAAAAAATTTGTATACATTAATTATAGAGTGTCTTGAGCTACATCTTTAAAAAAATCTACAATCACAGGCTGGCCCATAAGTTGTTTGGTGATACAAATAATTTTTTTTTTAGTCGAAAAAGCCTTATATTTTTGCATTTTCCATTGAAATATAATTCATGTTTGTAAGTAAAGAAATTCTGGACGCAGCAAGTGCGTTATGGGAGCGAATTTTGATTAAAGGCTTCATATTTGAAAAGCTCAATTTCCTATTACCCTATAAGGTTGACCAAGAAACGGATTTTTTCGGTTACACTTTAAGTTTACTTTCGGAAATTTTTGTACGTTTTCAAACAATAAAGTTGTTTTGATTAAACATGGCACATTGTTTTTACTATTTATGTTATACTGGTAATCAAATTTGATGCCTGCTTTCTGAAAAAAAAACACACATATTTGCTATTAAAAACATTTTTATGAAAATTTACTACCATAACGCACTTGCTGCGTCCAGAATTTTTCTAATTGCAACATCATTGAATGAATAGAGTTTATATATCTTGTGATTATACTTATATTATTTTATTTTGGATAATTACTTATTAAAAAAATCGGATTCACCTTAACGAATTACAAAAAAATAATATTTCGTAAATTTGCACAACCTCCCGAAGGCTTTTTTGGACCTTTTTCAGAAACGTGCTTCAACCCCCCCCCTGGATACAGAAATCACAGGAAAAAATTCTTGTTAACACCCCCAAGTTACGGCAACAGGAGTGAATAGGGGTGCTGGGCACGGTAGGATATAAAAAAGGAAATATGAACAGGAAATGTGAAAAAAACAGGATAATCGGTCCCCGAAAGCTGCCTTTTTCACATTTTAAAGCCATATACCCCTTAAATCCCGCCTACCGCACAGCACACCTATTCGCCCAGGTCCAATAACTTTCTAGAGGGCTCCTCACAGGAAATTTGTCTTGTGGTTTTAGCAACGTAGACATGCGAGAGGAAAAGGAAAACGCCAGGGAAAGGAAAGCGCATGTTACAGTATATGTATCTTACTTTATACAGCTAAAAGAAAACGTGTCATAGCAAATACCGTCAAAGGATCGAACTTTAAATAAAAAAGTCTGGACGCAGCATTGCGTTATAAAAGTGAATTTTCACAAAAATGCTTTTAATAGCAAATATGTCTCTTTAATGCAAGTAGGCATCAATTTGGTTACCGGTTTAACCTATATGGTAGAAACAATGTACCATATTTTATCAAAATAACTTATTCTTTGAAAATGTATGAAAATTTTCTAAAAATAAACTTTACATGTTTCCGAGGAAACTAGTTTCGTACCCGACAAACCTTAGGTTAATAGCAAATTGAGTTATTGAATTTTGAAACATTTAATGAAAATTCGCTACCAAAACGCCCTTACTGCGTCACGCTTTTTTTACAAACATGCATCATATTACGATAAAAAATGCAAAAAAGCAATAAGAAATGTAACAAAAGTTGTAGGTATCACCAACGACTTATGGGCCATCCTATGAATGTCAAAATAATTTAATAAGATGCAGCTCAAGACACCCTATAAGAAAGGTAAACAATTTTTTCTCCTTTCTTGCATAAAAGCATTTATATTGAGCTTTACCGTAGAAATGCGTCACCCTCTATATATGTATATATGTAAACAGTATATATGGATTCTAGGAGGCCTAGTTTGAGCTCATTTGAAGAAATCTTGTTAGAATTCAAAAGTAGCGGTCTCCTCATCAACGAATTTTTTCTACGAAATTTATCTAAAAAATATAGACCGTTAAACCATAAACTTAACTAAAATTACTGCCAAAGCATCAGCAAAAGCTATTTGAAATAAATTTTCTGGAAATACTTTAGTACAATGGAGGACAACGATGGCTGAAGCTGAACCTTAAGGGTTTGCAGAACACTCTTTACATAATCCGTATTTCTTTCAGGTTCTTTGCCTAAATGTTGCCAATTTTGTGTTTTAAAGCACGACTTTGACGTTTTGAGGAAACCTCCAATTTATTTTCTTTAAATGCCTATAACTTTTTCGTCTTTAAACTTACAGACCTAAATTTTGGTAAGTGGTTCACTTTTTATAATACAAACACGCGCACCAAATCTGTTTGCTTTGTTATTTCCAGAGATATAAATTTTTCCCGAAAGGAAACACAACATATTCCGGGAAAACTTGAGCCAATTTTCCTGGCTAACGAACTTATCCAAGCCACTTAAAAAAGGAAAATACTCAGCAAATTTTACCAAAATGGGCCTGAATATGGGTTTTAGGGGGCCCAGTTCGCGCTCATTTGAAGAATTTTTTTTTTAATTCAAAAGTCGGGATCTCCTTATTATTGATTTTTTGTAAAGAAAATTCACTAAAACAAGCACGGGAAAAGTCTACGACTGTATAAAATGTAGAACGGTTTCAATAAGTTAGGGCAAGAATAAACAACCAGATATGCTATCCAAATTGAATTAAGTCTTAAAAGTTTACATCTCCTCTTTATTATATTATTTTTTATAAAAAAACTTGCTAAAAAGTTCATCGAAATAACAACAATCTGCTCAGATAACGGTAAAGTGAAATGAGACTAAAAAAAATTGATAAAAAGTGAAGTTACAAACTACGATTCGAACTCGTCATATACGACTCGATTATCTTGATGTACAGGGCTTAGCCCACTCGGCCACGGTAGACATGACATGTATGTAATAGCAGTTATATCTGGTTAATTGTCTAACATCTTTACTATTTACCCCAAACAATTTTTATTTACAATGGATTTTTTGCTCACATTAGACACAGATCCAGGAGCTTGTTAGTCATTTCATGTCGTACTTTTCACTCACATTAGTACTCCTATCATGATCATCAATTTTGACGTTCCAACTTATATATATATATATATATATATATATATATATATATATATATATATATATATATATATATATATATATATATATATAGAAATTGATACTGATCCTGGATATGGGTTCTAGGTGGCCTAGTTCGCGCTCCTTTGAAGAATTTTTTTCAAAATTCAAAAGTCGGGATCTCCTCAATAGTGATTTTTTTAAAAATGAAAATTTACTAAAAAGAACGATAAATTTACATCACACTTACCTTTTTCATCTCAAGCAAATGAGGTAGGTCCGGCCCTTGGATGCAGATATCCTGCGACCTCGCATTTTCTCATTACAAAAACAACGTAGGAAACAAATAGCATGTCACGGATTACGAACTCATGAAACATGCACGCTCACCCACTGCAACCCTAAGTAGAAAGTGAAGAATTCACAATTTCAGACAGAAGGTTTTGGAACAGATGAACAAATAAGAACCCGATGACAGCGATATGTGAAGCGTACTAAAAGCGATCTGGTACTAGTGATAGAGGATACAAGAGACAAGGGGCAATATAGCCCAAACTGCCGGGTTTGGAATATTCCAGTGAATCCAATAATTGATTCATTGCTAAGTTTACGTTAAATGTTACGGTAGTGGAGGGGAAGGGGTCTCATACAACAGAGTCGTACTGCGAAACTGTTTAACAAGTACGTAATGTGTAAAAACTTCAAGTGTAAATAACTCTGCAAAGACAAGAAAAAAAAGATAAGAATAGTGTCTTTATCTATCATCTGTCGTTTATCTAAGGCGGTTCGGTAGGTTGTCTATGCATTCATTTTAGTACAACTTCTTTTTTTTAGAATACAAAATGGTTCCCGGGATTTTTTGCTATCGACGAACTCACCTATTGGGTTGTTAGGCGTTTCGGTAACTATAGCTGCTGGATTCTTCAGTAGCTGGACTGAAAACTAAACCTATGCATGCTGCTATCGCCTTTATTGATCGAGTGGCTGTGGATGACGTTGTTTTTGTAGATGACGTCAGCCTTGTTCATTTTTCCACGGGATGAACGGTGTCTTATTTCAAGGGCGTACCCAGGATCAAAACTAGGGGGGGGAAGCCATAGTCGTTTAGGTTGTAACATCTTATCGCGGAAAAGGTGAATAAAACCAAAATTTAAAAAAGTTATGTATAATTATAGCAGTGCTTTATGAACTAAGTTATTACAATTAATTGCTTGAAAAAAATATATTCTAGTTACATGTCTTATAGTAGTATAATTTTTCTTGGATTTGTACAAAACTTATTCAAAACTCTCGTTTCAATCCAGTCCTGATTTTCCTTGAAGTATTTCCGATTGACGCTCATCAAACACAACCCAGTCAGTCTGTCTTCTCCCATTGTACTTGTCAGCCAGGTCTTTACCCTTCGAAGGGTACTGAAAGATCGTTCAACAGTAGCCGTAGTTAATGGGAAAGCACTTAAAATGAGGAGTGCATGCCTTGTTGCAGGGAAAAAAATAATAGCCTCCTCCAAAAGTGCAGCCACTTCAATATCCTTTAATTTGTCTCCTGCTAAATCCTTCTTTTTCCACAAATTATACCACAAATCTAATTCTGCAGAGATATCATCCAACTCATAAAACTCCACGAAAGATTTTGCATTTTTCTCCAAATCTTTTGAAGTCATTTTTAGCATGTATGAAGGATGTAGATGGGATAAGGCAAAAGCAGGTGTATTTTCGTGTGAAAATCTAACATTAAATGATACAGTTAAAGAGTCAAGATAAGAGATGATCAATGACCGTCTCCAATATTCAGTCGCAGGTTCAGATTGCGGATTACTTATGTGTATTTGCTTATAGCTTATAGCTTATAGTTTAGATTAGCTTGAGTTGTGTATTTTAGTTCTTTGTTAATGTCCATTTCTTTTTATTTTATTTAATAAAGGCGATTAATAATAAGAATAATAATAATAATGTACGATAATTATCCTATTTGTTTGTGGTATTATTTTTTATAAGGATTTATTTTTTTGCTTCCAGGCTTCCAGGGGGGGCAGCTGTCCCCCCTGCCCCTCGCTGGGTACGCCCTTGTCTTATTGTCAGGCCTTGCGGAATCCGTTGAAAATTTCAGATGACGCAATCATTAATATTTTTCCAGTGGTGTGTACGGTTGCCTGTTGTCAGGATCTGTGAAATAATTTCTGTTGCTAATTGCGGAAAGCCAGGTTCGATTTTAAACCGTCATTTCGGTTGAGATTGTTAGGATTATTATTACGGATGATGGTAAAAGCATCAAAGACATAGAATGGATAATCTCGAACGGCAATAAATGATTTAGTATGCAAAATAATCTTTTCACCATGAAACATTTTCATTTGAACCCCACGAAAATGTATCAAGTTGAACGTATGAAATAATATAAATTATGAGGCAGTAAGCTACACTGAAAGACTGAAAAAAATTACAATTAGTGAGGCAAAACACAAAAACAAGTTACAAGATTATGGTTTCAAATCAGTTGCTTAAATATACTATTTATTACAGCAAGGCGTTTTTCAATATTATGAAGTATTTAAAATTATAAGAGCGTTTGACTTTGAAATGTGGGGTCGTTAAAAGGGGCAACATAATATTACCTTACCTACTGAATATAAAATCTTATGTTTGTTTTATGTGCTGTAAAACTAGACCATAACAGTCATTTACAAATATATAACCAAAACAAACGATCTAAATGGCGCAGATGTGACCACATACGCTTTCCACTTCTACCTTAAGTAGATATACGTGTTATCAATTGATGCTCTCGACTCTTGGGTAAAGTTAAGTGCATTCAAATGGCCCAAGTAAATACTACACTGGATTTAACCTCTCCACGAGACGGATTTTGAATGAGACAACACCTTCAGGAGTGTTAGACAAATATGTTCAGTGATTTCTTAAAGCTGAAGGAAACTGGGTTGGCTGTCACTTATAAAATTTCTTGACACGTACGAGAAAATATTCTCATGTGCCTAAAAATTGCATTTGTTATAATATTTATCAATAAATCAAAGGTGTTCCTAATATAATCATTGAAAGTGAGCAGAGCAAGTTGAATTAGATTCAAGAGTTTAATAGCAAATTGAGAGAAACGGTTCCTCGTTAAAGAATATAGTTTCTTGTAGTTATATGCATATACAGGTGTCCCATTTTGGTTGCAATTGCTGAGTATCTCGATTATTAGTAAAAAAAGCTCGGGACCCAGCAAGTGCGTTATGGTGGTGAACTTTCATAAGAATAATATACAGGGCTTTCATTAATTCCCGAACCCCACGTGACTGCTTAAGTTAGGTAACCCGGCATACACGGTTGTACAACCTGAATTAATGAAATCCCTAAGATGCCAGTGTTGTCTCATATTTCCTTTTGGGGTTTTATAAGAAATATAAAAATTATAATAAATTAAAACAGTAAATAATGTCTTAAACATATTTATTATTTAGTATTTTTAACAGCAAGTCTGTTCATGTGTGGTTTACTGTTATTGATTGTAAAAAAATAATTTAAAAACATAATAAAATATTACTTTTATTTTGTATAGATATCAAAATTTTGTAATGTACGTAAACAAATTGAGGTCCGATTATTTAAACTTCCAATTTACGGTTTTAGGAATGTGTATTATGTAACATGTAACAAAATTTGTGCCTGTTTTGCCTGATTACCGACGAACAGATTTGGTAGGGCTTCGTTCCATGCGATGTCGAATATCGTCAACAACATAACCTTAACATACCTACACTTTTAACTTACGTAAAAACGCAATGAAAATGCTAAGTTTTGATAAAAACTGTTTATTTTTAATGTCCAACAGATAGAAAATTATTTTAAGAAGGTAAACACTGGTTTAACTTGGAAAATGCACAATATACATACAAAATAACCGTCAAAAGGGAATTGAGCACCAATGGACTGAAATGTCAATTATCAATTGACTTAGTAACTTTAGGGCCCCTAGTCTAGTAGTTTCTTTGGTTACTTTTTGACTGTTAACTCATAAAAACATATTCCACTAAGAGAGAGACAGATTCCGGGTACGTGGGGTTCGGGAATTAATGAAAGCCCTGTATAATATGTTAGTGATTCAGCCTTAAATTAAAAGTTAGAAAAAATTACTTTATTTAATTAGGAACAGTAAAAATTAGGTAAAGAAGGGCAAGCAAAATTATGATCTCTAACATAAATACATATACAGTAATTTGGATACAAAACTCAAACAAAGAAATAGATATACAGGAAATATACTCAACAAGAAATACACTAGAAAGCTGCACATAAAAAAATCCTGTGGTTCATGCATTGAGGGTGATTGTATGCATGCAGAAGAGGCAGAAGAACCCCCAGGTCGAAGAGGGTTTCTGCCGCCTTACCCAAAAACACGGGGGGTTGTCGTTCCCCTTGTGCATGCATACAACCACCTTCAAAGCATTAAGCGTAAGAAAACATTTTGGAAAGTTACGGGACCTGGAGCGAATATGGGTATTGTGCGGGGTAGACAGGGTTTAGAGGAGGTATTGCTGCAAAATGTGAAAAACGCATCTTTGCAAAGTCCGAGTAAGTGGCGTTGTTAGCTTTTGCCGCTCATATTTCCTCCCCGCCCAGCACCCCTATTTATTATTGGTATCTTATGCATCCAAGAAGGGTTCTAAGCATGTTTCTGAAAAAAAATTCGAAAAACCCTCCGTGCAGTAAACTGAAAATTTACCGAAATTACATTCCACATCGTTGCCTATGTCTTTTTCAGATAATATAGAATACAGTACTAAATTAAATGGGTTCACTTTTGTAAATTACATAGGGTAACACAAGGTAAGTATAATTAGGGGGTATTAGTTAACATTGTGGCAACACAGCGTTGAAAAGTAGAGAAGTTATTTAGAGCGCGCCAGCAGTTATAAACTTGGTTTCATCATCATGTCGCAGTAGTATTCCGATCATAAAAAGTTACTTCTTACTGTATGCACACAAAAATTAGTCAAATAAATTTGAAATATCTTATAAAACCAACAGTTTAGTAATTTGTTAAGAGGTTTTGAGATATGATGAAATATCAAACTCACTGTACCGCAGCATTAACATAATATTATTATGTTGCGACTATACTATCTTTATCTTCAGATTTGTATTCAAAATTGTATTATGCATGCACAAGCCTTGCTTTTATGTATAATACGATGTATAATTTATTTGTAAATAATATATTTCTTACAGTACTCACCCAATGTCGCAATGAGAGTGCAAAAATAGGTAGCCGCATTATCATATCTCTCTAGTAATTGTCTCATGTCTAAAACCTGAATTTTAAGCTAAATTTCCTATTTCTTCTTCTTCTCCTTCTTCTTATTTGTATATGGCGTATGTTTCTACTAACCTAAATTTCCAATTTGATAGTGACAATTGAGAAATGACAGCTGAGCTCCAGCATGAACACACGAACGTTGTTGGACTGCTTTCGTGTTCCTGTTGGATCTCAGCTGTCATTTGTCAATTGTCAATATCAAATTGTAAATTTAGTTTAGCAGAAACATACGCCATGATCATCATAAAAGAAGAAGCAAGCGAAGAAGAAGAAGAACCCGAAGAAAAAAGAAGAATCACAACGTTGTCAGAATAAATTACGATTGGAGTGATAAGTTAAAAATCATAAGAAATGGGTAAGTCAAAATTTAGAGGTATTAAATACAGCTATGGATCACGATATTTTTAACTAACTGATAAAGTACACTTGGAAAACCCAAATCAACACAACATTAATTTTTTAAAGTCCTTGCGATCGTTTCACTGACCACGTCAGCATCATCAGAGGATGAAAAATTCTAAGCTAAATTAACAGCTGCAATGTATTTATATCACACCTAGGTAGACGAACTAAGCCGAGGTAAAAATTGTATTTGGAGACCCATCGTTTGTCTATTGTATCAGTATTGCACATACGAGGTCGACGAACTACTTTAATGTTCTGGTTGACAAATTTATGATCTTTTATCTAACTTAAAGGATAATGGGTTTAAAATGAAAGGTGTCGCGATATTTAAAGAAGCGCACGTTCTTTTCTGATCTATAAATTCACTATGTAAATATTGGAGCCCGTGATGAGCGCCGAGAAGCACATTCGGATTTTCCTGAAAAAATTGTTTGTAAATTTTCATACAAACAACTTTTTTGAAGTTTTGTCGAAAAGCTTATTTGTTTCTACTATATAGTTTCTACTGGCAACACAAATTGATGCCTGCTTTTACTAAAAAAAGACATATTGGTTATTAAACAGATTTTTATGAAAATTGACTACCATAACGCACTTGCTGTGTCCAGATTTTTTTTTTGATAAATGCAGTTTTCAATAAAAAACAAACAGTTTTGCGACTTATTTAGGTTTCTTAGAGAGAAAATACCTATACCAGTAATGGTAAAATTTATATAAGCGTAATATAAGGTATTAGGATTTCTCTGGATCTTTCATGCCTTAAATGGAAGTCTTATATTTTTGTGAATTTATTCTGTGAAACTTAATTATTTCAATTTACATTCGTTATGTGAAATTAATACGATAATAAAGTTGATGCTAATGAAGTTAATGAACTGTGTTAGTATCGAGTACGTAACCTTAAGAGTTTATTACACCCCAACATAAAATTCCTTACCTCCACGAAAGGTGTCTCACTTTTATATTATAAAAAATGTCTGTTTACTTAAATCCTGCTAAATAAATGCAATAAATTCAGGTAATAAAATCAGGGAATGAAATTAAAGCGAATCCATAAAAGGAAGTGATGGAAGGATATACATTATAAAGCTATTAGTGGGCTCTTGAGGAATTTATGAAGATAGGACAGATGTAACGGCTGGTAGCACTTGAAAAGCGCTCATGAAGGATGTCTTCCTTACCGTGTGCGCACTCAAGGTGCTACCTTGTACAAAGTTGCCACATTTATATATTTTTATTAATTTGGACAATGAATGTATCAAACAATATTTAAAAACTATTTTTTTTAACGTCGGTCTCTTTGGGTGACTACGGCCAATCACCGTCTCCAGTGAGCAAATTCACCTCATTATCCTAGAAAATTTGCCGAACAACTGCCTTTCGGTAAGGAGGGTAGGGATCTTTATCGTTCCCACCATAACATGGACACAAGACCGAAGGGCGGAACGTGCAGATATTAACTTGCTCAAATACAATGCCACAACCTCGGTTAAGATTAACATTACAGTGTGTACTGAAAAAGTAAAAGAAGAACCCTGCGATCGAACGCAGTACCCTTCGGTTCAGAGGCATACGATCTCCCCACGGCACCACCGAGGCTCTATTAAAAGTTCTAGTCCACTATTCTATAAATGTGCGAAGGTATTCCATCTTGCACAAAAATCATATATAAATGAATCTAAATCAGACATTTAAGAAGCATTATTTCGACAAATCAAAGGCATTATATTTATTAATATACATTTTTATCAAAACTTCAAACAAAGAAAACCATGCACGAACATCTAGCATTTTGGATTATTCCCCAACCCCCTAAGAAACTTTGCGCCTTTAGAGGCATGAATAAACCAAAAGTCAAACCAGTTTTAGTTTATTCATCCTTTTAATGACGCTAACTTTGTTAGCGAAATGATCGTCAGGTTTGAAAAATGTATTGTGATGAATTGATTTCTCCAAGTTGCACTTATTAGTGCTCAACACAGGTTCTTACATTAACTCAGTAACCCCCTAATAACAAAAATCCACAACAACAGCCTAATTTTCATACAAAATTTCATCTTTCGGATTTGGACACTTCCATTTATCCTTCCTAGCGTTGGTCTTGCTTTAGCTAAGATTTTTTGTTATACTCGTTTATAAGTTGGGCTGGAAAACACCTACATAAGTAAATTCCAATTATAATTTTGCCAGTTTTCATATCACCAAAAAAAAATGTCGTTTATGCATCGCCTTTGTTTTTATTTTAATTCTCATCTTGATTTAAGAAGTTTTCTTCGATCTGTAATATCTATACTTCGTCTGTGTTGCCTTCTGCATTTTGTTTGCCTCTTTGGCTTTCCTTGTTCTTTTTACTCGATATATTCTTTTGTTATTCATCTTTCTTTCAACAAATATCCTCTTTTGGCCGCATAGAATATGTTTACTCTTTAATTTAAATATCAGTTGACCATCGATTCTCTCGATCTCTTTGCATGTCTTCTGGAATCACCTGTGTTCTTATGATGTTATTATTACTTTCCGTCGCTTTAATTCTTATTTTTCTAATTATCTTGTAAAAAAATCCTACCCAATAGCTTTCTCAAAGTTTTTCAGAATTTACGTCAAATCATCTGGTTTTCGCTCAGCGTCTTTCAATCTCATTTAATTTTTAGTATCCGGTAACATCTCTGCCACTTCCTGTATATCAAAGTTTTCAAAATCTCTTTATGGCAGCGATATATTGCAGGATACATGGATACATGCTTTTGAGCTTCGTTCGTATAGACCATTTTTGTCTCTCACTGACAACTACTCATCGTGCTCCTCGAGGTTGAGTGGCGTAACGGCAGAACAAATTGGGATGGTGAATGGAATAGTGTTGTGTTCTTCGACGATTCTGTCTTCGGATTCACGATGTTGGCAGAAAAGTAAGACGATTACGTGGAGAACGCAGAAATTTAGAATTTTGTGTGGAACGGAATACGGTACTTACACGGGAAGTGATGGTATGGGGTGTAATAACATAGTGTAGTAGGTCACCTCTAGTTTTTATTGACATAAATTTGAATGCAAGAGATTACATACAAAACGTACTGCAGCCTGTTGCACTGCCACACCTACGAGGGCTAATTCAACCTCTTTTCTAACAAGACAACGCACGTCCTTATACAGCAAGGGTTACTACAAGGTTCTTACAAGAAAGTAGCGTGACTCTGCTTCCATGGCCTACTCGCTTCCTTCACTTGTCACTGGGTAATTTACCCCAACCACCAAATAACCTGGCTGACCAGCGTCACCAAATTTAAGAAGCCTGCGATGACATCCCTAAGGATACCATACATCATTTAATTCCAAGTATGCCTCGAAGGGTTATCAAATGCATAAGAAACCGCGGTGGACCCACTCGCTATTATATAACTTTGTTATTTTTTAATATTTTAGTTAGAAAATGTAACCATTTTTACTGAATTATATATATATATATATATATATATATATATATATATATATATATATATATATATATATATATATATAAATTCACTAATAGAGAGGTATAGATTGTGAGACTTTGCAAAAAAATATTCAAATGAGCGCGAACTTAGACTCCTACAACCTGTATCCGGGATCGATTTCAATTTATATATATATATATATATATATATATATATATATATATATATATATATATATATATATATATATATATATATTTATTTATGTATGTATCCAACCGATAACTCAAAAAGTAATTAAGCCATTTTGATGAACTCGGCAAGTACCTTTGTTTTATGTTAATATCCAAGCTATTAAGCTTGGACGAGTTCGTTAGCCAGGAAAATCAGACAAGGTTTTTGAGTTTCCTTTCGAAAAAATCTTTTATCTCCGAAAATTTCAAAGCTATTTAGATAAAATTTTGTGGATATGTTGTCTTGTTTCCTTGGGAAAACCTTACCACAAACCAAAATTCAGTTTTCTAAGTTTATATAAAATTGATTTATTCAAATTAAATGGGGACTTAAAGGTAATATATAAATGTTTATAAAGAATTTACGCAGTAAAATAACATTTAAAGTGAAAACTAACAACACTTTATCTGATTCATATGATCTAAAAAATTGAGTTCAACTCTCTTTAACGTTGCAATAAGTGATATTCTTCAATCAATAAGTAGTCCTGTAAAGAGTGCTTTGTATGCTGCCGATCTAGTCATATACTACAGAGGTAAAAATAACTTATCAACAAGTAATCTAATTCAAAGGACTATCGATAAATTGGAAAAATAGTCTGATAACAATGGATTTAACTTTTCCTGTTCCAAATCAAAGTTTATGATTTTTTCAACAAAAAAAATCATTCAGTTACTCACACTCTTAAGCTACGGAAAATGATTCTACAAGAGGTTACAAAGCATAAATTTCTGGGAATAACCTTTGATTTAAAGATTAATTGGAAAGCTCACATAAATGTACTCAAAGCTGACTGTATTATTAGACTAAACATTTTGAAAGCTCTTGGACACTATAACTGGGGTGCTCGTGAATCAGTCTTGCTAAGTATTTTTAGATCACTGATAAGATCAAAAATTGACTATTGCTGAGCTATTTATATTTCCGCAAGAAAATCAACTTTAAAACCACTTGAAGTTATTGTAAATCATGCACTTAGAATAATCACAGGTGCTTTTCGAACAATTCCAGTAGAAAGTATTTACCGAGAATGTAACGAGCCCCCAATTAAGTTAAGAAAAGTAGAGTTACTCTTAAAATATGCGACTAAGATATCAGAAACCCAAATAATCTAGTCTACAAATTCTTGTCACAAACCAACTTCAACAGATTCTATGATGCGAACGTTTCAGCACAGCTACCGTTTTCTTTACATATAAAGAAGCTAAATCATATTTTCAATCCAGATCTGACAAATTATATATGCAATGGTGCTATTTCTCCATGGATCATTGTTTTTCCACCTACTTATACGACTCTTTTATCGCATAAATCAAATGTATTACCAGCTGAATGTGTCAATAGATTATTTCAAGAGATTATCTCTAGATATCGATATGATATAATTCTGATAGATCAAAAAGTGAAACTGGTGTCGGAAGTAGTATCACTTCTGCACTTAAGGAAGAAGCATATCTTTAACCGTCAATATGTAGTAAGTATACAGCAGAACTATACGCCATAATGAGAGCAACTAACACATTCGCCAACTCTCATTTCAACGCCTTAATATGCACCGATTCTCTTTCGCCGATTATATCACTCACAAACCTTTACCCAAAGGACCATTTTGTAATCCAAGTACAAGAATCTATTCATTGTGCCTTGCAATCTGGCAAATCTATCAGACTTATATTTGTCCCATCACACTGTGGCATTACTGGAACTGAAAATGCAGACGAATGTGCCAGGAATGCTGTCTTAATCGATACTGTAATTCCTCTTCAAATTTACTCCGACGCTTCTACACAGATAACAAATTTTTATAGATAGAAATGGCAAATCCATTGGTCTTCGCTAAGCTACAAACTACAAGAAATTGAACCAACTGTGGTAGTCAAGCAACTTCCTGATTTATCTCGCAGGGAAGAAATGATTATCAGAAGACTCCGAACCAGCCACTCTCTACATACACATGCTTGTCTTTTAAATCAACAGCAACGCCCGTATTGTGAGCTCTGTGACCGACCAATTTAAATTTTTCACATTCTATTAGAATGTCCTTTATATGTCTGTCCACGATTTGAAAATTTTGGTGAAAGAAACTTATCTGAAATTTTAGGTCTAAATTTTACGAATGTAAACTCTTTTCTTAGATTTTTAAGACAGTCTAATTTATATAATAGTATTTAAGTCTATTTATTTGTTCCTCTTTTTAAATATAATTTTGTTGTGTAATTATTTAAAGTGTCGTTAGTGTCAATGACCTTAGTTGTTAAGGCACTTAAATTATAAATAAAAAAAAATTGAAGCATTTAATGAAAATTCGCTACCATAACGCACCTGCTGCATCCCTAACTTTATTTTAAGTTTGATTAAACCTACAGTATGCATATATTTGCTTAAAATTCATCACCTCCTCCTGAGTATTCGGTCAGGTCAGTACATATTTCAGGCAAGTGAATTTTTTCTCTTAGTGCGTCATCTTCAATAGGATTTTTTCTTGAAATCAAATAGTTTAGAAAAAAGAGATTCGGTAACATGTGGGTCTGGACATGTATCGTGGTAAACTAAGTTCTTCAAATTGTTCTAATATTAATACCCAATTCTGAACAAAATAAAAATAACCTGGCAACAATGTGTTAATGTATCTGTTCGGGGTGAGAATGCTATATGTGTTGTCACCTTTTGTCAATGTGAATGTTTAGGGCATGTTTAGAGGGATTTACCCCATGCATTAGTACAATGGTGAAAGGAACTACACTGATTTGTGGCTTTTACAAATATTCGCCAATTGTGTCCATGTCCACAGGTAAGATAAATGTATATAAGAGTTTCTCATAAAAGGTTAATTATTAACTTTCGCAACGCTGTCAACTCTATTATACATTCCTTAATATTTATTTTTGCGAAATGTGGGTAGTATTCAACGAATCTTAACCGAATGACAACTCAATTTTCGTTGCTTTACTATAGTTTAGGATTTATGTCACCTTTGTATTATGTAGCTATCTCTCATTTTCAAAGCAGCCACTTATTAAGAGAATATAAGGTCTAATATTATTGAAATAGGGTAAGAAAACGTATACATATCTTTAATTTTAGTGAGTTTTTATTTTTTTTAAATCACTATAAGAAAGGTATCGATGGTGAGACTTTGCAAACATTTTTTCAAATGAGCGCGAACTAGGACCCCATATCCGGGGTCTGTTTCAATTTATATATATATATATATATATATATATATATATATATATATATATATATATATATATATATATATATATATATATATATATATATATACACACACACACACACAGGGTGGCCAATTAGTGCGACAAAGCTCAATTTCTCCTGTACCATTAAAGTTAGGGGAAACTTTCCTGGGGAAGTTACTAAGGGATAAGATATGCAACTTCTAAAATTATTTTAGACTATAGAGGTGCTCCAAAGAGGCGGTGTGGGAACAAATTCACGTTTTTTAAATGAGACACCCTGTATATTTTTACATATTTCGATTCACCGTAAAATTATGTACATAGCACCATCATTTTCATGACACATTTTTGCAACGTTGCCAAACAGATTGGAAAATTCCCATAATTTGTGAAAAAACATGGTTCAATTAAACGTGTAATATTTCTCAACTTATAATAATTAGAAACAAGATATTTTTATAATGGAAAGATGAATGATGACAGAAGTCCCCTGATGTAATAGGGATTGATGTTTTTGTACATGGGGTTTTCTATGGCTATGCCAACATTACGAACTTTAAACCTAATTTTCGTAAGTTTTTTAAATGCAACACCCTGTATTTGATTACTTTATATTGTAGGGATTTTAATTCTCTTTAGGTCTTGTCCAGGTCATTCTGTGTTTATCTTTGCTACTTTTTGCTTATGTTTCCTTGGGAGATATCTTACTTAATACCAAAATTCAACTTTCTAAGTTTATAGAAAATTGAGTTATTCAAGTTTTAAGTTTTCTCCCGAAAAAAATTTTTCTCCAAAAATTACAAAGTTATTTTAATGAAGTTTGGTCGATATCTTGCCTAGGAAAGACCTTACTACGTACCAAAATTAAACTTTCTAAGTTTATATAAAACTGAGTTATTCAAATTTGAAGCATTTAATAAAAATTCACTACCATAACGCACTTGCTGCGTCCAGAGTTTTTTTAATATTTCAACAGCACACCACGAGGGCTTACAGCCTAAATACTATCGTACTGTGGGTGTCGACAAGGAGGAAAGAGGCAACTTGTTAATTCTGGACTTGAAGGTTTGGAGGTTCGGAGGAGAAGGAAAAACATGTGACGGCAAGGAATTCCACAAGTTGGAAGTCCTCGAGATAAAAGTGCGGATATAACGAGATGTTCTATGTCTGGTAACTTGGACAGTAAAAGGGTGCATTCGCTCTGTTCCCCTGGTAGATCTGTTGGGGGCAGCAGGTGGAGGAACTATAGAAGAAGGCTCCTCTTAGCAGTGCCAGTGCAGATATCAATAAAAGAGACAGTGGTCACCAACGGCACGTCGGTGGGCAAGGGATGGCAGTCTTTGGGTGAGGGTAGGGTCACCTATGAGACGTATGGCTCTTTCCTGAATGGATTCCAGGATAGCGAGTGTAGAAGCAGCAGCGGTACCCCAGATATGGGAGCAGTATTCGAGGTTTGGCCTTATTTCTGAAGTATACAAGGTATAGAGATTAGCTGGTGAAAAGTATTTGCGAGCCCGGAAGAGGAAACCTAATTTCTTAGCAGCCGCTTCTGCAGTTGATGTGACATGTTGGTGCCAATTGAGATTTCGATCCACAGAAATGCCAACAAGTGAAAAGGACTCATTACTTTGAATAACTTGGTTGTTCATTGTGACGAGTCTATGGCTGGTGTATCTTTTATGAGACAGAAAGCAAGACTGAGATTTGGTGGGGATGAATTGTACAAGATTTCTACTTCCCCAGTCTAATATTTTTTGGAGATCCACGGAGACAGAACCCTCCATGAGTCTGCGATCCTCATCTAATTGGGCTAAAGAGACAGGCTTAGAATATTGTATGTTTGAGTGGAGGGTGCTGTCGTCCGCGTAACTGTGAACTGGGTTGGATGTGCTAGAGGGAAGGTCATTGATGTGGAGAAGAAACAAGCTAGGGGCTAAAGCTGAACCTTGAGAAACTCCTGCATTAATTTGTTACAGTTTAGAGGAATGGCCATCCACGACAACAGAAATGCTCCGGTTGGAAAGAAAATTTGCTGTCCAGGTACAGAATTCTGGTGGTAGGCCATAGGCCGGAGGTTTATTAAGCAGCGCTGCGTACCAGACCTGTTCGAATGCTTTGGATATGCCTAAAGCGACAATCTGGGATTCACCGTGTAGTTCCATAGACTTGTTCCAAGAATGGGTGACAAAGAAAAGGAGGTCGGCAGTTGATGTGCGCTGACGGAATCCATACTGCCTGTCGTGAATTAGACTGTGTTTTTCAAGAAATTTTAGTAATTCGGTGTTTATATACTTTTCCATCACTTTAGAGACGACTGAAAGGAGAGAAATGGGCCTGTAGTTGCTAGGAAGCGCTTTGGATCCTTTCTTGGAGACAGGTTGTACTCGAGCAGTTTTCCAGTTACTAGGAAATATGCCTCCATTTTAAGATGTCTGAAACAGACGAGTCAGGACAGGAGCAAGTTCTGGTGCGCATTTTTTGAGAACAATTAGTATTATAAGGGCTCCGTTTTTACGGCTCTATGCGAATCTCCGCCATCTTATGCTTTGTTTTCTCAACTGAGAGCACCGTATCCGTTAGGAAGCTATAAGACTTGAGATGATAATTATATTAATGAAGATACTAAATTATTTCTGAACGTCTGGGATGGACATGATTAAAGGGAATTTGGAATTAAAAAGGTGTTCTACCAGACAATACATTTAATTGTTAACCCTATGCGTTTCGGCTCCTTTGAGCCTTCTTCAGGGATTAGAGTGTAACAAGATGGTTGTCAGAACCTATGTTTCTGGTTGATCTTACATGCTAATGTCAAACATAAGAAAACCAAGCCCTAACGGCCATGCAAAGTTAAAATGACAGAGTGTTAAACAACATTTTGTACAGATATATTTAAAACGGGACTGAGTCTGACAAAGATAACACTCTGAAGGAGTCAAATACAAGTTAAAAAGTCAAATTAGTCAACTAGTTAAAATCAAAGCGACAAACACAACATAAAAGGCAAGCAGGCTGTACAGCTGAGTAGGACTCTCCGAGAACATCTGGACAAGCGAAAATTCAGAAATAAAACGAAAAGAAAGATGCCTATATGGAAATTAATACTTACAAGTGACAGAAGTGACAGATCACAAAAAAAGATGGCGAATTATCATGAACCAGATTGTTTACAAATCTTCATGTAAACATTTTTAAATTTCTGCCAAAAAGCTTTCTGTAAATAATTATATCTTGTCTGGTGTAGTTTTTGTGCAAATTACGTGGATAGGTTCATTGGCCAGGAAAGTTAGACTAGTTTTTTTTTAGGAAAATTTGTGTACTTGTTGAAACAAAAAGTTAGGTTGATGAAATACGGTACATTGTTTCTACTATAAAGGTTACACTATCTACTAACATCAATGTCTTTCTGTAAAAAAAACCAGATTTAACATTAAAAACAGTTCTATAAAAAAATACTATAATGCAAATGCTGCGTTCAGACTTTAATGCATTGTGCTAAAATATTTCCAGAAAATTCATTTCAAAAGACCTTTTCTCTAAACCTTTTTTAGTTAGGTTAGTAGTCTATAATTTTTAGGGAATTATCGTAGAAAAAAGCTCAATATATCCATTAACATACAAGATACGAGAAAAAAATTATATATACATATATACATATACATATATATATATATATATATATATATATATATATATATATATATATATATATACAGGGTGTTTGAAAAAGACGGGGCAATATTTCAGAGGTTGATTTCCCGGGTCATTTTATAAAAAAAGGTTCCCATATATATATATATATATATATATATATATATATATATATATATATATATATATATATATATATATATATATATATATATATATATATATATATATATATATATGGGAACCTTATATATATATATATATATATATATATATATATATATATATATATATATATATATATATATATATATATATAGGTGCTAACGTGCATTGTTTCCAAGATACAAGGTGTTAAATTTTTTGTAAAATAACGATTTTTTAAAAATAATTCAAATATCTCCTCACCGATTCTTTCAAACTTAGCAGCGTTGTTTGTAGTAATAATGAGCTGATTTGACCCTAATTAGATAAAGATTGTTAAGTCCATTGGCATTTGGGGGTGGGGGGTCTCAACAAAAATTACTGTTCGTGTTTGTGATTTTCTGTATAAAAATGGACATGCCATAAAAAGGTTTTTATTTTTTATCGTGTAAACGATTCAAGATATGGACAAATTTCAAGAGACAAAAAACTTGTAGTTTAAGTTTCTTTATCTCAAAATAATATACAAATCATATTGCAGTCAGTGGCGTACATTTTTATGTCACTAAAATTTGTTGAGGTGCCCCCCCTAAGGCCAATGGACTTAACAATCTGTATATAATTAGGGCCAAATCAGCCCCAACGCTGCCAAATTTCAATACAATCGATGAGGATATATTTGAATTTAAAAAAAAACCGTTATTTTACAAAAAAATTAACACCTCGTATCTTAGAAACAATGCATTTTAGCACCTATGTTTATGGGAAGTTTTTTTCATAAAATAAACTGGCAAATCAACCCCTTAAATATTGACTCATCTTTTTTAAACACCCTGCATATATATATATATATATATATATATATATATATATATATATATATATATATATATATATATATATATATATATATATATATATATATATATATATATATATATATATATATATATATATATATATAATCTAAAAACTTGGTTACCCGAAGGTGTCAAGCATTGTCTCTAGTAAGTGCACTTGGAGAACCCAAATCACCACAACACATTATAAAAGACCTGACGATCGTTTTACTAACCAAGTTAGCGTTATCAGAGGATAAAACATTCTATAAAATAAGGTTTTTTTAAAGAATGTTTCATCCTCTGATTACGCTAACTTGGTTAGTGAAACGATCGTCAGGTCTTTTATAATGTGTTGTGGTGATTTGGGTTCGCCAAGTGTACTTATCAGTGCTCATCACAGGTTCCAATCTTCACTTAGTGACATTGTCTCTAGTTTATTTATTGTTCATAAGTCACTTTTACTCTCTTTTGTTATTAATGAAAAAATTGTATACCTATGTTAATTATAGACTGTCTTGAGCTGCACCTTATAAAGTTAATTTTACAATCACAGCGTGGTCCATAAGTGGTGATATATTTTTGTTTTAATGGCACACCTCTATTTCATCGAAATATATAATAACTTTGTGAGAAAATAAAATCCGGGACGCGGCAGGTGCGTTTTGGCAGCGAATTTTAATTAAATGCTTTAAATTTCAATAACTCAATTTGCATCTAACTTAAGATTCGTTGGCTAGGAAACAAGTTTTTTCGGGAACATTTTAAGTTTATTTTAGGAAACTTTTTGTACATTTTCAAACAATAAACTTATTTTGATGAAATATGGTACATTGTTTCTGCTATAATATAGGCTATACTGGTAACCAAAGTTGACACCTGATTTCATTAAAGAAAAGACATATTTGCTATTAAGAACATTTTTATGAAAATTCACTTCCATAACGCACTTGCTGCGTCTACACTTTTTAAATTTATATTATTTTCCGACGAATCGACATTTCATAAGAATGGCGTAGTGAACAGACATAATTTTTATTATTATGACACTGAAAATAAACACTTATTTCGTACATTCCATCGTCAAAAACGTGTTAATGTTGGGGGGGGGGGGTGTTAATTATAGGCAATTTTGTCATTGGGCCTAATTTTTTTGATGGACAACAGAATGAAAAAAATATTTTTTTACCTTATTAATGGTGATCCTCTGGCTGCTTCTGGAACTTATGCCTCTCAACACCCGTGTAAGAATATGACTTCAATTATATAGTGCGCCGGCTCATTTTACAGGCATATTGAGAAATTATCTAGAAACAGAAATTCCAAATAAATGGTAGGGAAAGGTGGTCCTTCTCGATGGCTTACTAGATCCCCAGACTTAATTCCTATGAACGTATTTATGTGGGATTATGTCAAAAATATTTTAGACAGCACTCCTCCAAAAACTGCCGATGATATGAAATTAAAAATTACGAATGCTTTTTCCTCTTATCACACCAAACATATTGTGTAACGTTAGAAGATCTTTTGAGCACAGACTCAGGCGTTGCATTGCCGACTATATGAAATTAAAAATTACGAATGCTTTTTCCTCTTATCACACCAAACATATTGTGTAACGTTAGAAGATCTTTTGAGCACAGACTCAGGCGTTGCATTTCCGATTATACGAAATTAAAAATTACGAATGCTTTTGCCTCTTATCACACCAAACATATTGTGTAACGTTAGAAGATCTTTTGAGCACAGACTCAGGCGTTGCATTGCCGACTATATGAAATTAAAAATTACGAATGCTTTTTCCTCTTATCACACCAAACATATTGTGTAACGTTAGAAGATCTTTTGAGCACAGACTCAGGCGTTGCATTTCCGATTATACGAAATTAAAAATTACGAATGCTTTTGCCTCTTATCACACCAAACATATTGTGTAACGTTAGAAGATCTTTTGAGCACAGACTCAGGCGTTGCATTGCCGACTATATGAAATTAAAAATTACGAATGCTTTTGCCTCTTATCACACCAAACATATTGTGTAACGTTAGAAGATCTTTTCAGCACAGACTCAGGCGTTGCATTCAACTAGATGAACATTATGTCGAGCACAAGTTTTAGTAAAGTTTCTGTATTCTGATGTTACTGACGTCTTTAATAATGTTCTTGAGGTTTGATTAAAGTACGTTGTTTTTGTTTGTTTATTTCTTTCTATTAAAGTGATTTATACTTATTATATTCTGTTATTTATAAAATTGTATGCTCAGTAAGTACGTTTGGAGAACCCGATTCGCACAATACACGTTTTAGGCCTGAAGATAGTTTCGCTAACAAAGTTAACGTCATCAGGGTGATGAATAAACTATTCATCCCATCAGAGGGATAGTATATTTGTTAATAGAGTTTCTTTGAAAAAATTGTCACGAAGGATGATAAACAAATGGTATATTAGTTTTTGTAAAGAAGCAATATAATAAACGACGAGCTCTCAGGCAGAGAACATTTTTTAAATTTATTTTTACAAATAAGTAGATAGAATTTTTCAAATTCTCTGAAAACCTATTGTCCTGCAATAATAGCAAACTTAAAAAACATTGACTATAGAGAAAATTAAGACAAGCTTGGCAAAATATTACTTTACATAAAAATCTTAAAACTTAGGTATATGAATAGTTATCGTAGTTTTGAAGAGAATAAAAATGGCAGAATGATGAATAAATAAAATACAGGGTATTATAATTAGAGTTCAATGATAAAATACCAGGATAATGTAAACTATTGAAACCTGTTAAATGCATTAGGTGATAGAGCAATGATCCTGATATTTCAGGTTACAAAATAATTTTTTACACATTTTTTTATTGCACGTAAATACATATATTTTTAAACCTTCACGAATGCCGAAAAATCAAAATATCTCAAAAACTGTAATAAATAGGTATAGGGAGCCCTTATAGAAGTCGATCTTATTTTTTGAGTAGAATTTAAAATTGCTGCAAACATAGGCTGTTCCATAACAAAAAACATAACTTTGATGTGCCACCCTTTTTGGAACAGCCTGTATACTCAAAAATATTTTTAAAATGTAGCTACTATTGACATACATACAGCTACTTCAAAAAAATATTTAAAAAGTGTGCCGTTTAGGCGTAAGAGACCGTTTCGTTACCCGTGAAACATTATGTACACACGTACACACACACACAGATATATATATATATATATATATATATATATATATATATATATATATATATATATATATATATATATATATATATATATATATATATATATATATTTGTGTGTGTGTGTGTGTGTGTGTGTGTGTGTGTGTGTGTGTGTGTGTGTGTGTGTGTGTGTGTGTGTGTGTGTGTGTGTGTGTGTGTGTGTGTGTGTGTGTTTGTGTGTTGATTTTGTTTGCGAGGAAAGCATATTCTTTAACGCTTACAGCATTTGTAGTATTCAACTGACTTTCACTCCCTTTAGTTGTATAGGGAAGGTAGATGGATCGCTACCTTTTTGGAAACATTTTTTGGTTCTCTATTCAGAACTGCAATTGTAAGATCTACAAACTCGTTTTTTTTTAGATACTAGCGTACAAAACTTTAGAGTAAAACGTCTAAATAGAATTAATTTTGTGTTATTTTTTACAGCCAAGCTACTGCTATATGTCGAATGATATTCGTCCATGCCAAAGCCAATCAAAGAGGATTAAGAGGTGCATCGAATAACCTTTTAAAATATAGTCCTCTTTAAAATAAGTGAGTTATTCTAGTCTAAATTTGACACATTTGGCCAGTTTCTTTTAGATAGCCTGCATAACTTTCACTACATTTTACAAACTGCATTTATTTTGGTACACTTTTGATATTGTCCACCTTATGTCTGAACCATCTAGATAAAAACCTAAGAAGATTATAAAATTGAATAAGTTCAAGTTTGCTTCTTCCAAAATTTTTGAAAAAGTCAAAATACGGATCTTAAAAATGACTGAGTTTAAGAATAGGGTATGCATATAAATTTAATTTGAAAATTTGAGATAGGATTCTATTAAAATTCACTACCAGACCTTTTTTAATTTTATTTGATTTATAAAACATCTTTTGAGAATTACTTTACCGTAACAACAAATTTTTATTATTGTCTGAAAAAAAATCACTAAGGAGATCGCAACTTTCGAATATCGAAAATTGTTCTCCAAATGAGAGTGAACTAGGCCCCAGTTTCAATTTATATATATATATATATATATATATATATATATATATATATATATATATATATATATATATATATATATATATATATATATATATAAATCAGACTATTGTGATCAAGTTTGGTAAGTACCTTCCATTTTCAAGTGGCTCGGATAACTTCGCCAGAAAAATCGTCCCGGTTTTTCCCCGAAAATGTTGTATTTTCTTTCGAAAAAAAATTATATCTTCGGAAGCAACAAGGTTATAGGAACCAAACTTGATGGGCAGGTTTATATCAATGAAATTAACTATAAAGGAAAATTTAGATCTCTCAGACAAAAAAGTATAGGGATTGAAATAAAAAAATTGGGAGGTTCCTCTTAGCACGTCAAACTCGCGATTTAAAACGTCAAAATTGGAAATATTTAGGCAGAGAATCTATACCGAATACGGGTTATGTAGAAAGCGTGTAGCAAGATGAGTGTTTTACAAACCCTTAGGTGTCAGCCTCAACCGACACTGTCCTTTATTTTACTAAAATATTTTCAGAAAATTCATTTCAAATAAACCCTTTCTCTGGTGCTTTGGCAGTAGTTTTAGTTACGGAGTTTATCGTTTCATGGTCTATAATTTTTAGCCAAATTCGCTAATCAGGATACCGCCACTTTTAAATTTTGAAAAGATTTCTTTCAATGAGCGCGAACTGGGCCCCCTAGAACCCATTATCCGGGGTTAGTTTCAGTTTTTTTATCTATTTTCATATATACACAGGATGACGCATTTTTACAGCAATACTCAAAATCTCTGTTATTATACAAGATACGAAAAAAATTGTATAGGTTAATTACAGGGTGTCTTGAGCTGTATCTTATAAAATTATTTTTACTATCACATGATGGCTCATAAGTCGGTGATGTTACAAATTTTCTTTTTTTTAATCTTACACGTCTTATATTATTGCATTTTTGCATTTTACATCGAAATATAATGCATGTTTGAAAACAAAATTCTGGACGCAACAAGTACGTTTTGGGTGCGAACTTTCATTAAATGCTTCAAATTTCAATAGCTCAATTTGCTATTACCCTAACGTTCATTGACCAGGAAACCAGTTCGGTAACATTTTAAATTTATTTTCGGAAAAATTTGTGTACACTTTCAAACAAAGTTATTTTGATTAAATATGGTACACTCTTTTTTTTACTATATACAGTATACTCTCGATTATTCGTGTGCGAATTATCTGGTTTGCGGATTATCCATCCTGAGAAATTGACCAGCATTTCAAATCAGGAATATATCTGAATTTCAAATTTTTTCGTTTCCTCTCGCACAAATATAATAAACATCCTTTAAAAAAACCAACGACCACTTCGGACGGTTGGTCAAGGCCTCGGGGTGAGCCACGAGAAAGCAACCGTCATACCGTTTACGAGGAGGGGGAAGCCGGAGAGCCACAGAACTCTCACTCTATACGGTAGGAACATTCCAATGTCCAGGGAGGTAAAATATCTTGGGGTTGTATTGGACTCTAAGCTAACCTGGAATAGTCACGTTGAAAAAATACTGCGTAAGGTAGTCATAACCTTAGCAGTCACTAGGCGGTTATATGGGGACTAAGACCTAATATGGCCAATTGGCTGTACACAAGGGTGGTCAGACCATCGTTAACATACGCGGCACTGGTCTGGTGGCCCAAGATGACAAAATCCAGTGCCAAAGAAAAACTAGGCAAGATACAAACGATGGCTTGCCTAGTAATCACAGGGGCCATGTGTTCAACCCCAACAGCCGCCATGTTGCTGGATCTGCCCCCCTACACTTCGTTATTATGGGGAGGGGGGCTAGGACCATACAGACTAGCCTGCAATGGTAGACTGTAGATTAACCCAGGCTTCAGAGGCCACTGCAAAATTCAGCAGATCGTGAAGGAGCCCATGCTTGAAATGTGGTCAGACTTCGCGAGCCCGCGAATCTGCAGTGAAAACAGCTTTAGAGTGGAAATCCCCGATCGCGAGGAATGGCGGGAGGAGACGCCGGGCATACCACGTTACGCGCTCGTCTGGTTCATGGACGGATTCGGCGGGGTGCGTGGGACGGTGGCAGGCGTTTATTCGGAACGACCGAGGGTAAGTCACAGTATTTCCCTCGAAGCTCATGCAACGGTCTTTTAGACCAAAATGTACGTCATCTTGCACTGTGTGCGAGAGAACAAGAGGATGGGCTACACCAACAAGCGGATCCTCATAGCCATAGACAGCCAGGCAGCCCTTAAGATCCTTAGTAGCTCAAAAGTAAATTCCTGGCTGGTGAGTGAGTGCCGAGACGAGACGAGCGGCCTGGCTGGGCAGAATGAGATCACTCTCATCTGGGTGCCGGGTCACTCGGTGGTCAAAGGCAATGAAGAATCTGAAAGCATCGCGAAGAGAGTGTCAGCAGAAACTTGTATGGGAGCAGAACCGGCTCTGGGCGTGACAAAGGACACTGCCAGGGGAGCCATTAAGTCCTGGGTCAGAAACCAACACAAGGTGTACTGGGCAGACTGTCCAGGTCTCAGACATGGAAAGTCAATAATTGACGAACCCAGTTCAAAGAGAGCTGTGGAGCTGCTAAATCTTAGCAGACGATAGCTCAGAAACATAACAGGTCTCTTGATGGGACACATGGCCTTCAAAAAACCCCTGCATAAAATGTGGCGGTTCGAGGAGGACCTCGCATGCAGACTCTGCGGCGAGGGGAAGGAATCAGCCCAGCACATCTTGTGCGAGTATAAAGCTCTGGACCATAGAAGACGTTCTACGGTCAGTCCAGACCGGAGACAGAGCATTGTAAAACTTCACCCAACCAATCGCTGTGCAGACTAGTTCAAGGCACATTGATTTTGGAGTGGGTGGAGTAAAAAGACTAAGGACATGCACACAAAACGTAGGGTTGCGATGCTGTCGAGGCGGCGAGGCCGCGGACGAGCCCTGAGGGGAAAAAAACGACCACCTATGTACGGGTCTACCTATATAACCTGTAAGTAATGTAGTAGTATGTATATGCAGAATTCTGCATAATGCAGAAACTGTCACATATTGCTTATTTTGTTATGATGAATTTCTATATATCTCCAAACGTGTCACTGTCAACAATAGGAACGCCGAGAACTATTTATATCCGGGAATGTTAAGGTCTTAAGTTTTAATTGCCTCTATCTACTTGTACCTTATTTAATTCGTGATTGCATGGGTCGCAGGGCAGAAAGGAACAAAATAAACTTTTTTGAGAAAGACACAGCTGTTCAACATTATGTATGCACATTCTTTTCAATTTATGAAGGCTACCAGAATTACTTAGATCGTCAGTTGATTTTCGATCGCAAAGCAAGTTTGTGTGTCGACGGTATATTTTCTATTAAATTTGGTATACAAACAGCATGTCGCTTAAACGGAAAAGACACGAAAATAACAGAGGTTCAAATAATTAATAGATGTTCAATGAAAATATTACAGTAGACAATTATGATGATTTCAGGTTTTTATTTCATAGTTGAAACGTGTCTTTTCCGTTTCAGCGACATGCTGTATATATATATATATATATATATATATATATATATATATATATATATATATATATATATATATATATATATATATATACAGCATGTCGCTGAAACGGAAAAGACACGTTTGTGTGTTGTCAATGCATCCCATTAGCCCGGATAATCGAGAGTATACTGTAGGTTATCCTGGTAACCAAATTTGAGGCCTGCTTTAAAAAAAAGGTATATTTGCTTTTAAAAACATTTTTATGAAAATTAACTACCCTAAGACACTTGCTGCATCCATGTTTTTGATAGTTGTCATGAGTGCGTAGAAACAAATATAATTTTTGCCTGCCTGACGGTGACGTAAAAGGTGAAACTGGTCCTAGGTAACAAAACAAGAATTTATGAAGCTAGAGAAAAATCTCTACATCTATATTAATATGCCAAACTTTACATCTAGTCACTTTAACTTTCGTAGAGAGTCTTTGTCCCTGTTTTCAAAGTTACCATAAGAAACAAATGAAGAATATTATAAATAATGGAACAACTGAGCAGAAATTTGAAGATGCTAATTTCTGACAAATTGTATCCCATTATGTATCCACAAACCATTGTGTTTTCAGTATATTCCTGT